>VZTB01003277.1:797168-875400 GCA_013397245.1 Thryothorus ludovicianus | reverse complement strand
AGAAAAGAGAAACGAGAAAAGAGAAAAGCAATATAGAATAAGTATTTGATACATATATAATTAAATTATATCTGTTGGATTTTGCTTCATTAAGAATCCAAAAGGATTCCAGGAATGAACATTTGTGTCAGTAAAAAATTACTTAGAGATATTAAAATTTTTACTGCAATAGCACAGGGCTGCAAATCTGGCTGCTGGATTGCAACTGACATTAGAAAAAGTAAAATTTTAGGTCAGAAAAATCTGTAAATCCCTAAGCAATTTTAGGAAAAAAAAAGAGAAGACAATATAAATTCATAGCATTGAAATACTTGTCTTCTCCTCACATTAACAATCCACTAGAAAAAATAACTGCAAAGGACAAAGAGCATCTTCCTTGGTCCACCTGCTATCTTTCCCATCCTTTTGGAAATAGGGTAAACAATGGTGATTTGGAGTTCCTGGACATAATGTGCTTCAAAGCCTTTCACGCAAAAAGGCAACAAATCCAGAAGCAAACCTTAGTAGACTATTGGGCTTTTGGGGCAAAAAAAATGGCAACGTCTCTTTTTGCCCTTTCCTTCAGCCAGCTACAAAACCCTTACCATAACCAAAACTAGAGCAAAGCAATAACAAGAAAATACCATACTGCCAGAAAGCAAATAGAGCATGTATTCCCTCTAAACCAGACTGGAAATACATTGCTTGATTTGACAACAGACAGTTATAGAAAATCAGGAACAATGTCTGAAAATATATTTCCCATCCCGAGGCTCTGCACCATTGCTTGCTTGTTTTGCTCACCATGCAGTAATTTTGTGTCTTGGCTGCACTAGTTACTACCTTGTACTTTGAACCTTTCAGCTCACCAGGGTGGCTTTCTAGAGCAAAGCTTTAAGTAGAACTTATAAGTTAAAAAAATATTTTTCCCAAACTACAGGAAGAAGTTAACATTAATCAAATTTTTTGTGTATTTTTAATGTCCCAGTGTCTAAGTTAAATTTTCTTCAAGTTTTCTTTCTTTGTCTCCAACAACTCTATTTTGTAGGGCCAAATGAAACTGCAAAATAAGATGGAACTTTTAGGAACCTTCATTTCCCTCTGAGCCCATGTGCCTAAGTCTGTGAATTTTAACTCCAGTCACAGCTTTTTCCTCAGATATGCTGGTCACTATTTGGGCATACAAGAATGCATAAGCACCTCTGTAAGTGAGCACAGAATATTTCTCTAGAATATTTCACTTGTTTACTTCGGCAAGTAAGGAAACATCTGCTTTGTACCCTTGTGGAGATTCTCTTTTTGTACCTAGGTATTCCTCTTTCAAAAGACAAATCACCTGCACGGCTTTGTAACTCTGTTCACATCAGGTGGGAACTCTCCAAGGACCATGAAGAAAGAGCATAATGGAAATATCTACAGTGGCAACAGGGAAGCAATAGAAACCTTACAGGACTCTGAGGTTCTATTGGTTTTTCCACACATTCTCCAGAAACAGAGTTAAAAGTATTGCAAGCAAGCTGTCTTAGCAGTAAGAAAGAAGACGACCTATTTGCAAAGACAAGCTGTAGAAATACCTCTACACTAGTAGCAAAAGAAATATTGCATTAAACTGTTAGGACATTTCACATGCTAATATCAATCACTATATTTGTGTTTTTTAAATACACTAAGTTAATGTGATGATGATACGCGTAACAGAAAAAATAAAAAAGTGGAAATAAACAGCTCTCAAAAATACACAGACTTGAAACTGATCTTAATTTTTTGGTAATAAAGAAGAATTATTAACATTGCAAAACTAAGATGGAAACTGGTGTTTCAGCAGGATTACATTGTCTAGCATGGGTAGCTCAGTGAAGTAGAATAGTGCATTCTGTCACTGAAAAGGTAGTGAAATGCAATATTAGAATTATTGTGGTATCTATATGCACATTTTCTAATATGAATAGTGTGTCATAAACATAACTCAGTCTATTAGTGCATGATTATGTTGAAATAATATAGCGTGCATTTAAATGAAGAGAAATTATGTTGAATTGCTTGCTCTATTGAAATAACTCTTCAAGAAGATCAGAATTAAAATAGGGACATAGTAAATACTGCAGCAATGGTTTTATTCTTTGAAAAGTGTCAATTGTATGTGAAAATGAAACTGCAGATACACTTCAATATTTATCACGCCAGGTATTTCATTCACATTGTAGAAAATAGCCATATCAATGACAGAAATGAGGTATGAAGTTAGCTTGTGTAGTGGATAAGCTGGCAGGGAAAGAAAAAAATTGCAGTCTATAAATCTCCAAATGAGAAATACAATATAGGGCCTCATAATGCCTTATCATTGAGATGAAACTATGAACTGGAGGAGCCAGACAGAAAAAAATGAATATGTTTAATGGGCTCTTTGTATTGGAAAATATGCTACATAAGTCAGTCACGTTACAGTTTTCTGGCTGTTTATATAAAACATGTTAAGGTAAACTTTGAGTGAAATAGGTGTAGATGAGTAAGAAGAATTGTCTCAAGATTAAAACAGATTCTGAGAGACAGAGTCAATTAGTTTGTTTCTTGTTCTTGCCAGTAGCAGATAGTTATTTCTTGGGCAGGTCATTTAACTCAGTTTTATCTCCTTGATCTCTAAAACACATATGCTGTTATTAGGTCCCTCACTGGGATGTTCTGTGGTTTAATAGTCTTAACATTGAGGTCCTTGGGTGTAGAGTTCTGTAAAAACACAACTATTTCATTTTGACAGATGGCAGCACCTTTGAGCCTAGGCTGCAACTCACTTCCACTTACAAATAATTTTTCTTTACAGTTATGGATTGGTAAATGGCCTGGGTTAAAAATGGCCCCATTGTTAGATTTTTCCCTGAATGCATGTGACATTGCATCTTTTTTTATTTATCTAAGGTGCTAGAGAGTATGCTCATAGCATACAATTGAGTGGTATGCAGAGATTACAGAATTAACACTACCTAAGCTCATTACAGAACTAGGACAACCCTATACAGCTATATAACTATACAGCTAGCCAGTATAGTTACCCAGCCTTCATGGTGCTCTTCTGAAGACTCACTGGGCTCTCTAAGGATTCACTGTTTCATACCAGCTCAGATGGTACCACCTTGAGGAATCAAACTACTTATCATGGCATGGGCTTGCCCAGTGCAAATTAGTCTGGAAAATACTTGAAGCAAACCTTGAGATAACCAGTACACTTCTGAAAGTGAAAGAAATTGGTTGGAAATTTTCTCTACCAAAAGATACAAAACATAGATACTCACTTTCCAGATGAGACAACATAGAAATAAAAAAAAGGCTCTTTGCCAGAGGCCCTCTACCATGATCTGCTTTTCACAGCTTATAGAGGAAAATTATCCTCTCAGATGATGAAGAAATCAGTCTGATATCACCAAAAAGAAAGTATCTGAAAGATACACTAAACTATCAAATTATTAAACTAAAGCAAATGAAAGGTGCTAAAATATGACAACACTTCATGTGCAAAACTGAAGTAGTACAGTAGCATCAGAAGAAGAAGAAAAAATTTCATCGATCTTATACAGGCTATATAATAAATATTTTTTACCACATGAGGGTTATAAATTCAGGCCAGGAGCCAGCTGGATCTTTCAGAACAAAGCATTCATCCAGCAAAAAGTGTATGCCATTCATCAAGTAAAAAGAGACAAATATAATGTTACAGCCCGATTTTCCATGCCAAAGAACATTGCACTCATCACACCCTCCTTCAACAGAGCTGTCAGGTCCAGCAACAAGGCCACACAGGAGAGCTGCTTCAAGTGCAAATGAAGGGAAAAACAAGGTGGGGAAGTGGAGAAGCACGTGTTATGTTTGAAAAGAAAGTGAATGAATTCTTACTTTCCCCCTTCTCTGCAGAATGTAAGAATGTGCTGCTGAGAAGCCATTACCAAGTTTAACATTGATAAATATAGGCTTAGACTGTAAACTGCAAAATTTTTCAGAAACAACTATTTGAGTTCCACCTGTTCAGGGAAATTTATTTATTGGGAAAGAATAAAAGGAAAGAATGAAAGAAACAGCAAGAGAGGGAAATCCTGAGAATTAATAATTGTAGTGAAGTCAAAATGAGAGACAAGATGGATAAAGGGGGAAATACAGTCATGGACAAGTATTTTGTTTAAAAAAAGCCAAGCATCCAGTGTGAATTAATCCTTGTTAATACTACAAGTTAGACTGGGTCTAGTGTAAGCCCTTTGGTAGTAAAGCTGACAATGCAGCTTTGCTCCTAAGAAGCACTAAAGTTTATCACCTGGCCTTGGTTGTAGGACGTGGATCTGGATTGCAGCCTAACACCATCACGTGCCCACAAGTGAGAGCAGCAGTGCCTGGGTGTGTTCTTCAAGAGGAGAGAAAGAGGCAAAGAGGAGTCCTTAGACAGAGACTGCAGCAATGCCAGGGTAGGGCAACTTATTTTGCATTTGGTGGGCCCCAAACACCAGTGGATGGCACAATGAAAACTGCACTGAAACCAAAACACTGAAGTTAATTTCCACTAACAAACATAAATTTAAAAAAATCAACATGCATTTTGGAAAACACAAACCATTATTACAAGTCTAAGAAAAAGCAGGCATAGTGAGAAGGAGCAACAAGAAATACAAGGTTCAATTTGAGCATACACTGCAATTTGGAAACGTTGCTTTATCTGAAACTTCTCTAAAGCTTCATCTCATTATGATTCTTCCCCTAAACAAGGACATTGCTTGGATTTCTTCTTCTATTGGAGTGAATTTAGCATAGCAGCACACGGTAGAACTTAGCAAGGAACCATTAAAGAGAAAAAGGCACCCCAGCTACAAGTACTCTGATAACAATTTGAAATGTAAACATCTTGGTTTTCTACCAAAATACTTGGGGTGGTGTAGCCTTGTTGCTTTTCTTTTTTATCAAAGTCAAAAATCTTGCAGAACCTTTGAAATGGTTTTCTCAGTCAGAAAAGAACTTTTCACCAAAAGCTATTTTAGTAAATCTTGGCCTTAGCAGCTGACATATTTAGATGAAAAATTAAATAGGCCTCTGAGACCTGAGATTCTCAACACATTTGAGATTTTACTTAGATGTTTATTGAACAGTTTTCGTTTTATTGGTTCACTGGTCACTTTGCTTTCTCTTTTTAAAAGCAAGAGCTGTAATTTTACTAACAGTGAAAAAAACTGCCAATAGTACTGAGTAGAATTTCAGAAAGGAAAATACAGAAAAAATACCAGAGAAAAAGAGATGCATCAGACTGTGCAGTATCATCTTAAGTAAAACAGTGAAGCTTACAGTTCTCTTATTTGAAACTAGAAACACTAGAAAATGTACTCATCCTACCATAAGAGTGTTACAGGGTCATCAGGAATAGCTCTTCTCTAATTAGGATTTTCTCTGACCAAAGGGATCAGATGCATTAAAGCAGGGCAGCATATTTGAAAGCACCTTTCAGTCTCAGACAGTCTGCAAAACCATGTGAACTTGTGGCTCATTGGCAGCACTGCAGGGATTCACACTGTGCATGACACTGATCTATCTGCAGAAGGAAAATGAAGTACAGCCAGGTGATGCATTATGCCTTTCTCTTGAAAAAAATATCACCAGTTTTTTAGTTTAGTTTTATTTTAGTTTGCCGCAAAAATGTTTTCATATCAGCTGGGTGAGGTAATATTTACTAAAGTACAGCATTCATATCTGAGTTTCCATGTACTCACTGCAATTTGGGCTTGGCTTTCTGACACTTTCAGCAAGATGTTAAGCTTGTTTCAACTGCAAAAGATGCAAATTTTCCATTTGCCTTCTCCAGTTTGGACTTTAGAGACATGTAAATAATTTTGAGTGTTTCGGCACAGTGCCCATTTTTCACTGCTTACTTTATTTTTGGAACATGAGGAGTACAGCCAAAATAATGAAAACCAATTATATTACCTTGTAAATTATAGCAGCTAAAAAAATTAAATTATTAAGAAAAGGTAACAAAATAAGGAGTGGTAAAAGATAAACAACCTACTGTAAATATTTTGGCCACTGTGCACTAAACTGTATTTAAATCTAAACACGATTTCAGAGTGAAGGTTTTCTTTTTGTATTGCTAAGTCCTAAATTGTAGAATCTTGTTTTCCAGATGCTTTGTGGTGAAAGATGTGGAGATCAGGGGGACACACTCCTGCCCTGAGAAATGAGACTCTGGTACAGGGCTTGGATTGTTCCATGATTTCTGCCCTTTTCTTTCATCATTTTCCCTGGCCTGAAAAAAGCTGGCAAAGCTTAGGCCAAATTTTGTCTTTAATGTGCAATTGCCCACGTGACTTTAGAGGAGATATGATTAGTCTAGAATTTTTTACAGAAATGAAACTACAGCTTTGAAAAAGGGAACAATGACTTAAAAGCACAGCTGAACCTCATGCTGAGACACTTAACTGATGCATGGAAAGTCATAATAACAGCAATGAAAGATCTCCAGTATAGATATATTTCTGGGAGTGGTACTTACATTAAATTAACTGTTGTGGAAAATTTTGCTTCAGAACGTGGAAAAATCTGGTCCACACCACTTAGAAGGGACTGCTATTCCTCCTCAAGAGGAAAGACAAGTGAAAACCACCTCACCTGCATCCTGATGTGACATTTCCTAGAGGTATACTGACGCTAAGCAATGAACTCCAACTCAAGTGTCCTCAGGAGAAAATGTTTCAACTCACATTATGAAGCAGCAACAGAACAAAGAAATTAATTGCCCTCTCATTGCCAGAGAACTCTGCTGCTCTCCAGAAGGAAGGCATGGCAAGAATAGTGAGTTCTGCTCCACCTTTGCTGAGCAGCCTGGGTCCAGCAAACAAACAACACTGGGACCTTGGGGCTGTGTTATGGTCACTGGTGTCTGCTACTGGTCACTGCTGTCACTACTCATGTTCACTAGCTTACCTTTCACATGTTTCACCATTATTCAGCTGTAAGACTGGACATCCTTTTACAAAGCTGAAGCCTAATTCTGCTTGCTGTAGGAATGTAATCAGACCCATTTACTCACGTTAAAGTATCCTTTTCTTTGCAGAAGTCTTGGAACAGAATTCCTCACACAGCACAAAGAGCCTTTAGGTTCTCCTATAGAATTTTAACAACTGCATCAAACAGTTCCTTTCCCTTTCTGAGGAACGAAGAAATGCAAAATGTCCAAATCCCAAAATGTGCCCCATTAAGCATGGAGAAAGTTTCTATGCATTTACTATCTCCCATCTTCCTACCTCCAAAGTAATAAATTACTTTTTTTAGCTCCACTCACCAGCTTCACATGCTGTATTAACGACCCTGAAGTTGCTAATAAAGATCTACTGCCCTCCCCTGAGAAGTGCATAGCATCAAACAGCCTCATACATCAGTAACTACTGTGTGTAAGTGTAAAGATGCAGGTATGTACAGGTGGATGTCCTGTTCATGTAATAATATTCTAATCCATTAGAAGAAATTTACACAATAAAATCGTCCCCAGTTAACTGCACTTAGAAATTTATCACAAAGCTGCAATGAAATATCCAGGGTTCTGCCAGCAATGCAATAAGAATCACATATTTACAAGGCTGCCGCAAAACAACACAATTCATACTTGTCCAGAATGTTCAATATTGCGACAAAAAGCACAAACTGTAGTTCAAATATGTCTTCACTATGAATGCATTGGATCATTTACCTTAATAATGTGAACGTGCTCTCATTATGTTCAACTTGATTAGTGTGTAGTCTAACATTTAAAAGTGCACTTCAGATGAAAGAAGGTATGAATGCACGATTGGTCCTAATAAATTGAGCAACGCTGTAATGAACTGCAAGGGATCTATAAGAAACTTATAGACACTGGACAGACTCTCATAACTAGGAGAGAAAATGGCAATAGGAAAGGGAAGACAGAGCATTCTCTCCTATGAAACAAAGAAATAGACCCCACCAACCCACCTCAAAAAGGCTAAACAGGAATAGATGGTACCCCTTTCAGCATTAACAGTGATAATAAAAATAACAAAAGTTTAGTATTGATGCTCTGCAGCAGCATCTGCTGGTTACTAGAAGGAGAGCTAGCATCTCCTTCAAAAATTGAGAAGATGCCACTGGGTGTAGAGGCATGATTTCACTCATGTTGGAATGGTCAGCTGGACAGGAGGCAGGATTAAGCTCAAGGAAATAAGAGTACAGCTTTGGGTAAATTGTGCCATGCCTCAGTCTTTCTGCCTGTATCTTGAAATTATTCAAGAACTTCAATTGAAAGCACTTAGCATTTTATGGTACTGTTAAATCTTCACCACTGACATTGTTACAAAGAAAGGGAAAACAGAGGAGATAATATTTGATTCAAGAGAGAAGCCAGCACTTTCAGATGTTACTCAAACAAGGAGGAAATACATTTCTTTGGACAAGAAACAACTTTCGCTCTGGAGGAAAAATGAATACAAGCTGTCTGGATCTTCACATGGTATGTCATGGGCATGTAAAGCTGGAGAATGGACTATGTGGCTACCTTTGTGTGTTGATGAACCAGCACTAGCAAATCCATCCTTTTTGTATTCCAAGCATTTCATGTGATTTCTTTTATGAACAATCTCCTTCTGCCTGAGGGGTAACCCTTCTGTTTAGAGCCTACTTGGAAGTGGACTGCTAGACTGCAGCAAGGCATTTAATGGGGGGGGAAATAGAAGAAGAAAAGTCCATTGTGAAGGGCAGTATGGAAGAGTTATTTCAGTTTAAATCCTCTCCTCTTTCACAAAAACTTCCTCTGCCAGATGAAACCTGCAGTGCTGGTGGAGCCAGCTGAGAATGTCTGTACACAGCACAGTGTAGAGTGCAGCTCTTTCTGAAGAGGTTAGATTGATATAAGAAGCAGCTATGGTGTAATGCCTCAGCCCACCCAAAATCCTAGCACTGGAATATTCTGCTTCTTTACTATTGTCATATTGCTTTCAGTACCTGGCCTAATCTGAGCCATTTTCTTATGGCATGTCACGTTTGAAGAAATAGGGTGAAACCATCGACCATCAGCCTGATAAAATATCTACTCTTTATATACTGCCCATGTGTTTATGGCTGGATAAACCTGCAAATTGACTAAAGAGCAGAAAACATCCCTCCTTAACAGAAATTAATTTTTTTTTTTTTAATGTTTGAAAGCAAGCAAAATGTCCCTAACAAAATCCTGAAATTAGGTCCTTTCTGACACTCTATAAATCTATAAATTGGTGTGACTTCTTTATTGAAAAGCAGAATGCAAAAGCCCTCTCAGGCACATGATTCTTAGGACATCCTATGCAGGGCCAGGGGTTAGACTGGATGATTCTGATGGGTCCCTTCCAACTCAGTGTGTTCTGATTCTATGAATGTGGTACAGGTCTAAGGAGATGGTAGAAAGTACACTGCAGCAAATTTGGCATATGATATTGGAGAAATTATTTAATGCTTCAGTCTTCTTTTCTATAAAAAAAGACTGATGATGCCTTTGTTAATGATAAAATAAAACAACGAGTTCCAAGAGTTTCATGCTACCGGTTCTTCCCAAATTATCATAATATGCTGGATATGTCATCAGCTCCTTGGGGAGAAAAGCCCCACAATCAAACCAAACAAGTGAGGGCACAGACATTCTTCCTGCCACACAATCGGTGCAGCTTTGGGTTGACTCAACCTTCTGTTTTGTAATGCACTACTAGAGATTGACTTTTCCCCATGGCTCTACATTTTTACGTAGTTGCTGGATAGAGGCAAACTCAGGTGGTCAAGTAACCATGACTGCAGCGTGTAACTACACCTCTGTGCCAGGGCAGCTCTCGGGATCTTTCAGCTGATATGGTCTGGGCTCCATGGCTGCAGCTACATTGTGTCTGCTCCTACCCAGCCCAGTTTTTATGACTCACAGAAACTCACACGTGTGTCTGAGTTATTGGCTTTTCAATTGACAGTGAGGGAGCAAAAAATCAGCTACAAAATAAAAGCTTAGCTACTTACATTATAGTCTCACACGTTTTACCATGTGTTTACTGTCAGAACGTGTTGTAGTTAATATCTGAATTTCTGCCAGACTGCTGACAGACAAAATGTGATCTATTTTAAGATTTTTTTTGTGAAGTTACAACTGCTAGTCTGTAAATACTGTGTGCAGTAGTAGAAGCATTAATTTGACATAGCTATATGTTTCAAAAATGTTTGTAGTTTCCTTACGTTTTTCATTCCCTTTGCAATTCCAATCAGAAAATGCATGATCATTGATGCCGGGAGTTGTTACAGCATATTTTAAGTTAAAAAAAATTATAGGAAATATTTAGTTCATTGCTGTTGTTCAAACAGTGCTTTGTTGTCCAGTAACTTTAGATTTACTACAGTTCCTCGTAAAATCAAACACAAACCTGAAGTCTCTACACACACCGTGACAAAGGACACCAAAGAAAATCAGAGCAAGGGAACACAGTGGAAACCTGATAAACTTTTCCAGCTGGTTACAGGCTTATCTCTCTATAAGGCAAACAAAAGTAAGTGAAAGAGCTCTAGGTTCAAGCCAAAGTAGAATTTTTTCCCCTAAGTTTTATGGTACAATTTCTTCACCCCCTAGGTTTTACACAGCATGTTTATGCTTTTAAAACTACAAAATGATCTATATACTGCAGGGGATTTAAATAGCATTTACAAGGCATCCTCCACCCTATTTCTTGTATCTCCTGGAGCCAAATTCTTTAAATAACAACATCAAAATCATTAGAATTGTACTGTCTTTCATGGCTATTGCAGTTTTCTCATATTCCCCTGTCTTGGAGCCTACTGTGATATAGCTTTGGATTAGGTAATGAACATCCTTAAAACAAAAAAACACCATTCAAAAAGGACTCTTTATCTTCATTGTCTCTGCTAGGGCGCAAATCATACATCCTTCCCATTTAAAAACAATGATCATTATTAATTTTTATTGTTTTTAGTAGAGCTGTATATGGGAGATTCATTTTCTGCCTTGATTCCTTTAAACTTGCATGTGCTAAAGGAGAATACATGTACTTTTCCAGGATGGCAAAACACAGCCATGAGAAGCACTAGTCTCTAGTCAGCCCTATTCAAGTCTTTTTTCTTTTCCCCTTCACTGAGCTTTGCATAAAGCTAACCCAAACCCACATGGATTTCTATAATATCCAAAAAGAATGACAATGACTGATGTGATGTAGGTGGAAACTGCCTGAAGAAACCTAAATTGTAACAGGAAAAAAAAATTGACATTTTAGATTTTAAATGTTACACAGTTTTTATAAAGCCTCAGTCAATTTATTTTATTTATTCTAATGAAGAGCATTACAACTGCTTTACTGCACTGAAGCAAGCATCGATCACACCATTAATCACACCTTGTGAATAGTCACAAATCAAGTTCCAACAGCAAGCACTGAATCAGGAGCAATGAAGCATAAACTCCTTCACAATTTATGATCTCTCCAATTGCATCTTTTCAACCATTAAATTGCAAGATACCATAAATTTTTATCTTCTTCACTTCAGTCACATTATTGATTCTGCCTTGTGAAATATAGAATAGCTGTAAATCTAGGCTATTGAATTAAATTTAAAGTCTTGACTTCAGAAAAGAAACCCAACACACTGCCATGGCTGTTAATTTACACTGAGGAACAAATGATAGAAACATTAAAATTTAAATGGACAACAGGGATTTCAAAGAGCCACAGTTCTGTCAATCCTAGTCCTTGTCAACCTTGAGGGTTTTTCTTTTAGCAAAATTTTAGATACAAAGTGTAATAAAATAAAAGCTCCAGGTGGATGCAAAACAGATAATTCTTGCAAACAAGTAAATGATTAAGAGAGTAAATCAAAGCTACCGAATAAATGTTTCGCGTTTTAATAACTTCACTGAATTCAGCACAATCTACCTAATTACAAGGCTGAGGTGCTATAATACAAATAAAATTAGCTTACTGGTGATAGTACAATTTTACTTTGCTTCATTTTAGCAGTTGAAAAGATCAGATCCCTTAATATGCCTGCAAGAGTCTGTCTAGAACATCATAGGCAGGTTCTTCCAAGGAGGGTGCCTCAACCAGAAATATAAAGAAAGACCCACCAAAGTAGAAGCCTTTATTAAATACTGGGAATAATACATGCAGATAGAAATAGAAGTCCCCAAGGGACTTGAAGGATTTAAAAATAAAGCTGGGAAATATGTTTTGGATGAAAATACAGGGTGTCACCTACATTTCCAGGGTACTGGTGAAGAGAGAGTTCCGTGAAGTTGTTGTGGGTTGCTCCTGTCAAAGTGGTGTCTAGCCAAGGCCAAATGCCAGGTGCTGGCTGCTGCTGTTCTACATGCCCCAGTTTTCTGGGTGCCTGCACAGAGCTCACCCTCAGGTATTTCTTCCTCCTGTCCAGGGAAACTGGGTTGGTCCCCTGCAGGCGCGTTCAAGGTGAAGACTTTATGCCAGCATGACAAAACTCTCTTCCACCATTTTTGGCACATAGCCACAGAAATGACCAAATCTAAAATGGTCACAGGCTCAGACTCATATCCAGAAGTTTAAGTATACTCTTTTCAGACTTACCTCAAAATTCTTTGACTTGCTTTGCTCTGAATTTTTTTTCTTTTATATTGGAGAGATATGCATGTCAGAAGCCCCTGGGCAGATTGTTTCTGTTGCAGGTAGAAAACCTCCATCATCATAGTTTCTTTCATTCATCTCCTCTTTCAAGTGAAAAGTGAAAAGCATTAATCAATCAAAATGCCAAATTCCAACTATGAAAAAGCACAAACCTGCAGGGACAGAGAGTGCTTACTTGTGAAATCTTTTAGTTTTTGACTGTTAATTAAAACTGAATCCAGAGCAGCAACGCTTTCCCTGCCACTAGGGAGAAAACTAAATAAAAAGAAAGAATTGAAGAAAATAGGAGATTAGTATGTCTCTTACTAAACTCTCAGAGACATCTGGCACCTAAAAATCTGGGCTCCCTCAAGGAAAAAAAAAATAATGGGAAAAAAAGAGGGTAGGGATAGTAAGAACTGTCTATAAAGAACACTCCTGTTGGTCAATCAAAACACCTCAGAAATCTTGAGTACCCCAGAAATGGTATGGCTTGTGGAAGTCAAAAACTTACAATAATAGAGAACAGTTAGGTGGCCAGAATGCATGTAGCGTATGGAGAAATATAATGCAAATGTGCTGTGAAAGCTGGTGTCCCTCCCTGCATGAGGAGTTAACTGTAGGACCTAAGGCACTGTGATAGTAGGAAAAGGCATGGCAAATGGGGAAGAGTTTAACCATTTCCAGGTTTCATAATTTAAAATACCAATGCAATATTTACCATATGGACAACTCAACTGAACTTAAACATAATAAACCAACACTTTTCTTGTGGAAAAACAGAATTGAGGAGCTTTTCTTCATACAATGTCTGTTACATGATATGTTTCCTGTTAACAAGTTTAAACCCAGACACTTGCATGTGCAAGTGAAATATACTTCACAGAGCAGGGACTGGCATCAGCAGGCAATCCAGCAATGAGCAGAAACCCTTGAACAGGAAAACAATAACAAAGCTTTAATGAAGACCTCACAAACTTTTAAACTATAATACAATAAATATCGAGCACTGCAGTCCCATTTTTGAACTTTCACAAGTAATAAATTTTACATTTTCTGAGGTCGGACAAGATATTTTATTGTGTGAACAATGGAAAAAAGTTATTTTCCCAAACTCAGAGTTGGTGTGTGTATGCCCAAAGATTATGAGATACAGTCTCTCAATTAGTAACTTTTCCTAACGGGACTATGTGTAAGCTCACTGTAGACAAAAAGAAAGGTCTTCCATTAATTATGTAAGCAAATTCATAGCCCTGATCCCCAGATATCTGCTCTTTCTAGGTCTGGACACCAAAACAGAATAATGTGTCTGTGCATGCTCTCTCCCTGTATACCATGAAAAGTGTTTCATTTGAACACCTGTGTTCAGTGCTGATTACACCTGTCCATTGGTGTAGACACAGCATCCAAACTTAGCTTTGGTTTGCCCCGTAGAAGATATGATTTTCTTCTAGTATAAATAAAAATAAAATCAATATCATATTATTTTTTCACAAAGAAATTATGCTCCTACTTAGGCCTGCAGAAAACTGCTAGAACTACTTTGTGCCTCTAAATCAAAAGCCTGGATTCAAAGGGACTTTCAGGAATTCAAAAGTTGGACCCAGATCTGAATTTGAAGCTAAAGACCATTGTACACTGTCCATAAAGCTTTGGTTTTATTTCTGCCTTCACTTTTTCACAGCTGAACCATTTGATCAAATAAGTTTTCAGAAAACTCAGTGAGTCGCTCTGAAACTCAGTGAGTCGCTCTGAAACTCACTACCAGCAACTTTGCACAAAAATTTCTGATTTAAAAATGATGGCAGATTTGGTCTAATTATCAATATGTTCCAGAGCTTTCTAGATTGTATTTCCTACCATTTTCCATTAACTTTTCTGATCAAGCAGGGTCTGATCAGAACTGCTATCTTCCCCACTTTTAAACCGTGCCAGCAAGTTGGTTTAAACTCCTGCAGATTATATTTTTAGTCCAATGAAAATTTGATAATCAGCAATTCTCTTTGAGGATTCACCTTTGCCCTTCCCTTTAGAATAGAAGAGGATGGTACAGGAAGATGGTGTACTGCTCAACATCAGGAACAAATGTCTGCTGTCCTTGAAGTGATCTGAGCTTCTAAGGAGCCAAGAACCACCCAAAAACCTAAACCATGAAATTATGTGTTTCCTGGTTATGTTAGGAGGAAATACTTGTGTACTGGAATAAGCCCTCTGGCATGACAGAGCTCTATAGAGACAGCTCTGTCATTTGGAAGGGTGAATGCTACAGCACCCTTTAAACGTTCTTTCTCCAGGAAACAATGGCATTTGTTTGAAGGTGTGAGAAGGAAGGCTGTTGAGCAATGAAAAGGACAGAGCCATTGTGCAACAAGAAAAGTACTCACTGTGCAGCAGCAGCAGGTGCCAAGGATGCTACAGGGTTTCCAGTAAAGGCTGTAATTAGGCTTTTTATGGCTACAACCAGAATCAGCAGTCTGTGAAGAGCAGCAAACTGCTCTCTTCCAGAAGACATAGGATTTCACAAAGTTTTCCTAGGTCTTCTGAAGGATCCAGCCTTGCAGAAAGATGACTGCAGTGTGGCCATATGCAGTCCCATCAGATAAGCAAGAAGAGCAGATAACGTTTTTATAAAGTTATTTTCTAAATAGTTACAAGATGCATAAAAAAGGTGTTTCTAATGTGACCTATAAATCAACATTTGGTAAGCAATAAATTAATTAGCAAAATTCTTTTGAGAAACTGAATATCTTGGCAGAGCAATATTTTAGTCGCAATTAGGGAGGATCTGTAGCAGTCTGCAACACAATCCTAACAAATTAAAACATAATTTTTAAGAACTGATGTCAGTACAGATATAGTAATATTTCAAGGAGGAAAAACAACACTGAATATAAAACAGAAAAAATGCATGAGAATAAAGACATAAGTTATACCAGGTCACATAATAACCATCTGTTGTATTTCTTGTTCATCAGAGAGTCAGTTTTCACCATCCAATTCCTTCTCTGGATATCCACTCCCTTTCCATCTCTGTAGATTTTCCAGGACAGATTCTTCACGGTATGACTAACACGAAAAAAAACAGGAAATTTTTTTTCCTCTCCCAAAGAAAGTATCTTGACTCAAATTAATTCGTGGCTTAAGCACTGGCTACAGATGGCAGCAGAATCTTAGAGAGTGAATGTAAAAAGGGATATAGGCAACAGAAATGAGATGGGATTGATGTTTGCCTTAAATAAAAGCCTATATAAACTAAGTCTGAGGTTGATGAATGGTTTCTGCATATATGACATTTTAGTGACTGTTGAATGTAGCAATTCTTGGCAAGGTGGTGATGGTAAAGTGGTGCTGGGAGACAGAGACAGTGCTGGAAAGCAAGAAATTATGGGATCTGCTCAGCTCTGTAATTTTGGCTGAATATACCAGTGAGCACATGAGTCACACCCTTCACTTTGCAATTTTTGTCTGGTTGATTGAAATGAGAACACCAAGGGATCTCACTGAAGATAGATCTCAAACTCAGATATTAAAGTATTCTCCATGAATGTTCATCTTCTTTATTATACAATGTTCACTGTCTTTGTACTGGATTGCTTTGGATATCTATTTTGTCATTCAGTAAATATTTTTGGGCTTAAAAGAAATAGCCTTTCTCCATCATGACTAAGAGAAGATGGCATTTAGAGTCATTAATTAGCCAGTCTTCTACTGAATGTGTACATTACAGGAACATTTTACTTCTCAGCAGGGTTATTTCACAGAGTGCTAGGAAAATTTAATGCATTTTTTAATGGCTGTTTGGGGAATACATATTATCTCAAAAATTTATTGATTATTGGGTTCAATTATTGCAGTTCTGAATGTCAACATTGTGGAGTCAACTCTACTAGCTAAATACAGATCTAGTCAGTGTAAAGGAGAAAGCATGGCAAAACCAGGTGTAAAAACTCCAGGCAGCTGAATGCACAGTAAAAATTCATAAATGTGAGCATTGAACTGGATACTGAGCAAAAGGTGGAAAGAACAAACCTACTGCAATCTTAATCTGTAGCATTTGGCATGTAAGGGTTGTGAATGCCTGAAATTCACCCTGCAGGTAAATTAATAAATAACATAATTCATGTAAGATGCAATAACTCTTATTTACTACTTAGATTTTCTCCATAGATAACAACAACTGTTTTCTGATTATAGTTTGAGACAGTATTTTATTGTGTTTCCATTTCTCTACATTTGCCTGCCTGCCTAGTCTTCAACAACTAAGTAGAGATTAAGCACCATTAGTCTAGGACAGAATTGCCAATTGAAACGAAGAATTTGGATACACGGCATGTAGGAAGGGCAAGAAAACACTTCTATCATTGAAACGTGACCACAAGCAAGGACCATGTTTGTAAAATACTTGCCTCACACCCCAGCACACATGGCTCCAGGCTCTGTTAAGATTGAGCCACCAGTGGACTTGCCCATGTGCCAGAATTAGACTAGCAGTAGCTGCAGAACAACATTGCTCTGTTATCCTCTACTATTATTGTCAATTTAAAGCTGATTCAGTAATTCTATTGTACAACTTTCAAATCAAAACTAAAAACATTTGAAATCAAACCTTAAAATACCTACTCAAGTTTCAGAACTTATGTTTCTCTGCAACAACCTGCATATATGTTGCAAACCCCCAAGTGTGCAGAAGGGAAATAAGTGTACACATTTCTTGTGGTTTAACCCCAGCCAGCAGCCAAACCCCACACAGTCACTCACTCACACGGCAGCAGGACTGGGGAGACAATCGAAAGGGCAAAAGATAAGAGAACTCATGGGTAAGGATACAGAGAGTTCAATAGGTAAAGCAAAAGCCATACACACAAGCAAAGCAAAACATGGGATTAATTCACTGCTTCCCGTGGACAGGCAGGTGTTCAGCCACCTCTGGGAGAGCAGGGCCCCACCACAGGTAACTCTGACTTGGGAAGAAAAATGCCATCACTCCAAATGTCCCCAGTTCATTCTTCGCCCTAGTTTATATACTGAGCACGATGCCATTGGTCTGGAATATGCCTTTGGTCAGTTTGGATCACCTGCCCTGGATGTCTCCTCCCAACCTCCCGTGAACCCCCAACATCCTCACCACTGTGGCAGTACAAAAAGTAGAAAATACTTTAACCTTGCATAAACTCTGCTCAGCAATAACAAAAACATCATTATATTATCAACCCTGTGTTTAGCACAGCCCCAAAACATAACCACACACCAGCTACTGTGACAAAAATTAACTCCACCCCAGCAGAAGCCAGCACAATACTTGATGATGAATGGGTATGATCAGATGTTTGCCACACCATGATTTTTATGATTTCATACATGAAATGTGCCTGACTGCCAGAGTCTGCTTTTCTATTTAATAGCATGACAGGCACATACCATGTTTTCCATGGCACTGTACATTTAGTTTCTTGGGAGCAAACTTGCATCACTGTATAATTAGGCAGTTATATTTAAATGCATCTGCTGTGTCAATGACTCTTCTCCATGTCTTGACATATCAAATCTGAAATTAGCCTGTACCTTCTAGAAAAGTCTTTAGTAAAGGATGAGGAGATGCTTTTCCACAGGGTTAAATCCTGCAGGTGTTGCATCTGAAACAGTGAACTTGTTCTCAGGTGCACTGACCCACCTACACAGGCATTATAGACTCCAGTGGGGCATATATTGCATTCTTTTCTATGCAAACGCAACTTTTGTGACCACAGAAGGACAAAAACAGTGTTGAGTTCATAATGTCAAAGCAAAAACTGCAAATCCTCCACATGCAAGCATGCTCCCTTTACCTTTCTATTCTCTCATCCATAACAAGCGTGTTTGAAAGCCAGACTGGACAGTAAGGAGCAGAATCAAAATTCTGTTCTTATTGTTACCCATACTGTGCAATTTTGAGGAATGAGTGCAATGGTTTTCAAGTTGCACTATCTAAGCAGAGGGAACATATATGTGAGAAAGTATGATCAGATATGCTCTTCACAAGTGTCAGTCCAGATCAGCTTCAACACAGAAAAGCAAAACTTTAAAAATAATGCCAGCATAATGCCATCATCTTTCTCATAACATCAAAAGTATTAATGACAAATAGTGGGAATTTATATTGATGCTGGCATCAATAACTCTGCTGGCAGAACCTCACCTAGCATATTTAATTCATCTTTTGGTTTAACATATTTAACTACATATGGCATTCCTGAAATACATGAAGCTGAAAGTGCTGAGTGCTCCTAATTCTCACTGACTCTCCAGTGAAATGGAAAGGATGCCTAGCACCTTGCAGGGTGAGAATGCAGCATTTTCCTGTGTCTGCTTCTGATCCTAGCTCTCCTGTAGCAGAATCTTGTAATGGGTGTTCCAGATGGCTTTTGTTTCAAGCACCATTCCCCTCAAGCCCAACTGCTTATAAACGCCCTATAGATTACAATCTGGAGGCTGGGAATTTCTGCTTCAGTCTACAGCAAGAAAATATCCAGGCATGAAGTGTACTTTGGATTTGTAATTTGTATACTGTTGCAATGTTATAACATAGACTCACTTAAGGCTGCACTTTACTGAATAGAATTAGCAGGTATTAGAAAAGTCACTGATTCAACTCAGTGTATTTATTACCAATTAGATTTCTTAAATTTCCCAGCAGCAACTATTTCACTAGCAATGAAACAAACACACCAAAAAGACACAATTTTCATGTCCTATCTGCTGCAAGAACTAGTCTCAAAATCAAGTACAAATGAAACCACCTGACTGCGTTGGCTCACTTTCAACACGCCAGTCTCCCTGACTTTGCCAAAGAAATGTTCCGAGTCTCACACTGAGAATGACAGAATATATGACTCCAGTGGCCCATAAAAAGAAGCAGAGAAAATGTAAAGCTGGCAGACAATGTCATCTACTGGCAACAACTGTATGACTATATAAATCTTTTCTGTTGTTTCTGCTCCAAAGGTGCAGCTTCAAGACTTAAAATATTTGTAACTGCACACAGGCATTTTAGTTAAAATATACTCTTATACTTTTTTTTTTTTGCTAATGAAAAGAATGGACAGCTAATTTCACACATGACATACAGGTATGACTCAACAGAAATCAATGAAACTGCAACACTTGAGGCAATAATAAATTTGACCCAGAGTTCTTGTTTCATTTTAACTTATCAAGAGAAACCCAGAGCTAAAATTAGCTTACAGTAGAAGTCACATGGTAACAAGAATAAATCTCTTCCCACTAGTTCTGTGAAGATGCCTCTGGCTGTGAACCACAGCCATCTGTGGGCAATAATCCTGTCTATCTAATAAATATCAGGCAAATCATAAATTACATGACACTGCACCATACATTAGAATAAAGGAACAATGACAGATGGCAGCAAGCCCATGAGGTCACTGCAGGGGTGAGTAGAAATGTGCAAAGGAACTGCTGGAAAATGTAGGTACACACAGTCTCCAAAATGTTTGCAAAGAATAAACAAACTATAAATAAACTAGAAAATATATGGATTAAGAATCATCCTGTCTGTGCTGCCATTTCACAGAAATGGAAAAGCATCCTCATCTTTATACCCTGACCAGGACAACTATTAAGTCTTTGCCACTTAATGGTAAGTGGAAAGGTATAAAGTCTGAAAGAGGTTTTGGAGAGAAATTACGTTCAGGAAGTATACAATGCTCTGTGTAT
This sequence comes from Thryothorus ludovicianus, assembly GCA_013397245.1. Classification (NCBI taxonomy): domain Eukaryota; kingdom Metazoa; phylum Chordata; class Aves; order Passeriformes; family Certhiidae; genus Thryothorus; species Thryothorus ludovicianus. Next base: position 855,085 of record VZTB01003277.1, on the reverse strand, counting down.
TTTTTCTACCTGGAAATTGAAAGTGGCACAAAATGAAGCAGGACAATGATGAAGATGGAAAATGCCTCTTAGGAATAGCTCTTAAATTCATCTGATTTTTGGAAGAGGTACTCTTCTGTGGTTCCTCCCAGGCACCACAGCTATCAAACTGTAATATGTGAAATCAGATTCTGAAACTATTAGAAAGCCAGACAACAGCTAATTAAACTGACAAAGAACTTTAGATATTGAAATCTGGCTTCCTACCTTAAGTCTGTCTGTAGCTTTAAAATGGAAAATACCTTAGCATCTAAAATTAAACATTTCTTTTGTGGCAGCTAGCCTGATGCTTTGATTAATCTGGTAATTTTACTTATGAACTCCAGCCTGAGTCAAATGTATTCACATAGGCAGTGTCATCTCTAGATACTGCAGATAAATATTCTGCTAAAAAATGGCTCGTTTCAATCCTTGAAAGTCTTACTGAAACACTTTCATTAATTGGTGCTGACAGAACTTCACCAAGAAAAAGCTCATTGTCATGGCCAACGGCATGTTACTAAGTAGTTGCAATGTTCATTTGAACAGGATTCATAGTGTCCAACTGAAACCAATTTTTTTTCCTACAAAAAACGACAATGGTTTATCGACTGAACAATTACGTTTTGTATATCTTGTGAACTATGCATTAATGAAAGCATTTTGATAATTTCTCACGTCTACCACATATCATGAGATCAAGGAAATGGGCCACTTTCTATTTTAAGTGGCTTTTCATCTGCTTCTACCCCTTCTACTTCTACTTATAAAGCTCTCTTTGCTTCTAAAGATTTTCTTTCTAGTCCTTTGTTAGAGAATTTCTTTTCCTCACTTAAGAATGTGCCGACAAGTAGAGCTTAAAAACATTCTTTTGAAAGTGGAAAAACCCTTTTAAACTGTGTTTGCTCAACATTAACCTCCAATCACTTGGGTTAAAAAGTTCATATTGTTTCATATACTGAATCTCAAAGAACAATGGTACATGTACCAAATTTAACCTCCATAGTGCCTTCAGAGTTTTCTATGACTATTATAGTCACTACTGGCAGATTTTGTACAACATTGACTTCCTACATGTCTCCCTACGGAACAGTCCTGTTTACACTACTTATTACAGTAATCTGAACATACCGGGAGACTTCACAGGCACTGTAAAAGTAAATTCCAAGGTACTTCAGCATTAATATGTTTATCCCATGGATTTATCAAGCTCTAAGTTGATATTTATAAATCTGACAGTATGGCTCACGTACAACAGTGTTAATCACAAAATAATTTTTTCAGGATTGGGGGCTCATCTGCACTACAGACTTGAATAACTTCTGAAAATTCAGTGTCTGCTTTCCAACAGCACTTGCAAAAGTGTTGTGAAATATCTGATAATTGAAACCTCTCAAAATGCTTCTGGAAGATGAGTATATCAACACTGAAGACTGAAGAATGCGCTATTATTATTCTCCAAAAAAGAAATAATACACGAGAGTTTTATCAGCCTTTAAACAGTAAACAAAATGCACTGGAACATTCAAGCCAATTTCACTGGTTGGGAGAGCAATCACCACCCAGAAAATTAGGACAACATTTTCTGACTGAAACACAAATTAACTGCACCACATTACAGAACCGAGCAATTACACTTCAGATCACACTTTACAAAATCTGAGACAATCATTAAAGGACAGGTGACGGTTTAAGGCAGTTCCAAATCTCCTCCTAGGGCACAGAGATCACGTGGTATTTTTAAGTCATCTGGAGACAGTAAAGAGAAATGTCGTATCCATCTGCCCCCTATTCACACCAGCCAGCAGGCAGAAGCCAGTCCAAAGTACACACAGATATATATTAAAAGACATGGTCATGGCTGCTGCTGTGTCCTCCTACTTCTGAGGAAAAAAAGGAGGCAAAAATTTTCCAAGCAAAGCTTTGGAAACTCCCAGAGTTGAGACTTTTACATTGAACAATGCATTAAGAATATCTGGGAGGGAAAATCCTGTGCTGGCAGATAGGAGGACTGGATGATCTACAATGGTCTGTTCCATTTTTAAATTCTATCATCAGATTTGTCCTCAAGTACAAACCCTCTAGGAGTTTCTTGGGGGCGGTGCATCCCTCCACAACCCCTACTGCGGGCTCTGGCTTAAAAGCCACAATAGAGTCCTTAGAATCTAACAACAAGAGCTATTCTAGGCGCTGGTTAGGAAAATGGGATTTAAAGGAAGTTTCTACTATTGTGCAAAATTAGGGCAAAAAATCTCCTTTCAGATAAGCAACAAAGTATATCAATTCCAACAGTTTGCTCTCCTGCTGTTGTATCCATCATAAAGAAAGAAGTCTTTCTGTGGTGAATAAAGGTGATCGTCTAATCAATTAAGATTTCATAGAAAATACGGAACAATTCATCTGTCTGCCCCACCCTCTTCCCAGGTTGAAACAGGACCTTTCCACTTTACTCTGCATGTCACTTTTGTTAAAATGACAGGCACCTCACAGAAAACACCAAACATACATGTAGAGAGAGAAGAATTCCCATTTTGAGATCCACCATACAAGTGAAGGTTTTTGAGCTATGAATTTGATTGCTCTGTATTGGACAATTGCTTATATAGCATGATATGTATCATGTGTGGTTATTCATGTATCACAGTCTGATCAGGATTACACTCATTTTGATTACACCAATACTATTAAAGGCATTTCTGAAACTGATGTAAAGTGTACACTGCACAGAAGTAATAGTAATACAGAAGTAATACTAATAAATCACTGATCCCATTATTGTCCATGACAATTCACTGATTCAGTTGAATATGGTCAATATCTCCACCAAGCACAATCTATTTGGGGCCATCACGGGCTGGGACAGACTTCTGTTCTTTTACACTTGTTGACAACAAGTTTTTTTGCACTATATAGAAAACTTTCAACTGAACTTTGAAAGTTGATTTCCTTTAGCCATAATTATATACTATGTTAGTCATTCATTTATTGTATTTGACTTGAAGATATCTTAGAGACTTCCAACTCCTCCACTGAAGGAGGAAGAAACACCAAATGTTCACAGTATTCAGAGTCTTAAGGCTAATGTCACTTCATAACAACATTAACTTCAAGTTTTGTAGCTCTTATGCTGCAGCTTTAGCCTCTAATGATAAGGACAATGCCAGAGCACAGCTGCATTTTCACTTTATCTGTCTATAAGTTGGAAATAAGTTCCTGACTTCTGATCATTTCATATGCAACCAATAAAAGTAGAAAAAGAAGCATTAAAAAATTTAGAAGGTTAGCATTGAACTTGCAATACCTGAAAGATATTCTAATAGAATTTCTCTGTTGCTGGTGTTGGTTTAAAAGGGTTTTCTTAAGCAACAAAGAAGAAAAAATAAGGAGAGCAATAAATTAAACAAAGCATGGACTGCAGACTATATGAAATGCAGAGATGATACATAGAAACAAAGAATAAAAAATATATCCTCTAAAACTAAATTATAAGATAAGACATTAAAATATACATAGCATTACACCTTATCTAATCTACGAAAAACCTCTCAAAATCCATACACAACAACAACCGCCACCAAAAAACCCAACCAAAAGGATTTGCAAAATGTACCAATTTTACTCAACTCACCTGGGGTTCACCCTGCAATTCATAGCATCTGTTGTTCTACTTGCTATGTTGCATACGCTTTTGAAGTATTTAACTTAAATACACATTTTTTTTTTACAAAAATGTTTCCCTTTAAAAGCCCAAGCAAGTAAAGCAGGTATTTCTGGAGTGCATTTGAAAATATAATTTCTTTTACCTGACTTTTCCCCATTTCAGCATTTTGGGCGTATGGTACAACTCCTGGGGACGGTCCTGTGCAGGGCCAGGAGTTGGACTCGATGATCCTTGTGGGTCTCTTCCAACTCAATATATTCTGTGATTCTGTGAAAGATAGTGTCACAGTTGGAAGTGCTTCTAGTTGTAAGAAATTAGAGTAATAAGATTTTAAAGTTGAAGATAACCAATAAACTGACACAGGCATGTATTTTTCAAACACCCCTGTAGCACAAAAAAAATTGTTAGAAATTCCTAGATATATATAAAGAATTTCACACCCCAGATAAATATTCTGGGATATTTATTTAAGAGAAGGGGAGGGAATAAGAAGACAAATAAGAATTATCTTCTTGAGAAATGTTTAAATTAGGTTACTTCAGAAAGAGCTGATAATATAGAAGTGGAAATTCTCAAATGATCACTTTATTTCTCTAGACAAGGTTGGGCTAGTGTTATACAATACTTTCAGATGTTTCCAACTTATATTATCATGAAGTGTACACACTCCCCTCAAAGCAGTTTTTGCCCAACCCTGCTCTCTGCAGCAGAGCTCTTATTTCATCCAAGAGATGAGCTAAAAAGGAGTCTAGATGTTTTAAGCACACAGAAAGACACAACTTAACTACCCTCATACTTCTATCTTCCTGACATAAGACAGACATCCCTACTGCAATTTCAATAAAATGCTATGATCTTAAAATACAGCACAGTCATACATGTTAATAGGCCTCAGTACAGTAAACCTAAGCACCAGAGGGGCTCTGCAAACATGCTGCAAGATCTGGCTTAGCAGAACTGATGAATACCCTATGGAAATAAGCTTAGCTCAGACCTCAGTTGATCCTTAGAGCTCTTTCATCCCAGGCCAGATGAAAACCCACAGAAGAAATCATTAAATGCACCTCCATTTTTTCCCAGGAAGTACCTGCAAAATAAAATATATCTTAGTGTTTCTATAACTGCAAGTATGAATAAGCAAGAAAGGATTGCAGACAGAAGGGTGAGCTGTATGCCTGATGGGGAGCAGGCCTCAAATGCCTTTCAGATGTTAGAGTCATGAAGGAGCGGGAAAAACTAAAAAATAAAGAAGGGGAAGCAGTCAACAGGTCAAGGAGTACAAAACCCCTACTAAGTCCTACCAAGCCCTACCATGTTGCAAATTACAATCTTCTTCTCCTTCCCCATCTGCTCTGTTACTGGGTTGACAGACACCAGGAGTTGTCTAGCACAGCCTTGTTCTGCAATTTGGCTAGGAATTTTGAGAAAGCACTTTAATGGATGATTAGCTGATCTAGTTACTCAAAACAATGCTGGCTGCTGTTTATTCGTATTTGTAGCACCGGCCATCTCTCAGTACTTTTGACACTCTTCGATTACTTTCCATTCCATTGAGAAGCTCAGAGAGCCAAGCCCAATTTGCCAATTACTTAGGATTCTCTAAAATTGATATAAAGTAATTAGAAAAAATTGCAACTCTGCTAATTATCTCTGTCACTGCAGTCACCACATGGGACAAAACAGTCACACTAAGGAAGGCACAAAGGCTCAACTAACCAGCACTGTAGAAAAGTATTGAACAGGAAAGACCACTCACCAAATCACAGATGCTTTGCTATGCATTGATTTATATTTTATAAGTCTTGATGATTGTTACAGCACTTCGTAAAAATCACAATGAAGTCTGTTTAGGGAGCTTAACATGTTGAAAGAGGTAGAGTGTTATTTTACTGAATAATGGGCATTTGATGCCCCTATCACTGTTTCCCTGCAAAGGAAATTAATACGTCAAACCTTACTTTGTAGGTGTTGTTATCAATTTCACAACATCTGTGAGGAAAACGAGAGAAGGAAAAGCATCAGTCCAATACAAAACTTGATTATATAGAAATTAAATAAATTAGTTGATATGTACGGGAAGACGCCTTGCAACTCACACTGTGAGAAAAAAAGCAGAAAAACTATTAGCAATTAAAAGGAATAGATATATTTGCTGATTTACTTTGGGTTAATGGCTTTGAATCACAGTTCTATGATCATTTTTTATTATTATTTTGTCAACAGCATTGTCCTTTGATCACCAAACTACTGTCAGCCTCCTCCTATTCCATCTGATCATGTAGATAAATCACTTGAATATATCTTTATATCCTCTTGTGGCTGACACTAGACAGCATTAGTTACAAATACACTACCAGTTTGAAAAGAATGAAGAAATATAGAAGAATAATTTTAAATTCCCACATAGTTATTTCAAAAGCTTAATTATTTGACCACTCTTTTTATCAACAGATACTTTATAAGCCTGGCCTGAGCAATTCGTTGACTAAACAACTGTGACAAAAATCTACAAAGCATCACATTTTCAGGGGCAAAATCCAATAACAACATTAAATAGCAACCAGATCGCAGGATTTTGTTTGTGTTTTGTTAGGCATTTCAGCCCAAACTCAGAATAACATTGCAAGTCTGTGATTAAGGTTCCATGCAATTCAAAGCATTCACAACATGTGCCTAAAGCTCAGTAAGTCTTTCCCCTTTTTTTAAAATATAGCCAGACTGTTAACAAAAAAACAAAATAACAAACCAAGAAGTACAATGCTATTAAGAGATTTTGGAAATTTGTTTCAAGAATACCAGGCCTAGTTTCTGAATAAGTTAAGACAATACCATCTGCATTTCTAAAACGAAATTTACTAAACTGTTTTCATTATCTAGATTGAAGTACAACCAAGCAAAGAAACAACATAAGTAGAGAACTTTTTAACTTCCCCATAAAAACATTATTTTAAAATCACAATTCCAGTTAGAGATATTCCATCAAGTCAGTTGCAATGTAATGACAGAACAGAGTCTTTGATGATTCAGTGAATGACCTGATTAAAAGCCAAGTATGACAAATGTTGGGGCAATAAGGTCCATAACTGAAGAAAGTAATCTTCAGTCTCCTTTGTCAAGACCATCTCTGTCAGCCCCACTAATGCTTTCTTCTTGGAACCTGAATGAGAAGCACAGAATTATTTGCTGATTTACTTTGGGTTAATGGCTTCGATCTTAGGCAAGAGTAGATAAGGAGGCCAACTCAAGTAATTCCAATTGTTCAAGTAGAAATTAAACTCATGTATTAAAAATAGAAAGCCTAGTGTTGGCATTGAAAGGTTATTATGTAATATTCCACTTCAGAATAGTGCAAATAATATAGACAGTGATTTACATATATGAAGTATATGTACACACACTGTCACATGCAAGCTTACATATTTTTGTTTGTACAAGCATACATATACACATGTTATAATCTGTTTAAGAGAAAGAAGCAGAAAAGTCTACAACGCCTTTTCTTACTGTTATGGATAGTAAAGGCATTAGCCAGATGTTGAAACTCATAGGCATCAAACAGTCGTGATCATTATAGTCTTCAATCACCCCATTTAGAATTTACAATAAGCTAAGCAGAAAACCATTATTTCCACTTTCAGTATAAAGTTTTCCTCTGGCTGAAAACAGAGTTCTGCAATGGACTGATACACCATCTGTTCTAACTTTGGAACCCTTTTCCATGAAACTTCCAGCAAAGGGAACAAGCTATTGATGAGACCCCGGAATATAAGGGCATCATTAGTGAGTGTCATAATAAGATTAAAATCCCTTGAGGGCTCTCATCAAAACCTAGACTAAAAAGAAATCCAAAAAAAGGAGAAAATACTGACATTATAGTAACAAACCATAATATAAGGCATAAAATTAACAAACATTATGAATTAATCATACTTAGACAATTACAATCCATATGGCTAGTTAAACTCAATCTGCTACCTGTAGTGGCATAGTCTAGATACTGTATATTCAATGCCAGTGCATTTCTCCCAGGATGTAATTACTTAATTTTGTGAATGAGAAAATGATGTGTAAAAGCCAATGTTTCCATGGATTCAATGTCCCAAGTCAGATAAAATGTATGAATGCTTATCAAATCTCGTGACACTTTTTAACCCTATTTCATTGCTCTCATATTACCTTTAGGTGCCTAAGAACAGTAAATCACCTTCACACTCACTACTAAGGTTAACACAAGAAACAAGCTGTGTTCAAAGTCTCATTTTCTGCAAACAGGATTCCTAGGATTTAGATGTTAACAAATGGCAAAGATTGATTCAAGAAGCAGTTCTTGAGGTTTTTTATCACTTGAAGTGCACACATTTGGATTCTGAGAGTGACCACTTTCCCCTTACCATTGCACTTATGTTCAGACAGGAGATTTCAATCTCTCAGAGAATTTGACATTAAGATTCTGGTTCACTTTCCTCTTTTGCCATATACAGCATGTTACATCCAGTGATATACAATTTGAAGATGTGGGAAGTTGCAACTCCTCAAAAAAACCCAGAACCAAACCAACAAAACACCAGACCAAGCCAACTGTAATATTTCAGTCCTTTGTAGACTACATAAGGAATTTCAAGTTAATGCTTGGTCCTTCCTCATACCAAGCTCTGGAGCCCAATCTGCTCTTCTACAACATCTGGAAGATTCTCCTAAACCAGTTTATATCCAGCATAAACTAATCAGTTGGGCAATATAACAATACACTTCACTTCTCTGAACAGATCTGAATTTTAAAAATATGAACATTTTAATTAATGACAGACGCATTTAAAAAGAGGGAGTTGTGACATGGAAAAAGAACGACAGACAAGTGAGAATTATCTCAAGATTTATTCCATTCAGTTATTCAGATCAGGCTGCTAGAAGGAGCAAAGACAGTATTCTTGTATCAGAGAATCATATACTTACCAGAGGACTGATTTTGGAGGGAGGAGAAGATATCATCTTTCATTTATCTCATTAAACGGTTATTAAAAATAGGTGGGACTAGTGAGCAACAAAAATCGAAACATTTTATGAAATTGTGAGGATTTACATGCTCTTAGGTACAGAAACTATCATTTGCACTTTCCTATCTAAGTATCCACAAAGTAATATCAAAACCCAACACAGGTCTATAAGCTCCAGGTTTACTTCAGTCCTTTTCTTTCAAGAACAACAATCACAACAAAGACATTTAATTACTTTGAGACCCTGGCCATAGAAAGCCAAGTTACTTTGCATCTGTAAGTGAAAGTGCAAAAAAAAAAAGTAATGATAGTTTGAAATAAACAAACATGTTAACCCCAGACTTTTATTACTTTATATTTCAAGAATGATGCAATCAGATACAAAATAAGTTACATATAAAGCATTTCTGGATCAGGATTCTTCTTTGGTTTCCAGTGGACAGGTACAAAGTAAGGAAGCATTTTCAATTTCCCAATATCTGATGGGCAGGCCTTATTTAGAAAATATATACTTTCTTTGGGTCCATAATCTCATTTATCTTCGTTATTTCTGACATGGGCAACCTAACATTGAGCAATTCCAGACAGATAATTTGGCTTCCTTCATAGTCATTATGATGTGCTCCAAATCTATTTAAAAGTTACAGTGTGGTTTCACAAGCAAACTAATCCCAGAGGCAGCACAGAAAGCTTTAGAACACAAATGGAGCTTTCTCACCGTCCAAGAGCAGAGTGGTTCCTAGCAGCTATGACCAGTAAATGCTTTTCTTGTGCCATAATATATACTTAATTAAAGAAACCAAAGGACACTCTAGTCAGTCTTGTGGAATTATTAATGCACATTTTGAATGGTTACAATCATTCAGCTTTCAGCCACATGCTCTATGATACCTTGTTAGGAGCACTATACTCACCATGAAATCCTGTACTTGTCATGACTTACTGCTTAATTAAAATAATGTAATCAAAAACCTCACAGAACAAATGTTGACTGAAAAAATTATGCTAATCTTATACATATCTACTATTCACATATTACTTTCAGCAGAATAAGTTGACTAATGTGTTAATAAAATGAAACATACCCAACTATCTTGTCAAATGCTATTTTTATCTCAGCATTTACATACATTTGTCATGAAGGGGGTACATCCTGAGTAAAAGGAATAAACACTGTTATGATTAAACATGTCTGACATGATGTTCTCATCTGAGCATCAGGCAATGCCATATGCATAGGAAACTTGCACTCATACAGTCATAAAGCTAAATGCTTCATAACAAAATCAAACTTACAGAGAGCAGGACAGCTTTATTTAGCAAGGAGATGCATCTGAATAGATTTGTTCTGAATTTGGCCCTGAGCACTCAGATTTTAAACATGACACAAAGCATGAACCAAGTATAGCCTGGTAGAATTGAACAGTGCATTTCACTGAGACCAGAAGAATTTTTGTACAGAAAGAAGAAACTGAGAAGAATCTTCTCACTGTCCACAGCTACTTCAGAATGTTATCAGTGTCAGGAAGCAAAGGAGACCCAGTCCCCCCACACCTGAGAGACATGCTTCACTCTCTGCACTGGGAAGAACTTAAAGTATTGCACTTACAAAAACAGAGAGAAAAAAGGGAAAAACAGAAAGACTAGTAAGGAGAGGGACTGGAGAAGTGGTGCCATTCCTCCCTTAGGAAAAGGCCAGGTAAATCTATATAATCATGCACTCAGCTTTCTCAGAAAGGGCAGGTCTTTTAGCAGCCTTCTTTCCTGTACTCTCTGAAGGTACTGGAAAGAGATAATCAAGACCTGAGCTTATACAGGAGTGTACACTAATGACTTGTCTGCTTTCTCTCTTAGTGTGCTGGCATTCAAGTACAATGCCAAGAGTATTTCTCACATTCTTGTTCCTGAATATGTTGGGAATTCTCTATAGTCCATTTCTAATGAATACTGCTCTGCCCCCCAAATTCTTTAGTATGCTTGTCTAGCAGCAGCATTACGAAAAAGTTTAACTTTTTTCTTCCAGCACCCATGTAGATATAATAAAATGTGCAGAGATAGATTAACTTTCTCATGAGTCTCCTTGAATTTGCAGCTCTTCTGATGTCAACACTATTTCACACAAAGGTCTGAAATCATTGTTGTGTAAGCTCTGTAGGGAGAAAAGAAAATATAAACATGTGAGATAGAGTTGTACTGGCACCATCCTCTTACTATGTTGTTGATGATGAGAATTTGTGCCTAATCCATAGATCAGTCAACACATCAGTGGCAAATTAATAACATATCTATAAGCAATAGGAATGTCTTATAGCAGTCTTGGGATTTGGACACTTTCAGACTTAAAAATGTCTGAAACAGGAAACAAATTGTTAATACTAGCAATAAACAAGATAAGATTAAGAAAACCCCATTAGGAGTTCACAGATCAATAAACATTTTCTTGCCTGAGATTAAAAAACCGTAAATGTTTCAGAATCTGATAAGCACAAAGGACTGATTTTATACCAAGTAATTTTCAAAAAAGGAGGTCTATATGCTTTTCTAGAATGATGATTCAATAAAATGAGAAAAGTATTGAAATCTGAATTTAGCATATACACACAGGAAAATTTGTGGTAAGTCTCTCTTGGGATAGTCAGACAAAAAACCTCTAATAAACCAGCAATGCTTTATTATTTTATACCATCTTTCATCTATATATTTCAGGCACTTTCAGGGGAAGAAAATTCCCAGATTTTTTAAGGTAAAAAAATTGTCTCTGCCACACAGTCTCATATAGCTTAAATTCTTCATTATTTTAGCTCCCTTACACTCTTCTGTAGCCTATTTTGCAATGGAATATGCCATTATATCTTTAAGTTTTAATTACCTCAGATCTACCAAATTATCTTATCAATTTCTTGACCTTCAGCTCTAGCCTTCACCTGTTTCTTACTGGGTGTACCTTAAGACTCAGTGCTATAACCCATTAAAAAAAGGAGAGAAGAAGAGGAGTTTTTTTATGCACCAAAAAAGAGTTTTGATATTTTCTGGAAGATTTTCTTTCTTTCTTTCTTCCCCCCTTTTTTTTCCCTGGATTTACAACTATGAAAACCTGCTATTTCCAATTCAGCAGTCCCCATTAAAAAAAAAATCAAAAAAAGGTTACGGTACCATAGGATAACACAAAAATAAGCTTGAAAAATCACTTTATTGCTAATTTAACTTTATTCTTTGGCCAAACCCCATCCTGCAGTGTCTTAACTCAAAGTACCACAACAGAAAGCAAATCTACAGAGATGCAACCGAGTTCATAAAAGCATTCCTATACTCCAGTTTGCCATAAACCTTTATAGATACTTCAAACTAGCAATAGTAAAAGAGAAAAAGAGCCAGCTGCAGTGGTGAGGGCCCAGAACAACAAGATAGACTTTTCTATGGAGTGTTTTAAACATAGTTCATTTGATTCACAAAGATTTCAGGAAGCTCTATAGGCACTTTTGTTGGTACATATGTTAGAAGGATAACCCTGTCAGCAGAAAAACTCCAACAGCACATCTCATCTTTTCTGATCAATGATAGACAAAGGGATACTTTTTCATTCACTGAGGTGAAAAGTGAGAAGTCTACCCTTCTAAAGAGGGCTCTGCTCTGTCTTTCAAGGGACTTATTTACTTTGGAAACAGGCTATTCTAGAGAGATTGGAAAGTAGCCTGCCTTTCTGAGGCTAACCCCCAGAGATCCACACAAGCATAGAATCATAGAAACATTTCAGTTGGAAAAGCCCCTTAATGGCTGTTACATACGGTATATTGAAATACTCTAGACAAGCAGACCTGATCACAGGAGAGAACACAATAGGAGAGACTAAAGGGCATAAGAGCAATGTCTCATACAAACAAAAAAAATTCAGGTGCCAAAAATACTGGTAAAATTAAACACAAACCCTACTCTAGAGAGAATACTTTGTTTTAAAAAACATTAAAATTAAAACCAGAATGAACTACATGACGTGCATCACTAGCAAAAGGGAAGTACAGAGTTATATACAATTTTGCCCTTGCCTGTAGATTTTTCTTCACATAATTAATTTGGGCATGCATACTCTTAATTTATATATACACTGCTGCTGATGAGATTTTGTATGTTGTCTTTTGTATGTTGTAAAAAGGGAGTTGCATTTCTTCTGAATTAAGACAATGCACGAATTGATTTCCTTGTTTTACTGGTCTTGATCAAAGTCATGACATTGGAACTGCTTTGATAGATGATCAACCTTCTTCTACTGTTTTCATTTCAAAAATTCTTGAACAAAATTAGACCCTCTTGATGGACTATTATGTGTTTTTCTTAGCAGAAGGGATTAACTGTTGTAATTTGTAAATTATGAAGTCTCACATCCATTAGATAAAAAGGCAGAGCAAATTAGGGCAGAGAACATGTAGTCATAGATAGAAATTTAAGTGAATATTTATATGGTAAATAAATCTTACAGCACTAGAAGTATGCAGAGGCATAAGACACTACTTAATGAAGTGAGATGAAGACAGCAGGACCATGTTCATGCTCTGGGCTCCCCAATATAAACAAGAGATTGAGTTATTGGATGGAGCAAATCCAGTGAAGTTGCAATTTGTTATTCATCTTCTCTTTTTTCTAATGCTAATGACACCTGACCAGTTCACATCAGGTGTACTTTAGTGGTTTTTTTGTTGTAGAATAAAATTCTTTCTTCAGTTGATTTATAAAAGTCAAGGAATGCTAATAAATGCCCAGCTCTTGAAGAATGCTTATCTGTGAGTTATTTTGCCCAAATATTTTTTCCTTTCTCCTGCTGACCATATCTGATCAACAAGATACTCAAGTATTTCAGGGCCAGTCTACTAACTCCAGAAGGAAAAAACTATAACTGACTTAGTAAACTCAAGTGGGATCTGTTACATAAAATGATGAACGTAATGAAAGAAAATATCTATTATGGTCATCTTACCTTTTACTTTGTCAAAATTTTAAAGCACAGTATATCTTGGAAGTAAAGAACATCTCTTTCATGGGTGTGGAATAGCAATATTTCATCTCAAAAGAGAGGTTTATAAAGGAAAGTGCACTGCTACAGCCCAATTTTTTTACTTCACTATCAGAGGATACCAATCATGTTTTCTGAACACTGGTGTCATTGGCTTCATATTTCTTGTTACACTGAATAAATAAAATCAAGAGAAAACAAAATTTTAAACGGTCATAAATATATAGCACATAAATTCTGTGTGCTTCTGTCTCATTTTTCTGGTTGCTCAGCTTGAGAAACAGAGCAAAAAAGCATAAAAACTATTGAGATATATGAACTTCTATGACCTGATACAAATTTTTTTTCTGTCACAGCCCTCTTTTCCTAAGGTTGGTTATTTCAGATGATGAATTTGGAGTAACAATTATGACTAACACTGTACCAGTATTAAGCAGTAAAATAACAAACAGTGGGAAGATTCTTCTCAGGTTCTTCTTTCTGTACAAAAATCCTTTCTGGTCTCAGTGAAATGCAGTATTCCATCCTACCAGGCTATACTTAGTTTAAGCATTGTGCCACATTTTTAATCCGAGTGCTCTGGGCCAATTTTTCTTCAGAATTACTCTAGTAAGATTGGCTTCACACTAGTACAGTCAACATTTCTGAGATTTGTGTAGAAAAACACTTATCTAATGAAAAATATTATGTTAGCCAAAATCACATAATATATATTCTCTGTGTCTAGGACTTACTGAGCCTACCATGTCTGCAAGTTCTACCTATAGGGGGGAAAAAAAGCCAAACCAGAAATTATTGTGGAAAGGCAAAGCAGCACTAGGGAAGGGTGAGCAGCTGACAGCTTTGATCTTCCAGCCCATATGCCCCATCAGGAAACATGAAGACTACCTGAGGAAAGCCTGACACACTCTGGTAGTTTGAACCCAAAGAAAGCACAGCAGCTACTCACAGTGCATGTTTCATTCCAAAATACATGGTTTCCTCAAAAAACAATAAATTACCCTGGTTGAATTTGCAAGGCTTTTCTTGATTTGGTTTGGTTGTTCAGAGATTTTTTGCCCTAACTGTTATTTCCCAGAGTCAGGTATGTAAAACTGAACATAGCCAATCAGAACACTATAATTTTGATTGTGATGCTCCATGAGTAAATTCCATCATGAATACATCTTCTTTCATTTGATGCTTCCATAATTCCATTCATAGTGCTGTTTCCCCAACTCTCCAACCACAAAACCATCTTACCCTGAAACAGTATATGCCAGCATTACCTCAAAAAATAAAGTAGGATTTTTTTCTGTTTTCTTACCATATGTAAATGCTCTTGAAGAACTCTCACCTATTCCTCTCTTTTCATTTTGCCTCACCAAATTTTTCTGGCCTCAGTCAAGGCAGATTTCTTCACTTCTTACCCGGTGATATTTTTCACCTGCTTGAAGAAATCCCTTCTCCAATTTATCAATCTCTCTTCTTTCATCTCCCGTGCAGCAGGCACCAGTGCTTCTCCTTGCTTTTCCTAAATCTCCCAGGCTCATTAGTCCTCTTCTCCGCCCTTGATCTTCATCTTCTTCACCTTTGTCATTGTCTTCCATGTGCTTTCTGATATCCGTGACTTTGTGAAAACCTTTTCCCTTAGCACTGCAGTACTTCTGCTTTCTTCTGTGACCATCTCTGCATGATCCTCTAACCCTGCAGTATTTCTTGTTATTGCTGTAAACTGCTCACCTTGTACTTTGCTTGCAGGTCTGCCTCCATTGGCTTCTGAGGAATCAGACTATATCTTTTGTCCTTTCCTGATCAAGATGCTCTGTCTTTCCACCTTCCACTCCATGAGTCATCCTCCTTTTTTGCTCTTGTACACCTCTCCGACACGTTGATCCCACAGCTTTACTAAGAGATAATTGATCTCTCCCTCTTCCCATTCGGTGAAATCTCAGTGATCAAACTTCCCTGCTTTTCTCATCAGCTGTTCTCATCATGTGCAAGGAAGTTATTTTTTTTATAACTATTTCCAATTCTACAAAATTATATTTGGAGAATGATAGCATTGCATTAAGATGAAGAAACAAATATGTTTCACAATTTCACGTTATATTTTTTTCATGCTTTTAGGGCTGCAGCTCTTTAGAAAGGATTGCAGAATATGATTTCAGCAGGTTTCCTATACTGCCAACAAAAACAAGCCTTACTGTAAGCTTTGAAGTTGGACATTTTAACTTTACACACCGTAGTGGTCAGCATAAGCACTATTGAGGTGGCATTGCCCAGTCTGTACCTCAAATAGTTTCAGCTCTTAACTCAGGACTAAAATGATGAATCAATCTCCATGTCTGGTCAATGCCTTGACATTTTTCTTTAGAAAATAAAGGTTAGCAATGGAGTTTCTGAAAAACAAACATTTATGCACATCAACCTGATGGGCCCCTAAGTATTTTTTTTTTTTTTTATTTTGAAATTTTATGGAACATAAACTCACCTAAGATACAGGAAAGGTGCAATAATTCCATTTTTTGGCTAAAACTTTTCAGTTGACATGTGCAAAAACACAATATCAAGGACAACCATTCTCAAATCTCTTCTACCACCAATTGATGCCAACAGGAGAATTTGCATTGACTTGGATTGGGTCCCAATTAGCTGGAAACAGAATGTGCATGCTCCAGCACTCAGGTGATGAAATGGTTTGTTAGCAGAGCACATGGTTTTGATTAGTAGCCTAATGAACTAATGCCTTAAATCAACAGGAAATGCAGCATCTGGTCAGCACTTCATTGCTTCCTTAAGCCCCAGACACATCTTACTGTCACTCCTCTCTTATGCTACCCCAGTGCACAAGAATGCTAACAAAGTAATTCTTTTGAAGCAAGAAAAGGAGATATTAATATACTAACTACTACAAGCAAGACATAGGAAAAGAAGTGTTGCTGGTTCCAATATTCAATGGATCAAGTTTCTGCCAAATGAGACAAAAATCTTATGCCTTCTCTAATTTTCACCGTTCAGTATTTTCCACAGCATGTTCTTTGAATAACTGACCAGAGTTAATGATGTAAAACATATTTATTCATTCATAAACGTATCTGTCTCTAGTAGATATTGAAGTACTTTATACTGATGTTATATCATATTGAGGTGTTTGTATCTGTGGCAAAAATTTTACTTGGTTTTTACAGCCCCCTGATCCCTACCCAAAATTCTCATTAATAGGGATTCCATATTTCCACACAGCTTGTCAGTTTGATTATTTAAGTACTTATTCAGTGTACTAAAGACCCTAATCACCCCTTCAAAGCATGCAGCTCTATATAAGGCCTCCAATGTCTGAAATATGTAAGGATCATCATCATCATAATAGCATGGCAGCTGTGCTTCCTATAAGCCAGAAAAGTTGGTCCTGTACACAACAGACACACCTCAGCTACTGTGTGCCATCTGCCTAGTTAGCAGTTAGACAGCCACAGCAGATAGAAACAGCTGCTCCTGACAATATGAAAAACATCAGTACTTCCTTAAAGGCTTTGGCAGTGTGGATAAACAATTTCAGTGAAAAGAATATTTTAAATTGCTGCAAATTTTCGATGCAACTGCTATTATGCATCACACCACAACAAAGTGATTATGCTCAGTAGAATGGATTTTGTCCAGCAACTCTAAGAGTTTTGAGGGATTTTTTTTTGTTGTTGTTCGTATTTATTTTGGTTTTGCTTTTTTTCCTCAGTTTTACAGAATAACAGTTAAAAAGGCTAAGAGATCATTTTGTCCTGGACAAGGTTTCATGGCACACTAAAATAATTTACAGTGATTTTTTTTTTTCTATTTTATTCTTTCAAGTAAAACAATTTTTACTTTCACAAGTTCACTGTGGTCTTCATCTTGAACTATTTGTTTAGGCCATTTATGTAAAGACTGGATTTCTGAGAAACCTAAATACTATGTCTGGTCTGCAGCAAAATTATGACCTATAATAAAGCAAAATAGTGAACTACTTACCATTGTGGGGATGAGAGGGTGTTTGGAAATGCAGAGAAACAGCATAATCCTTGATCTTGGCAGCTATGTGTTGCCAAAAAGGTGGATTTTACAGTGAGGAAACGTTAAAATGCAAGAGATTCATAGAAAGAGGAAAGGCTATAGAGGATGGGTGAATAGATGTGCGCTACACACACACACACACTTCATACCTACACAGTTTTTCTCCTTTGCTAGTCCTTGCAATTAAACAGAAAAGCTCTAGGTGTCTGACTCTGGAATGAAGCTGCTTATTCCATCTGGGGCTCTGTGCCCCCTTTGGAGGTCAGCTGGTTGCAGGCAGGAGGAATGGAGACAGAGCAGCTCTCTCTCACCTGCCTAACCATGCATAAGGGAGCAGAGTTTGCATGGTGCCTCTCACCCCCTCCTTCCTGTCTGAGTGCTCACAGTCTGGAGACGGAGTAGCAAATTACTATAAATAGGCACCAGCAGTGCAGAAGTCAGGCATGGAAAGGGTTAGCAGTATAGACTCCACCTCAGAAAATAATAGGGAAACAAAACCTATTTATAGAAAAAAAATCCAAAAGCTATCTGGAAACATGATGCAACTGCTCTCTTATATTTTGTATATATTAAACTTTTTAGCTATCTCCAATAAGTGTGAGATTTATATTAGTTGTGAAAAGATCAGTAATGGGAGGCAAATTAATGAGAAACCAGCTGTCACTTTACAGCATACATTTTTAACAGAAGTTTTTAAATATTTGGACAAAATATCTATATATTTTTAAATGTGAATTCTTTAACTGGTAAATGTAATTATCTAACTCTAAAGCAAAAAATATAAAAAGGACAAAAATGGATTTAATCAAAATATTCTGTCATTGCCATACATAAACCACCAGAATATCTTTTCAACAAATGAAATTATTCTTTATTTTATGCTTTTAAAAATGCATTAGTGTAATTGCTCTGCAACAAATTACCTTCTGTGCTATAAGCGTGGCTACAACATCCCTCGCATGTACATCAATTGTGCATATTGTCATGATGTTCTGATGATCACCAGGGGTGAGTTCCCCTAACAGCATGTTTATAAGGGCATTCAGTTGAGCAATCTGCAAAATAATTATATTTCAATGGAGATATTACACTGTGGGGAAAAAAACCTATTATATGTCAAGTGCTAAATGGAGCAGTTATAGAACCAAGACACATTTATTGGTGCTTTTAATCAAAGCAAATAACTTTTGCAAACTAATAATGGTGTTGTTTTCTTACAATTTTAATTTTACTCCTTAATAACAAAAATACACTTTTCTCCTGGTTCCCAGAACTTAATTTCAGAACAGTTAAATACTAGTCTGATACTGCATGTGGAATGCTAGTCTGTAACTGTACACGTGACAAAGCCACCAGATGTTTAAATTACCACATGGATACTTTAGAACTCTGCTTCCAAACCACTCACAATATACTTCATGTTTACTACAGGAAATGCAGGGGCTGGGGAGGGGAGGGAAACAACAACTCCTTGGGGCCTGATTGCCTTGATCATGATGACTTCTTTGTGTGAGAGGAACATGAAAAGCAGGATCCCTGAACGGCTTCCTTCATCACACTGCTGTGTAATTCCCCATCCTGATGGGAGCGGTGACACTGAGGAGGTGGCCCAGAGTGCCTGTCTTCGTGGCCCTAGGAGCCACTGGCAGTCACTATGGATTAGATTTATTCCCAGGCATCTGGATATCTTAATTTAAAACGTGATGGTTCTGAACAAAACCAATAAAGTATTACTGGAATTTATTTTTTTTTGGAGTGTGGGGGGCAGGGGTGGAGGTAGGCAATGGAAATCCCAGAATAGTCCTTCTAAATTACACTTGCAATGAAATAATAGTAAATACATATATGCTTATTAAAAGATTGCAAGACAAATCTTTTTGACAGAGCCTGCCAAAGTTATTAAGGCACTGATTTTAAACAGCTGATTCATGCAGAATCCCACCTTTGCAACAGGGAATTGTTTGCACTGATGAAAGAAACAAGATTTTAAACACACACATCCTTAGTAGATTAATGCAGTGGCAAGTAAAGTTATTTTTTCTAGAGATCACTAGATTTTGCAATTAAAATTTTATAAACCACTTAGGTTTCACAGATAAGACTTATGCCATAAGACTTATGCCTTCATTTAAAATTACCATTTTTATATATTTTGTGCATAACAGGTTTGCATTCCTACTTGTGATTGCAGACTTTCAGATTATTTCCAACCATTCTTCTATATCCTTGAAGATTTCGACATCCTCAATAACTATCAAATCAATTGCTTTAACTTTTTTTGTAGTTTATTTTCACATGCTGTTGGAGCTTAAATTATTTTTTCTGCAAAAACGTTGCAGAGTTCCTTCCAAATTCACCATTATTCTACCTAATGTAAATACTATTTCCTGTAACATCTTAAGGAAGCAATTCATATGGAAATCATTACTGAGTGTGAATAACATCATGGACTTTATCACGGTGCTTCTGAAGATCTTCTTGCTAAACCTGTTTCCTGGCAAAATGCAAAATACACAGACCTGGAACCTGGGCAGGCCAGGTGACTACAGCTCAGCATCCTGGAGGACGCAACAACCTCTATCCTAACCCCAGGCTCTGAGCTACACGAGTAACACTGTGAAAGACCTCAGTCCTGTAAAACACACTGATCTGCCTGCTCAGAACACAGGTTTGTTAAGAATAAAACCTTTGGTGTTCTGCTCTTTTACCCAGTCTCCTTTGACTAAAAAGCCCCTTACGTGAATTTGCAGAGACAGATGAAAATCACTCATTTTTTATGCTTGTCTTCAATTGTGCCTTTCTCCCCAAGCTCTAACAATAGGATATAAAAGCTTGTGAATCTAAGAGAGAGAATTTAATGTCGATTTCCCTTAAATGGCATCCATAGAGTTCCCTCAAAGGAGGAAAGAACTATAGAACAAAAAAATGGGGTAAAAATCAGCTAACTTCATTTTCTCCCAGTATACTGTTTATGCAGTAACACGGCTCATACACTCTGCAAAGTGCAGCATTGAATGAATTTTTAGCCTGTTTCCTATCAGTATGAAGAGAATTATTTTGGTGGCCTATATCCAAAGACTCAGCAGTGGATCACTGTTCATATTAGTCAGTGATTGCATATAATTTGGCATCACTGAAACAATCGCAGCTCTGAAAAGGTTGAGCTCTGGGCTATTATGAAGGCTAAATTAACTCTCATCACTTGAGTGAATGATCCATTCATACCAAGGTCAAAATCACTAGTTGAGCAGCACAGGCAAGATGGCACTATAGCTGACTGACCTGCAGTGGCAAATGGATAAGACTTTATTATTCTCAGACAATCTGAATATTACTGAAAACATTAAATTAGTCACTTACTGTAGAAAAAATTAAAATCTCTGTGGAAAAAGTAAAATCCAGCCTATCTGTCTTTCCCCTGCTCACTTTGCTCCTTGGGTTCACACAGAAGTATGAGTGCTGTTAGTGACTGAATTAGCTGAGGCAGGAATGAAAGCTCAGGAGGAAAACAAGGTGAGATTTTTCTTAGTTCCTTCTTGAAAACTCTTAAACTAGTCTGTAGATCAGGCACTTGAGTGCACTAGAAAGACAAGAACAGAGAAGATAGGAGGTTAGCAGTGCTAAAGGGAAACTAGCATCTCCCAGAGAATACAATTTGCTTTCTCTAGAGGAACAACAGCTGTCTTTTTATTAATTTTTCTTTCCTTCTCTATCTCCAATTTGAGCAGATCATCAGAAAGATGAAATCTTCATGTCATAGAATAATCTGATACTGTTTTTACAAATGAAAATTAATAGTTATAATAAAATAGTTTCAGAACAAAACTTCTTTTAAAACAGTTGTCCAAAATGACAAAATTTTTCAACTTTTCAGTTAATGTTAATCTCCAACTTTTGAGTCAATATTAATCTCTATTATTAATAATTAATCTCTACATCACTCTGCACAGTCCTAAGTTAAGTTCTGACCCTCCATGACTCACATTCTCCAGGCAGCCCATATTTCAGACTGCACGTTGCTGTGTGACTGCACTACATGCCATTATTGGCAGCAGAGGCTGAACTACAGGAAGACAGCATGGTGTGTCATGGGATACACAGCCCAGCAGAGACTCAAGTTCCACTGGGGAGGAGTGGGAAATAAAAATAACTAACTGCAGTTTCCAGTATAGGCCCAAGGGAATCAACAGCATGAACTGTGGAGCTACTTGGTTACTGGGACTCTGCCTTATGCCCCACTGCAGTAATGACTCAGTCAAAAGCAGCTGCTATTTTTGATTGAAAATATATCATTTCATTTACTTTTCTTGACAGGACGTTTACCCAAAGCATCATTTTCCCACAGAAAATGTTAATGTCTTTAGGGTTTCTTTCATTTGTTTGGTTTGTTGGTTTTTTTTTTGAAAGGAAAAAAATGACTAATTATTTTTTATTATCCAAACTTCCTGCTCCTCTCAGGAGCCCAGGCTCTATGCCAGGCAATTCTATCCAAACTTAAGTACACACTTGTTCTGGCTCCTAAGCCTAAGTGGCTTTGGTTATGCTGGTTCCTCAAATTTACTAAATTATTTCATTTAATCCTCAGTGTGTGAGGATACTTTTAATAAGAAACATAAGTCTTTAAATTCTGAGATTTCTAATTCAGCTTCAACAACAATCTTTCCATCATCTTTACATAAAATTACATTCCAGTGAGCCTCAAGAAGAGTCAAAAAAGAATACAGACAATAATAATGCTTAGTACAGTTAGCAAATGGTTCTGGGATAGCAGAATGGACAGCAAAGATACCCATTTTCCCTTGAGTTCTCCTCAATGCTCTCTAATTGGCCATGACCTCAGGATCCACTGAGCTTCTCCTATTAGATGTAATAGATAACATGGTCTGAACAGGGAGTCTAAGGTCTGTAGAATTATTTGCTTCATATCTTTCAATACAGCAGAACATCAGGCAAGGAAACACACTACTCAATAATCTGACATGTTCTTCACAAAACATCGGGCACTGAAGAGTACATATAGCCACTGCTTATACTGCTAAATTCTTATTGTCACTGAATTTTTGGTAATATTGTCAAATAACTTCAATACTTTGCAATCTGTTGATAGATGTTGAAGAAACCTACAGTTAGAATAACTTTCATTTGGCTAAAAACAGTGACTAAAGAGCACAGCAATCTAGGATGAAAAGTTTCCCTGCTCTGAATGGTTACCCTCAGAAATGATTTTCAGTAGAACAAATGCAGAGAGGAAGTGGCATCACAGAGAAGTGGTATTCCCATATTCCACAGGGATCATACAATCCCTCTGCTAATAGTGCTTTTTAGAACTACTATATTAGGTGTGTTAGAAATATTAGTTGTTATTGAAGGAAAGAAAACCAAAGCAGAACAAAATTAATGGAGTCAAACAGAGCCAAGTCATTATTCTACTTTCTATGCTGCTATCTTTCTATATAATCTTACTCTCTAAACAGGTGTTTGACATTAGAGGAAAGAAGCTATAAAAATGAAAGTATTTCCACTGTTTTAAGGTCATTGCCATTGATATTTCTAAAGCATAGTAAGCCTGAAATTCTAATCTGCTAAACAGCTCTGTGTACCAGAGCAATTGCTGTTTTGCTGAAATACAAGTTAAACTATTTGAGGACATAGACACATCCGGTCACTCTTCAAAATAAGGAACAGTTGCTTCTGTCTGTTACGTGCACATCTGAAGCATGCACATAACAAAATGACTTAGTTGATAAATGATTCACAAGTATGAACATCTTTTCTCCAGATGGATTATTTTAATAATGATATTTTTTCAATTCATTTATGCAAAATATTTTTGGTCTGCCAATTTCTAAGAAATTCCTTGAACATTACATTGTCTTGATGTTAAGGTTATAAACAGGATTTGAAATTAACTCATTGAACTGGTGACAGCAGACTTGTAATTAGAAATTGAGTGTTTCCAAGAAGGACTAGACCAACACTAAGAGCTCTTGCCAGGATTTAGGAGATGTGCTTTCACAAAAGTTCTGAAGGCATCATTGAAAGAACCACAGAACTTTCAAGTTCTCAGAGGTAAAACAGAGCTTTCCTATCCACAAGAGTTCATATCGGGGCAAGTAAATATATTTCTTATATTTAGAAAGATTAGGAGATATCAATATATACAGTAGGAAAGCTTTTCCCGTGGAAACTAAAACCTATAAAAAGTTTGTCTAAAATTCAGTAGACAGGTTTTGTTCAAACAGTTGGTACTCAAAGAGTTACATTCAAACAAAAGCATATGATAGGCTCCCACTCAGTTCACTCCCCCAAGAGATATCAGCCATTGTCTCACCAGCCTTTAGAAAGCACCCCAGCTACTGAGATATTCTTCAATTTCATTTTTTTTATTACCCCATATTGTAAAAACAATTTAAATACTCGGTGACCTCATCCTTCTGCCCCAAAATAAAGTAAAATTTTCATCTATATAGATTGCTTTGCAACATTTGGAGAACTGATAAATGGTATAAGTTCATAGAAGTCCCCAATACATGCAGAAAGTTTTAAGATTCTTATGAGAATTATTACCTTCTACACTTGTTTCTTCTAAGTTAGCAGTTCCTTCACCTCCTGATCATTCATATCCCCAAAACATTGGGGGTTTATTTCATAATTCAGTTTTTGAAGTAGGGTATGAATAGAGAGACATCTAACAGATTCTGGATTATTCTGTGTCCAGATGATACTTAATTCCTATAAGCCATCCTTAGGATGTTAATTTACATTCACCATTGTGTGCATCTATCTCTTTCTACTGCCATTTCTCCTACTGCTTTAGCTACGCATATCTGTTTATCTCATAGCTCCTCTGTGCAGCTGAACAATGAAAAAGTCCTCCATGTGTTATTCACCTAAAAATATTTGCCTTAGAAATAAGGCACAAATATTTCAAGAATAAAGTCATATAAAATTCTGCAAACCCACAACACGAGGACTATTGTGCCCATAATTGCTGGGTTCTGAATTGCAAGTTTTAATTTCTTAAACTTCATCTCTTTTCAGATGCTTAATCCTTGATTGAAAAGCACATATCCCATGTCCTTGTGCTTTGACAGGTCTTCATTTCTTACACAGCAGACCTTTGTGAACAAAATTACAGAAGCAGTAAAGAAGCAAGCAGGGTAGTGACTGCATCTTGGAATTTGACTTCAAAATCTTATGTGAAAGCCAGCTGGGTAATTTGCTGGTTACGGAAGAAAAAATAAACTCAGAGGGATATTTTCGGAAGTACTTTGAGATTTGGGAGTTCAATCCTGTAATACTTGTTTCCCCAATTTTTTTAATCCTTTGAGTTCAAAAACCCTCTAATGAAGGGAATTTAACAAGCTACAGGCTCCTACATAATGCAGAGTACTCAGAACACGAGAGATTATTTCAAGTAGTGCAACACTGTTCATTAGGGAAATGATCACATTTGCAAATCTTCTGAGCTCCATCTCCATGTGCTCATCATTTATTTGTTTCCATGGGGTTTTCATCCAATCTTTAATACTTGTCTATAAAATTTAAAAAATAAACAAACAGCTCCTACTACACTCTAAGCAATGCCCATGGTTTCCAACTCATCAGCAGGTGAATATTTATGAATATGTATGGTATACAAATGCAACAATATAAGTTTCAACATTTAAAACCTACTGATGCTGAAAAGCAATCTAAGAGGATTTTTATCCTTTGTGCTAGAATTCCGTGTGTCATAGGAAAGCAATCCTTAACTTTATGTTTGATTTTTTTGCTTGTTTTCAAAGTTAAAACACATTTCCAAAGTAGTAAAATTCCACAACTAGGAATCAGTTCACTTCTTATTCAATGTCTTTTTAGTAGCATTAATTAATGAGAAGTGTGCAAGTAATAAAAAAAGAAAAACTCAATTTCAAACCTGAGATAAGCAGGTATACCTTTCTTACAGTTAAAAAATGCGTTGGCTGAATTTGTCTCAAGATTCTCAAAGAACATTCAATAAAGGTAAGTATTTGATACTCAGGGAAACTGAAAGAAAAGTATACATTATTTATGTGCTTTAGCATAAGCAAGGGCTCCAAATAAAACTGGATCTTTTAGTGCAATTATTATTAATGGAAAGAAAAATCTCAAAGCTCCCTCTTGAACTTCTCCAGAAAAAGATCACCTGAATATGTATTCAGTAAACAGGGTTGCATGTCAGCTACTCTAAATAATTCACTGTCTGGGTGCTCTACACTGGCGTGAAGAGACTTTATTCCTGAGAAATTACTCCACTATGTAAACAGCTTTAGGAGACACTCCAAGATGATGTATAACCCCAATTATAAGTATCTTCCACATTTAAATCAGCGGAATAGAATGTAAAAATAAAAGTCCACCTAACATGCAGAAACATAAGTTTTTGCTTTGGGACTAATGATTCATTGAATTGAAAACTTCAAGTACATCATGAGTATCAAAAATTCTAATTAACAAAACCAGTTAGCTGCAACACTCCCATTTACAGTGACTGCAATTCCATTGCAGTGGCAAAATCATTATGGTACAAGACATTAAAATCAATAGAAAGTATTCAGAAATAAGCTTTACAAAAGATTTGGGTTCTGTAAAATCAGTTCAAGTTTAAATCAACTTAAAAAACTGAAAACTGTTTTGCTTATACAAAAATAAATAAAATCAGGAAGATCTTTTGCTTCCTAATCTTGTCAGGCATTCTGTTTCATCAGAGCAGAAGGAGCTTTTCCTATTCTTCCACAACAATAACTTCATCTCTGAGGTAACTGTGCACTCATGGACATTAAAATAAATTTTGTCCTCTTTTGGAGATTGAATGGCTTGTGTACAACTGCAATTACCTCTGAGGAAAAGCTGATGAAAAGAGAAATCTGTGATGACCACTGAAAGGGACTCCTGTCATTCTGAACAAACGCAAGTAAAGCTGGATGCCAGATTAGTGACTTAATCATAAAATATAACTGAATCCTGTCTATTGACTTATAATCCATCCAAGGCCAGGTTTTCATAGTTCTTACGTTATAAAATAGGACTGCTACAAAGGTTATTCTTCTAGGAGATTATTAAATGGTCATTTTGAATCCTCCTTTCTTTAGGCTAAAGAAATATAGAAGAAAACGAAAGACAGTTGTATAATTTCTTGAAAGACACTATGACAAACTTATCCCCACCAGGAACCATCTTATCCATCTGAATCCATAATAACATGCACTTAGGTTTGGAACTCCTCCAGCTTCAAATTGATTTGCCGAATTTCATAAAAAGTAGTGAAAAAACCACTTTGTTTCCTCCTTGACGATCTCTGAAACACATTTCAGCCTTGGGCACTTTTTAAAGCCATGCACAACAATTCAGAATAGAAAAAAATGACAGACCCCATACTCCAGCAGTGCCAGTAAATACCATTGCAATAATGTTATCATTCACTGTCAGATACTGAAAAGGTACAAATTGAGGCAGACACTGTAGGTTCACATGGTACCGTGTGAGGCTTTTTCTTCTCACTATTCTTTATTGCTTATTCGTGCAGATACCACTAATGCATTTCTATCCAAAGGAGGATTATGAAAATGAACTACTGGTGCTTTTTTATGCAAGTGAGCTCAACTAACTCATGAGTCTAAGACATCAGTTTGTAATATTGTTCAGTTCACAGATAAAATAAATTCAGATTGTATCTTAGACCACTTGAAGAGAGTATATAGGTTGAGAAAACTTAAGCAAAAACCCAAACAGCATTATTGCAAAGTTCCTTCCTCAAATATTCATTCTGCATATGTGCTAAGCATGATGCATACCCAGGGCCTGTTTTGTGTATGACACATGCCCATAACTCTGTGGTGTTTCCTGATCCTGACCATTCAAGAACTGAGCCTCAAGCCTGAAATCAAGTCAGACTTGTAGCAGCACATGACAGTAGCATGCCCCTGGAAACTGAATACTCTTAAGTCACTTAAAGCCTACTACACAATACTCCATCTATGCTTTTTTTCTTTTTTTTTAAATCACAGCTTATGTCTCTGTATTACTTGGTTGATGATAAGCCATGGTTCTGTGGCTTTAGTGCCATAAACATCTAAGAGCTCATCTAAAGCTTGCTTAACTAGATTCATGCAATCATACAAGCATGGGTTGTATTTATTTCTTTGAAATAAAAGATGAAGAGCATAGAGTCAGACCATTAACTTGATTTCCTCGTTTTATCCAATAAAAAACGGCAATTCTGCCCTGAAAATTTAATTTGCAAGATTTGTCTGTGTGTTCCCCCACCAAGACGCACTCAATCAGTATTAGTGTAAATGAGCCACAGTTACAATAATGCATTTACAAACTTGTGTCAATCCTCCAAAAGTCAGGCCATGTCTTCAGGGTTTCACTCTACAAAAAGGTGTCTCTGGTCAATGCTACAGCCTGCGACCCAACAGAATTGCTGCCCAGTGCCCATCGCCATGGTAAGCTGGATTCTACACCTGGTAGCCCCCAGCCACCAAGAAATCACCCTTAACATAGGAAAAATATTAAAATTTAGAAAGCAACATATTTGCTGTTAGAAAAGTATCAGGAAATTCACTAAGATTCTAGACCTGTTCTAATTTTTTTCAATTATCTAGCAAATAGATTTATATTTTGAGACAATCAAAGAATTTTACACATTAAAAAATTCTCTGGATGTCTATCCAAACTGAAACATTCCCCTCTGCTTCAAGCATTTCCTGTAGCTCCTGTAGTCTGAATCTGGAAGCTAAGGAAATATTGATTCCTCTCACTTTGCTTTTAGAGGTGTTAAGAGATAAGAAAGAGTCTTTTTGTATTCAAAACATAAACACACACGTCTTAATGAGTATCACGTTACTTTGCTTAATTATTAATAAATCCTATGCAAACAGGAAATAAACATATTAAATACAGTTGTTGGAATGGGACAGGAAAGGGTTCTACTCACATTTTATCACATCTTCAAATCTGGGTTTCGTATACACAGACAAGATTGGAGTGAACCAATGAGGAAGAATAACACACACAATTGTGTCTTGATATGGATGCAGTGGCACCCAGAGCTGACACAATCACAGCTTCCCTTCGGTTTTGAAGTATAGTGTCACATGGACCCAGTAGAACTTGACAGTGTTCTTTATCACTTAAATTGAAATAAAAAAAAAAAATCTTACGGCCCAATAATTTTACCAGAAAGAACAGCCAAGTTTTACATGCAAAAATGGTACAAGACAATGATTAAATACACAATATTTGCCTGCAAAAGCAGTAACATTCTCTGCACTGACCTTCTTCTCTTCCTGCTGTGTCTTCCCCTGAAATGCCTGTGGAGGTCAGTAATGCATAAAGCTAATAGGGGACTGTGAGTGCCAGGCCTCTGCAATGTACTAATGATGGGATTTTCTTCTCTGCAAACAAAGGTCTGCTCACTGTCAACACTTCACAGAAAATTGCTGGACTTGTCAAATATGCCACTATAAACAAATGTCTAGGCATATATATATATATATTTAGACATATACCTGTAGTCACACACACTTCTAAAATCATGAAGCCTGCAAATTAATATAAAAGCAAGGCAAAGCAGATAATCTCTCATCTGGACAGCTTGCTCTCTCGTCTAACAACAGAAGAGGCAGACAAGTGAGAATATTTCAAATACAGTAAGGGATAAGAGGAGGACATGCTGAGAGAATCATAAACATTAAGAAACTTGTTTGAAACAATTCTGTGTTTAGGGGTCCTAAGTGAGCTTTTCATTTGTTCATTTGTTTAATTAGAGGTTAATAGCTCTGTTTAGCCCTGTGGAAATGAACTTCCAGAACCTACTTGAATTACACAAGGTATTGGGGCGGAATTTGAGAAAGTTATTCCTCTTTTGAAAGATTTTTTTTTTCATTCTTATCCATATAGCCAATTCCTATCCTCAGTATACCACACTTGGGTATCCACTTTGCTGCTAAACAGTGCAATGAATGAGACCTTTGCTGAGCAAACCAGTCAAACAAGCTTTCTCTGGGTAAAGGAGCAAACCAATTTGTATATTTAGTACTGGAGGACAGCTGTAAGGCAGCAATACAAAAAGAGAACTATAGTCATAATATAAATTAATTTAATTGTATGGTCTCTTCTTATAAATAAAATGCTGAATACTACCTTTATCAAGTGTACATGTGTAATTTTATATCCTGAGTTTGTCATTCAAAAGCACCCAAATTAGGCAGCCAAAGTTACCTGTGCACAAATTTGAACAAGCAACTCCCATTCTCAGTTATTTTTGTTCACAATTGGATCCTCATTAGGCACACAAATGCATGAATCTTTTGCATAAGCAAAGGGATAAAAGTAAGTTTACAGCAGATAGAGTCTATGATATGAATGTTAATAAATATAATCAAAATCGGTACATGAATGTTTAAGCTAATATTCAGCAGAAAATTTCTAGCTAAACTTTATAAAATCTGTGGACTCCTGTGGACTTTATAAAATCTGTGAAAAAAGTTGCAGCAGCATAGTCACATAGGCTTGACATACCCCAGCTCTTGGGAACTCTGGATCCAACACAAGCTATTACAGTTCTTTTCTATCTAGACATACACAAGATAACATGATGACCTGGGTTCTGTCCTGCACTGACAACCCATGACCAATTCTCTCTGAATTCAGAGGAAACATTTGACAGCTAAGGAGTCAGGCTTAGATTACCAGTCAAGATTACCAGCTACTGACATCCCTACGGCATTTATTTTTTTTTATTCAGCATTGCTGTTCTCCATATGAAAATGCAAAGTCATTCAGAATAATTTGACACTCATAGCATTACTTTTCAAGTAAGACTTAGGATTATTTTTTTGGAAATCACAAGAATGATACCACAAATACAGATTCCTTTTATAAAGAGTTTCTTCCATATATGTTTCCACTACGGCTCTTGCAAGCCTAAGCAAGGTGAAAATTACAATAAAGCAACATGTACAGGACAAATTGATGATCTGAGACAGCCAGCACAGCTTCACTAATGACAAACTGTGCCTGACCAATATGGTGGCCTTCTATGAGGAAGGCAAAATGATACCATCTACCAAAGCTTCTGTAAAGCCCATAACAGAATGTCACAGAATATCCTTATCTCCAAACTGGAAATGGACTAGGAAGTGAAGAGTGGGCTACTCAGTGGATAAGGAATGGGCTGGATGGGCACAGATGGTGACAAGTGGTGTCCCTCAGGGCTCTGTCTTGTGATTTTTAATGTCTTTATCAATGGCATAGACAATGAGATTGCGTGCAGCCTCAGCAGGTTAGCAGATTACAGAAAGCTAAATGATTGTCCTGCACTAACTCCCTAAAAACCCAAAATAAGTAAACAAAAAAGGGGATCACACCTTCACCATCATCTCTCCCTTTATTTTTATCAATTTGGTGGTCACTGAGACCCACATGCCCAAACAACACTCCATTGACAAATCAAAGAAAGACGAGAAAGCACAGATAAGGAAATTACTTCTGACTTGAGACCAAATTTCATAATCAGCTTGCAATCAGAATATATTTTAGAATCATTTCAATGTTTCTTCAAATGAGTTTTCAAAGAATACAGGTGGAGTCTTCCTTTATTTCTTGATCAAGGAAGACAAAAAAAATCCTCTTGTAAATAATTTATCAGCCATTTTCTTTGAGACTTACAAATATTCCTCAATGCAAAGACCATGAGAACAACGGACATTCAAAATGCAATGTACTCAGATTAGCTACATTTTCACCAAAATATATGTCTAGTTGTGAAAGCTCTTTTTGTTACATTTTTTGTTGTCACAATGTGGAATACTTGAGATAATACCTTGATAAATAACATTGATGCAGTTTTTATTTTGACTGTAAATTCTGATTCATATTCCAAGATATTGACAGTGAGAGATAAATAGTAACATTTCATAAAATCATAGTTATTCTTAACTTACCCATATCCTGGAAAATACTTGAGTAACAAGCTTAAAGGGCACTCTAGTTTTTAAAACATCTGTTTCTAAACCATACTGTTTCACCTGAAAGATACAACTTACTTATTGAATTAGAGTTCCTTAGAGGTTAATTACCTAAGCAAGTAATCCATGGAGACTGTTGCCAAACTTTTCCTTAGCTGCCTTTCATTAAATATGTTCCATCTCATGAACTATGAGCCATTTCACTCTTAAGCACTCTTACTTCCTTTAAATTTACCTAAAACTTTATTAGACTCAGTCAGTACTGCCCACATAAATTTAAAAGCCCACATACATTTAAAATATTCCCAATGGATAAGAATAAAACATTTAAAAACTATATTTGGTCTGACAACAGCATTATCATGTTTAAATTAGAAACAGATTAGACATAATTGAAGATAAAGAGGACACAAGCATCACTCCCATTTTGGTGGAGTGGGCTTTAAATTATCAGATTCATTCAGAATACATTACGCAGAAACATTGAATTGTTATCTTTAGACAGCCTTTTCTAAGAGTTTACAATTTCTCAGTTCAGTGAAGCTTGCCACCAGCTTGTTATCAGAACAAAAAATGAAAAATCATTTGGTTCAGAGCACAGAACTGATCTCACCTCCAAAAGTACACATTTTCTTCTGATAACCAGCACTTCTTTGGACTGTAGAGGTACCGCTTCATGCTTTACAGTGAAGTCAATCTTTTTAAGATTCTTCCACATTTCACATAATTCCCAAGCACATTACAAGTAGATATTGTTTGTCAGTTTGCAGAGACAACAACTCCCCCCACAAACACACATACTTTCCTTCTCCCTAACATTCTCTGCTTTTTCCCTTTTTCTGAAAAATATCAGTGGAGTTTGTGTAATTCCCTCCCTATTGTTTTTATGCAGTGACAAAGATGGACTCTTCACGCAGAGCAACTTGCTAACTGCAGTTTAGGGGAAAGATTAAAGTTCCTTTACAACATCCTAAATTTTCTAGTTAGAACATGTTTACGTATATTAAATTTTGAAATAATCCTCAGCAACACAAAAAGTACCTCCATCATGCAACCCATGATAAAATAGTTTGATAAATACATTACTTTGACCCACCCGTAATAAAGTCACAAAAATACACATAGTGACAACGGAATGTATTAGTAAGCCCCAAACTTGTGAAGTTGTTTTGCTTAACCTGCTTAGCTCTTAGGAAGGGTGTGCTTGAACCCAGTCTGGTCCGAAAAACTAAAGCCATATTCCTTCCATTCCTGTTAGGCATCCCAAAGGCTCATCTGCTCTACGAGCTATACCTGTTGCTAACAAAAAGGTGAGCCACAAGTCTAGTTGTATATGGGCATGGACTCATTCACAACAGTGTAATTAGACACAGTAATTAAAAGGCAAAGATACACAAGGATAAATGTTTGTTTCCTTGATGTTGTTTTGAAAAAGTTACATGGGGCTTTTGCAAACATCTGTGTTTACTCTGAATCTCATTCAACTTAATTCCACAATCCTGTGACACAGCTGAACCTCATTACCTCCCTGCAAGTTATATTGCTCAGAAAGTTTTCCTATCACTATTTGAAGAAAGCAGCTAGAAGTTTAATAAACACTAGCAATCCTCTGACAACGTGTAAATAAGAACACAATGAAATATCTGTCTATAAATTGGACTTTAAAATAGGTATTTCCATGCAAGAGAAGTTTGTTTTTCAGCTGCATTAAGAGGCAAGACACATTAGAAATGAATAGTAAAGAAATTATTGGGAAAGATTCCCTGTTGTCATATGCAGTGTAAGTCTTTTCATTTCCTGCAAATGACGCTGGGGAAAAAATAACTACAGAAACATATTTAGTCACTTGGAAAAATCAGGTTGATAGCAAAACTCTGATTCATAAAGAACCACTCTTTTACACACTGAAAAAATCAAATATCATAATGGTGTTATTTTTACTGCTTCAGTTTTTGGTCTGCCAACACTTCTCTAATTAAAGTTACATTAAAGAGCACGGTTCAAATTTTCAAGAGGATTACCTCCAGTCGGCAGGTACCATCTCTGCAGCATTTCTGTATGTCTGTGTGCAAACAGGCACACACTCACCACGGAGCAGCAAGGGCCGGCTGCTTCCCAAGGGAAGCTGAGGCAGGAGCAGAAAGGTACCCCAGAAGTTACAGGGAGGGGTTCCTGTCCCTGTCCTGCAGCCTCCCGACAGCCCTGCTCGGTGACAAGTGGTGGGGCTGGCTGTGGGGCTGGCTCTGGACCTGTGCTCCAGGTGTGCTCCCCAGGATGGACCCCAGGGGCTGTGTGCTCTCCCCTCCCTGTAGCTCAGAGAAAGTGAGGCAGCAGGGATGGGCTGCTGTGGAGTCCCCGGGGTGTGAGGAGGAGCCCCAGGAGGAGCTGCTCAGGGCCATTATTAGCACTCAGGACACTGATTAGTTTGCACACCTGCAAAGTGATTAAGCTGCTAATTACCTGATTTACCGGCCCAAAAAAAAAGGACGCCCTAATCCTGCAAGGTTAAGATTACTCAAGATTTTTAGAGGAAAGGGATTTAACCTGCCTCAGGTTATGCACAGAAAAACCTTTTAATTTTGGGGCAGAGTTGAATTAAGACATTTTCAGTATTTGTTTGCAAATCAAAATCACATGCTAACTGCGAGTTTTTTAGCTGAAGTCATCTGGAAA
Source organism: Thryothorus ludovicianus (assembly GCA_013397245.1). Classification (NCBI taxonomy): domain Eukaryota; kingdom Metazoa; phylum Chordata; class Aves; order Passeriformes; family Certhiidae; genus Thryothorus; species Thryothorus ludovicianus. The sequence goes on along the minus strand of VZTB01003277.1, from coordinate 820,711 downwards.
AAGAATTTTCATTTAACTGGAAATGTTCATGTTTCAAAAATTATTTTTGTCCCAGCAGGGTAGTAGACAGAACCAACCTTTCAACAGGTTTTGTATAAAACTTGTATGTATCAAAATGCAGCAGTAGATTTCCCCATGTTTTGTACATTCATCTGAAATGTGAGAAAGCACCAATACCAAGGTTCTGCTGTAAATCAAACAGTGGATTAAGTTCACTATATCTCACATGCTGTGCTGAACCCCCTGACCAAGAATCTTCAGCTATTTGAGCCATGTGATCCCTCTGTATCCCTCAGCTCTACTTTTAGCCCCAAGGATTGGAGATAAGCAAATGTTGCATTTTTGACTGCATTTCAGGATTAACTAAAATGCAAGAAGATAAAAAAAAAAGTCAAATCCTTCAGGTGGGCATTCTAGGGCATATTTGTGCTATATAGAAATCCTATTTAGTGAAAGGCAGACCATATAAACTAATGGTCCTGTCTAGCCTTGAAATCCATGTTCCATTAATAAAGGAGATCCATAGTTGAAATCTGACATCAAAAATGCCTTTAGCACATGACGATTTAGGTGAAAACTCTTCCTTCTACTGACAAATGAGTTTTTGTTCTAAACATTTTTATTGGTTCCAAGGAGGACAATACTGCTACAACACTGATAAACGCTTCTTATTAAGTCTCTTGAATGAAACTTAGGAAGACTAAGAAAAATGTACAATGTTCCTATTTTGGACACAATTAAGTCAATAGAACATTTTCCTTAGAATTGGGAATAGACAGCAAATATCATTATCTTTTGAAAAATACGTTCAGTAAAAGTGTCCAAGGTAAAGATCTCTGAAAATACCCCAAACCCAAATATATTTAGGGTTATTCTTATACTTGCTCCTATGTTAAGTATGGACCAGAGCTTTAGAGCTGTTATGTTGAACCCTTATCTCCAGTTTCCATGGGATCCTCACCCCCAGTTCTCCCAGCCGCTATTTACAAGTTCTCAAGAGGTCAATGTAAATGTAAATTGAAAGTGTAATCTATGGATTCCTGGTCCTGCATAGGCATTGGATCACTGAAGGAGTGGCTAAGCTTTGAAACAGGCTCCCCAGGGAAGAAGCAGTCACCATCCCCGCAAATGTTCAAAAACCAAGTGGACATGGAACTTCACCATAAGGTTTAATGAGCATGGAGGTGTTGGGTCAAGGTTGGACTTTATGATCTTGGAGGACTTTCCCATCCTTTATGATTCTATGTGTGTCTCATTATTTCACCCAGAGCTGTGTACCCTCCTCACACTTTCTTAGTCAGCCTGTCTCTGGTTTTGTGAGCGAGCCTCTCCCTTCAGCAACGTGTACTGTAAGAAAAAGTTGAGGTAATTAGCAGACCAAACACATAAAATATATTAATGAACAAGTAAATTCCATCAAAAACACAGAAGCATGGTGTTAAGACCATAGTTGGTGGGCTCCTTTTTTCTCTTCTTTTTAAGTAAGAGAGAAAAACATTTCACATAAGTGACAAGTTATTCTTGAGAAATATTGTGGAGCCATTTATCCTTGACCATCTCTTCCTGCTTTGCATCCACTGCATGTGGATCCAGTAATAACCCTATTGAGGTTTTCAGTGCTGCAGAATCAGGGGCAGGGACTTTTTGTCTGACAGCAAGAAATAGTTACAGATGGGATCTGAGGGGATGGGTACAGCACTGTGATCCACATCCATCTTTTAAAAGAGTCCAGGATTGCTACTAATTTCAAAGAGTTACTCTCAAAAAGAATGGCTCAAAAGTCTGCAAAATATCTCTATTGTCTCATGGCTTAAAGGGATGGAAGGGACTTAAAGAGATTATTCAATCCATCCTTCTCAATATATATACACATATATATTTAAATGTAAAGAGGATTACACGTATATGCATATATATCTGTGCTTATGGATCTATAGATAAAAAATATATATTAAACAGAAACTAGAGGAGCTTGACTAAACCTGAGCTGTTTTCCTTAAAATTCGAGGTGCCCTTTTAAATTAAATTCACTAATTAAATTTTAAAAGCTTATGGTCAACTTGATCTTAAACAACTATTAAAAATTCTTCTGATTTGAAGATTTATTAACTTATGAAAAATATGTTGATTCTAAAAAAAAAAACAACCAAAAACAAAAAAACCCAAAAACACCTCATGATGAACAAGAGATTTTAGACAAGACAACAAAATAGTAGAATTATTTATGTTTCATTAACAGGCACAGGAAATGAAAGCAAAGGAACCTCTGCAAGAATGGAAATACCTGTTCTTTAGAACACAGTGAGTCTCATGAACATTTTGGAACCTCAGAATTTTAATAAAATTCCAGCTTTCCTTTACTAAGAAATTGTCCACTGAGCAGAAACTGCTTCACATATCCAATTTTATCACCAATCCATTGAGTATCATTCTTTGTTAAAGTGTTGTTCCAGGACACAGACAGTGACCAAGTCCCTCTTCCTCAGAGCTGCTTGATTTATTTCTTCCAAAGTATTCATCTGATCTATATAATGCTAAATGAACATCCAAAAGTGAAAAAGCAGTAGAGGCAAAGATCAAATTCAAGAAAGAAAAGACTTCCTTACAGCTAAGTCACATGCCAAGACCCAAGATATTGCACTGATGGCAATGACAATTATAACTTGTCAGTTAGCAGCAGGTTTCCTGTCTGTTCCCTGAAACAACTTAATAGGAAATGACTGCTTGGATGCATGTTTCTCAAGTATTATAATTTCTGTTTCATGCATCACACTAGCATCAAAAATTCAAAGTACCTACTGTCATCAGCTAGAGACAAAACTGCACTTGTTATTGCTCACATCCTTCAACATGTTGATTTAACTTACAGCACTTGAGATGGACTGTGATTCAGATCCTTACGACCATCAGTGTCACTTTCCAGTAGAGCTCCAAAAAATGCAATATTGTGTTCAACCTCATCCTTTGTTTCCTTTTCACTACTGTACATTGTAACCAATTTATATTTAATCTATTTTTGCCTGTGTAAACTGTGATGTTTTGATACATTTATTTACTGATATTTTTTCCATCACATATAAAAAAACCTGCAAAAGGAAGAAACTGCAGGAAGATTTTGCATGTCCTGCGAGTCTGGCAAAAATTCTCTTGCACAAAAAAACTTGCATTTACATTAAATTTTTAGCTAGATTGTTTCACTGTAATTCACTAAACACTTTTATCAGCTATCTGTGGACATAACCTCACAGTTTATAGAGAAGGAAATTATTGAAGATATATAGCTCAGCTGTGCTTGCAGATCTGGGAGTAGAAACAGTATCAGGTGCCCTGATGAGATGTAGTAACCAAGAAAGCAAACATTCAGTCTATAATCACAAAGAAACCAGTAGTTCTTGAGAAATGCCCAGCCTGGAATATGTAGAAGTTATTTGACACCAAATGCTCAGTAAAACAGGCACTGTAAAGCCAAAGACTGCCTGTGCACAAATCACAAAGTGAAAGTAGAAGGCAAATTCATGAACCAGCTTTGAAGAGGATCCATCCAGCTGCAGATTCCAGTGTGTATTAGAAAGGCACTTTCAACTGGGCAAGTGAACCAGAAGAAATTAAAAGGAAGTTAGCCAATATAATTACTAAAAAAAAAAAAAAAAGTCCAGCAGGATAAAGGAAATCCCNTGAACCAGAAGAAATTAAAAGGAAGTTAGCCAATATAATTTCTAAAAAAAAAAAAAAAAGTGCTGGAGGCTGATGGAAATGCCTGGATACATTCATAAAACAAGAAAAGCAGAGGTAAGGGAGAGTAGAATATGACAACTCACTGGGAACAGATGGGAAAAGTCCTCACAGCCTTTCTTGAGATATTAGCCTTCTTGGCATAAGCCATTGCATAGGGGTGAGTCAGATGGGAAAACAACTACATTCAAATGCCTAGAGGAATGCCTGTCTCAATTGTGACAATTAAAAAAAAGAGGGAAAAAATAAAGAAAGAAAAAAAAGGAAAAGTAGCCAAAGTAAGAATAACTGAAAAGGGTCTTTTCCAAAGTATTTGACAATCTGTCTACAGATGATGCAGTATCATAGCTGTTTTTTATTAGCTCCCCATAATATCACAGAAATTGCCATTGACATTTAGTCCAAAGAAGGTTTAAAAGTTATTTCACTGCTATTAAGAAAAAGCTGCACTTCAAATAAAGGAGTGGATTTAAATGTTGCCTCAGTGTTTTCATTCAGATACTGAAGAAAACACTTGATAGCTTTGAACAGCCCATCTACAATCATGTGTTCTATGTATTCAGTGTAGAGTTTCCATTCATCAGAAAGAGGATCTGTCTGAAGCAAATACTGATTGTCCTGGAAAGAGTAATTTAGAGAATCAGTAACATGGGTTTAGAATTGCTCTTCCCAGTGTGTATTTCTTATTCCAGCTAACTTAGTCCAGGAATAAAGAAACTCTCACTTTGATGAAGAAAAGCATTCCCACTATTTACAACATAATTACCTTTTCATTGTAACTTTTACAAGTACATCTGGAACTAGTTACAGAAAACTATTTCCCTTTGGAGTTAGATTTGCATCAGCAAGTGTAAATGTTTGAACTAAGTTCTAGCTTTTACTTAGTCCTGGTTTTCCTAAAAGCATTTACACCTAGTTAGTGACAATAGCTACTCCCAGAACAAAATACATACTGGATCTACTATCATGTAGACTATCTGGCAGATCTTCTCCACTGCTTCTTGAATTGTACTTAATAAGGTTTTTTTAATCAATGGATAGAAGAAAGGATTTCGGCAAATATTTTCTTGAAAAAATATGTCTGACTCACTCTCTACAACATCCTGTTTCACATTATGCTTGCATATTCTAATTCTCTCATTCACATTTTAAGCAAGTCTACCTGTCTGTTCATTATTGTCACAAAGATCTGCATTCTGCCAAGTCAGAGGCAGACATCAGTTGTTTGTCAAAACTCTTCAAATCATGTATTCTACTTGCTTTGCAACACGGTCAGCCTCTGGCAGAGGTTTTAAATACAGCTATATTTGTAGTATAGGAAGAGTCAGAAAAACTCTTATTCTTTCTAAGGCTATCAGAAACAGCATTAAACAGATTCCTTCCTTCTTTATTCAGTCTCTTCTGGACCAAACCCGAGTTTATCTATTATGCTGCAATTAACTTAACCATTAATCTTGTCACTTGGGAAGAAACTGACAATCAAATGCTCAGTTTTCTAGTTTTAAAAACACCTAAGGCCGGGTTGTCAGTGGATTCAACCTTCTTATTATGATATATCAGTTGAATCTGCATCCTATTTAGACGTTAGTAGACAACTCGGCTTTTAATGTAAACAAGAAGTTCCAGGATAGCCTATAAAACTGAAGATTTCTCACTCTTCCGAAAATGGATGACTGGACAAAAATTGGACAAGTTTCTTTTACTGCAGCTCCTCTTTTATATTTCTATCATAGCTTCTGTGTGAAATACTCAGATTTTAGTTTACTGACAATGCAGCCAAGCTAGTAGAAATCAGAAAGGTAACCCTGTCCAAGCAAAAAATCCATCCTCAGCTGAGTGCTCCTCAACATCCTCATAAATGACTTGGACACAGGACTGGAAGAGTTACTAAGAAAATTCACAGATGATGCCAAACTGGGAGGAGCTGCTGACTCCTTGAAATCAGGACTGCAGAGTGTTGTGGTGTGATGTCACAGTTTGTCTCAGATGCCCCAGGGCCCTCGCTGATGATTTCCTGCCAGATTTGTCAATAATTCCTCCTTCCCACATCCTGAACCCTGATGAGTGCTGCCTGTCAACCCTGGAATTCCAGAAGGGCATGGAGTGGTTGGCAGAATTCAAAAGATGCTTCCCACCCCTGGAAAGACACTGGGCCATCCAAGTGTCCTCTGTCCCTTAGGACTTCCTCCCGTACCTGGTTGGTGCTCACCTGTGTTCCTTCCCTCCCCTCTCCCCTGGTTTAAAGGGCCAGCAGACCATGCGGTCGGGAGCTCTGGTGGAGCAGTTACTGGATTCACAGGCCTTTGGGCCAGGAATAAAACTCTGAATCCAAACCCTCCATCAGAACCGGCTCCTTTCCTTCACCATTGCCTTGGAACCTCTCTGCTAAATGTAAACCTGAGCTCCTGCATACCTGGACTTGTCTCCAAGCCCTCAGCTACAACACCAACAGAGCCTGAGGTACCACTGGGGTGAAAACACCAGTGCTGCCAGACAGGCAAACAGCCAGGGCCAGCAAGCTCAGGCACAGCCTCCTGGTAATATTGGATCAAACTCCAATAGCAGAGAGACCTCGACAAATTGGAGGGCTGGACAACATCAACCATATAAAGTTCCCACCTTTGTGAAACAGCCTAGGAAGAACGGGGCTTATGCTGGCTGCAGACAAGTCTAGTTACTGCTTAGGAATTCCAGTGGCTTTTCTAACAGTACAAGAGGGGGGTTCCTTTGGCAAAACCTCAGTAGTAAACATGGATGACACTAAAACAGTTATAAACTGTTATAAACAGGGCTATAAACACAAATGGAGACATTTACATAGTCATGAGGCTCATGAAGAGGGGAGATTTAGCAGACCTCACTGTTTGTCACGGGGCAGATCTAGACAACCACTTTAAAAGCATTGTGAAATCAAATTTCTGCTACAGCTGCCAGGATAGCCATATGCTCTTTCTGTATATTTTTCTTAAAGAGAGAAAGTTTCTTCAAACTTTATTACAGAAATTTTCCTCCTTTTCCACATGATCCCTGCAAAAATTAGAGAAATTAGGAGGAAAAAATTCAATAGGGAGTATACTTACAAGTATGATTCAATGCTCATTGAATGGATTATAAAAATCAAAAAGCATCCTGTGAGAACTTTATGAGTACATTTCCATATTTTTCATACACGTCAAAGTATACCTTTAATTGCTTACATAAAGATGTGCAGATCTGAGCTTTTAGAGACAGGAAACAGAACAAAAATGTCATAGGCTACGTCAGCTTTCTTGTACATCTATGCAATCTCTGCTGTAATTATTTTCTATTGGGATTCTAAAAAACTGGATAAAGCCTGTCAACTTTTTGTCTAAAGTTTAAGTTTTTGCTTTCACTGAATTTCATCAGAAGGTAATTTGGTTGCAAAGGAAAAAAGAAAGAATTCTAAGCATCTGCATGTTCATTTTAAAGTGGAAGTTTAATATAATTTGAATTTCAATGAAATAAGATGAGAAAGTGTTCCGATTTCAAGTATTTTTAAAATTCTCATGAACATTTCAGAGCCTCCAGAACTTGTGTTTTGGTTCACAAGAGCATCTGCTGTTTAAAAATCTCCCAGTTTCCTGCTACTATTACTGCACTGTCAAGTTCCTTTTTATAGTATCTCCTTTTTAAAATCCTAACTCAGGGAGAAGTGATCTTCCATACTCATGAGTGTCTCATTTCCACACAAGCAATAGCTATCATTAAAAACTTGATCCATAAAGAGAGAATTAAAAAATTTCCATGGCCTACATTTTGGCCAGAATGATTGGCAAAATACAACAAATTCTCTGAATGGTACAGTAACTCTCAGAATTAACTAAATCATTCAATTCCCATGAAATCTGCTTGTAATCAGGCTAAAAATACTGTGGAAAAACTGCTTGTCTCGTGGTTTCTTCAATAATTCTAATTTTGGTTTTGTTTGGAAGCCAGAAGTGCCTAACCTGAAAATGTATGGAAATGCTCCAAAAGCCATGGCAGCATTTTGAGATCAGCAAAAACCAGCTGTAGGTTTATTTTGATTTCAGTTCAGCTTTCTCCTAAGTTGTTTGACTAATTTCAGTATCTGTGGAAATAAGCTTCCTTACTTTCTGATTACTTTAGAAGCAGTTATTACTTTAAAAACAGAGAACACACAAAATTTCATCTCTTATGTCCTAGCAATTGCAGGCTTAAAAATGATGACACTGCTCCAAGTATCTTAATATTACCTTGAAGGAGAAAATATTTTTAATTTCCACCATTGAGGTGTGAAAATGAACAGAAAAAAATTTGCCCTTCTTGTTATCATATAATAAGTACATAAGTGTGTGCTTGTAGAACAGTAAGATTACTAAAAACAATGCAGAGCAGAAGAAAAAAAGAGGCCCTTGGAACTAAACTCCTATGAAAATACAACATGTGTCCAATGGGAAGAGAGTAATCAGTAGGTGTAACCCGGAAAACAGGCAAAGAGATATGCACTGAGACTGCATATAAAACTGTAAAGAATATAGAAAACAATTGAAAATTCCAAGCTGACTACTTAAAACCTACTTCAAACCCCTGCTGAAATACAACATATCTCTTTAGAGAAAAAAAAATATTGAACTATACTAATTAAGGTATATTACATTAATTAAATAAATAATAACATGTAAGCAAATTAATAATTTTAAAAATAATAATTAAATTAAGAAGAGGTTGGAGCTTTTTCCTACTTACTATCTTTGATTCTCAAACATCTCTTTGTATCAGGTAATTTCCTCATCAAACACTGACAGAACAACAGAAAAATTGGGATAAAAGCTAGAACTGGTGGCAGGCCTTTTCAGTAGATTACTAAATACCAGCAAATTTGCAGAAAATTCACTGAACAATAAATAAAGAACTGTAATTTTATTCTAAAACATTTTACTCTAAAACCAGCATTTTCCCCAGATGTTAGCCTGTTAAAATAACAGAGTAATAACAGAATAATCTGTTAATTAATTGTAGGGGGGATTGTTTGGTTTTTTTATGGGGTTTTCTTTGGGTGGGGGCTTTTTTTGGGTTTGGTAGTTTTTTTGTTGTGTTTTGGGTTTTTGTTTGTGAGTTTTGTTTGGGTTTTGGTGGTGGTGATTTGGTTTGGATTTGTTTGGCTTTTTTTTTGCTTGGAAATTAAATTAGGAATGGCATTAGGAAATACACATACAATCCTGGTTTACAGTTACCTTCATTGCCTCTTCAAATGGAAGATAAACATTTTGTGTGAAGAGTAATGGTGTTGAGGAAGAGATATTAAGAACTGAATCACAGAATCCTAGAATGGCCTGGGTGGAAAGGGACCTTACTGATCATCTAGTTCCAACCCTCGCCGTGGGCAGGGATACCCTATGTAAATGTAGCCATAATTATTTCCATGATACTGTAGGAAATGGCACTGAAGCTACCCCTTCTGCAGATGTCAAGTCTGCAAAAGGCAAATTGCAGATGCCTAGTGGACAAATTCAAGAAACACAACTAAAAAGTTTATAGTGTGATTTTATATAATTTTTCCCAACAGCATGTTTGCTGCATTTGAATATGTATTACCAGCAGCAGTCCCAGTTTATGGCAGTTTGTGGTTAAATACCCCATAGAAGCTAACTCATTTGTTCTATTTTGAACTCACTACACTCATGCTGACAGCCCAAATTACAGTACTTTATTATATTGCATCTTTAGTGTATATTTTGTTTATCTCTGTTGTACCTTCTAGTATTTGGCATCTGTTCCAAACCTTTACCTGTGTTCTCATGCTGTTCTTCGGGGGGGTTTTGTAGCTTCTTTTGCTTTGTACTCAGAGCATTATCTTTTACTTTCACACACTACAAAGTTTATTTGTTTGGAGAGCTTATGCAATCTCTCAATGACACCAAATCCTGTTTGTTCATCTGATTTGCTACACAACTGCAAAGATGGATTGTGCATTAAATCACCAATTGTGACCACCCATAAAACACTGCTTGTAAATATGCTCTTCAAGGCATAAAGCCAGCTTAATGTAGCAGTTAAATTTTTTAATGAAATGTCACAAGAAACGTGTATGTTACCTATAAGCAATTCACAATTCAACTGGTTTCTGCACTGTTTGTTAAAATTCATGTCTTTTTATGTCTCTTCATAGGTTCTGCTAACAGAGCATCCATAAAAATTGGAATTTTTCATGGGGCATCTAAGTTTAATTCCTGCTGCGACAGCTACATTGACTTTCTGAATTTCTTTCAAAGAAAACTATTTTCTTAGATCTAGAATGTTCTAAGGATGCCTTCATTTGGCAATACAATCCATTGTATAGCTCTACAGACTAAGTACTTTAACTGACTTTAGTTTTCCTCTAGTCTGAAAATATGGCCCAGTCTCACCATAAGCATAAAATAACATTCTTCTATTCAACATCTGCATGGGTGTGAAAAGTCTGTGACCTTTGTTTAGCGACATTTAATTTTATCATTCTTCCATATCTATTGCAAAAACTTGCCTTCTCCCTCATGTTTCAAAGATAGTTTTCATCAATAACTTTTTATTTGTTTCCTTGTCTCTGGGAAGATCATTTCTAAATAGAACCTTTTGAGAAAAGAGGTTTTCTCCATTTTTATTGGGGTGAGATTTTATAAGGGTCTTAAGCATCTGCATCTTGTAGAACTAAAAGGAATACAGGTAATAATGGCCCTCTCTTTCTTTTGAAACTTTCTAACAGGTTTGAAATCTTAATGAATTAAAGAATCTACAACTTTTTATATCAGAGTGAGTGCTATGTTTTACTGTAACACTTTCTATGGAACTAGTGAGTTATTTTGCTGACTATAATTGCAGGATAAAAAATCTATGCTGTGATGCGTTTGTTTCTCCCTGCACTAATTATTTTGATCAGCATCACCCTCTTCAACAGAGAGAATATATGCTTCCCATGTTTCTCAGGCCACCATATCCTATCACTAGTCTTCTTCCTCAGCCACTGTACAACACCTGTCCTCTCCTAGATTTTCCTTTTTCCTCCACAGTTCTCCCTTGGTTCTGCCTCTTCTCCATTACATGTGGTATGTTTGCATGCTTATATAAACTCCCTCTCCTTACTCTTGATTTTATGAAGCATCTGGTTTTGTTTGTTGTACTTGTTGGGATGCATTTGTACAGTGCTGAAAGTAAACCTCTTCTATCTCAGCAGGAAGCTGTTCCTTACAGCAATTCTGCCTGATGGCTTTCTTTCCATTTCCCCTCAGCTTCTCAAGAAATTCTATTTCCTGAAACCTTACAAATCCTCCTTTGCAGTCTTACATAACTCAACGTATTCAACCATCTCTTTTTCACCTCTCTTCTCTTTTCCATCATGTTTTTCATTTTTAGATATTTGGCTCATTTACTCATATATTGTCTACTATGATACTTTATATTTTCTACCACTACTTTGATTGCTATTTTCTTAGAAATTTGCAGCGTTTACGTGCAATCATGGCATACAACTCCCACTGATTTTAGTAAGCCACATTGACTTTAATGTGAGTTTTGTGGCTAACTCCCTGGAAACTCAGAAAATACAGGGTCCAGTGGGTATAATCTGAGTTTAGAATCACTTATTTAGAAGAATAAGCTTTTAAAAGCTTTTTCTGGTTTTGTGGTCTTGCATTATTACAACTTTTAATAGCTGAGGGACCAAAGAAGACATTTTCACATAAATTAGAGTATTTGAGGTCTACATGTCAAGATTCAGAACAAATTAGGAAAGATTAGTCATTTCCCCCTGAGTCACAGTCAAGTTTTTTCCTTGCATTTATCATTGCAGTCTATGGTGGTCTTCTCTCGTCTGTTGCAGATGAAAACACCACTGGAATAATGAATGAGTCTATGATCAAAAACATGCAAATCTTGTTCTTTATTTCAGTATTTGAACATACCAACTTTAATTTCCTAAATCCTCTCTTCTAACTCAAGCTATTAATGATGCTAAGACAATTATCTAACTCTACCAGATTGCCTATTGTTCATTCAGCAGAAACCCCTATTTTTACAAGAATGTCAGACTGGTTCTGTTTTATTTCAGATATAATTTCCTTTTTCTTTCACAATTTTCTGTCTTAAGTAGTAGCCAAGGTGTCTACAGCTACAAGACAGGAAGCTTTGTCTGAAAAAGTAACATATTCTTAAAGACCATCTGATATAACTAAGAAAAACAGGTGAGCCTTTAGATTCACAACCCCTTCATCTGTATTTTAATCTCGTGTTCTTTTCAACTTGACTAAAATCTGCTGTTACTCTTCAGTCATTTGAAAAAAAATTTTTTCCACCCTCTTCATGTAACTCTAAAGGCAGGTTCTCCAAACCTGAGTATTTGTGTACCCATTTTTCATTCCTGACATCAAGCCAATTCTCACTTAGCTAAAATCTCTAGTACAATTGATGACAGCAGGTTGTCGCTGTTTGTTATATTTGCTTTTAAAGTAAATCCAGCAGTTTACAAAACATAAACCTGAACATTAGAAATACCTACTGTAAATCAGAACATGAAGTCTTTATTCAAGGCCAAACTGTGATTATCCTTCATGTAATTTCAAGGGGGAAAAAATGGAAGTATTTTATATCATATATATATATTGGCAGCCAACTGCTGCTGTGGTCTGGAACACTTCCAGTCATCAAGGAGCTGGCAGAGTCCTGAGTCACCTTCTCAGACCAGTAAGGAAGCTTGCCATGGAGAAGATATTTCAGATTCCAAAATGGCCAGAGTACTTTAAAGACAAAAACTTTTTGCATCCTGTGTTTCAGAGAGGTAGTTCCTCCAGTATCACTTACTGTGAGCAAGCAGCAGGATTACATTCACTGCCTACTGCTGCCTCCTTGTCAAATAAGCTGTGATTGGAGTCAGGGTCACTGTATCTCCCTGCATACAAAGTGACTTGCAGCCACAATGGCTGGTGTGATCTACATCTACCTGGTATTCAAACTATAGCAAGCTTTTTCTTTTCCCACTTTTTTTTTACTGAGGAGACAGTGATTCCATATGAAAGAAACTTTTATATAAAAGTGCATAGTATTTATCCAGCAATAAAAGTCTTGGATATTGAAAAGGAGCATTTGCCGAAATTATTAATTTCCAAAAATCTGCTGCTTAATTACATGAAGGCTAAAGGCTGCACATGAACCAAATTTAAATAAATCTTTAAAAATCAAGCTGTGCAAGTACAAAATTTTAAAGGGGGGGGAGGGGGAAGAAAGAAAAAAAAAAGAGAAAGCAAAACCCTCAAACCTGTAGCTGTGAAAAACAGGCTAGCTGCAGTATGATTTATTTTCATTCTGCCACCCATTCACACTGTATCAAATTTTACCTCTGAGTCTTGAAAATTGCTCAGGGTAGCTAAGTTTTCATTGGAGGTTTGCCTGGAGCCTTTTTCAGGATCAAGGTCTGCCTCATCAGGTGTCCTACCAATATGAATTACTCTAGTTCAAAGCATAATTTTAATACAAATTAATCACAGCACGTACTCAAATATTTATCAAAATGTTTCTCAACCTGGTAATTTCACACTATAGAATTTTGAGATATGAAATAGATTAAGTATTTTACCCTAGAAGCTGCTTCAAGTCCTTTTGACTCTTGAAATGCAGGATTTAATATTGTTACTAAATGGTGACCATTCATCTGCCAAGTGAAATCTCACATGATGAGAGAGCTTTCTGCATTACAAATGTATGGAAAGTTCAATCTCAGAATTCAATTACAAATATCAATACTTGCTATTCAGAGCAACAGCTCCAAAATAAAGCTCTTTAATTTCAGATTATAATTGAAAATGTAACCAAATTACTGTATATTCTATTGCTTTTGACACCACTGACAAATACAGGAACTAATCCTCTACCTGCTACTCACATTATCACTAATGCAAGTAATCCCATTCAAATTAAGAACGTGTAAACAAAAATTATTCATGTAAGTAAAAATTACAAGATAGGGTGGATAAATCCCCTGAAATTGAATGATACAATCCATTTATTTAGTTTCTTTCTCTAAGGTATGTGGTTTCACATGCCCAGTCAAAGCTAAAAGTACAACTGAGACTACAAAAGCTTAAATAACAGATACTGCAGAAGGTGCAGTCAGCAGGGCTGATAGAGCTGTTGATGTTAGGAAAAAAGCAGCTCCCAGGGTCTCCCTGCATTCCTCAGTTCATGTTCTCCCACAAGCTCATAGTCTAGGAGGCTCCTGACTCAAGCAGAGGGCTCAGCCTTATGAGCTACTGCAGAAGTAGGCACAGCCTACTGCCATGATAATCCCATTAGAGGAAGTGAGAAACAAACACTGGCAAGATTATACTTAGAATTGTTTTCTGTATTTTCCTGCCTCAGGTTTAGATCCTCAGCCCACCACTATTCAGTCACAGCACAGATCACTTACCAAGAAATGGCATCATAACTAAAACAATAACATCAAAGCAGCATTTGAGTACAAAAAAGTTTTTAAAATCAACTCCATTCTCATTAAAAATGGCTGAAAAAATGCTATAGATAAAATTAGATTTAGACTACAGTTGTTCAAGCTACCTTATACCTTCAAATATTAAAATCTTCTCATACACAAGTCCACAACCAGTACCAGACTACTCTAACCATTCTTCTGCCACACAGCTGAGCTGATGGAGAAAGGAATTCACTTCTCAGTGAATTTTCCAGTTTCCAGCACCCTGAGCCATCAGTCATACTTCAATCTGCTTCTGTTGCAGCTGGACTTCTTGCTAGCTATTATTAACAGTCCAGTACATGAAATTGTCAGTTCTTCAGGTGGCAAGGCAATTAGTTTGTAAGGTTAAAAGTAGAGTTTTGTAGAGGGACATCCTATTTTTACACAATTTATTTAAAAAATAAGAAAGCTGTATCTAGATTGAGCATGTGTCTCCTGTGCAACAGTAATGGTCACATTTCACCAAAAATTGAATAAGTCTATTGTGTAAATGAAGGACTCCCTAAGCACATATTAACAAGAGAGACCATAGCAGTCTATCATCTCAACAATCCCTGAACAACAGGACCTGTAAGTAATTTTGATAGAACAGATTGTGACAGCTTCATAGGAATTACTGCAAGTTGCATAGGCAAAAATCTGCAGAATAAAAGGAATAGAAATAGGATGTAGGTTGTTCTGTCAATTCACATATGATCAAGCATTGAAAGTAGCCTTGCTAAAACAAGTATTTTCCTCACTAGAATAAGATGACAAGGATAGTGCAGGAGTGCCTTAAGTGTCATGTGAGACCTAACCATAATGAGAAAATAAAATAAATATTGTGTTGCTAAAATATAAATAAATAAAAATTATTTCTTTTCATGTTTCAGTTAAAGCAAAACTTAGCATTGTATTTCTCAACACATATAAAAACATTATACATATCTATCTATGTATCAGCTTGACTGGCCTCCCAGTGAACCTATCAGTCCCATGAGTAAACTATAAAAACCTGGATCTATTTCTTACAAGAAGTTGGGGCCAAATTATTAATGGATGACAGAGTCTGGTACAGGTAGAAGTAAGCATGCTGGCCTTATTTCAGATATAAATCTTCTACCTCACCTCCTTCATTTGTCCTTGTATATCATCTTATACAGAGATAGTCACAAGAAAATTGACAAGTAGGGCAATGTGTGAGAACTGCACTATCCTTTTCTTTGTGGAACAATTCTGGTTTTCTCCGTCTTATGGAACCCTCAAACAAGACACAACATTAAATGCTTCAAAGACAGTGAGAGCATATGGCAAAATACAACCCTCTCATCTCAACTTCTCTGCAAAAGAACTAAGAAATTGCTGCCTGTGAATCATTAGAATTTATCTGCTAGCCCTTTGCTGTGAATAGTCAGAAAAGAGATTCAGAGTAGTTAGATTAGAAAAGAGATTAGAGTAGTTCAGAATTGCTTGTCCACATTAGATTAGCCTTTCATGCCAACACTTTTACTGACACAGGTGTATCTTGTCAATAGGGAAATGTTTGACAATTTGACAATTTTGCATCAATAGAAAGAAGCAACAGAAAGTTTAAAAAGACAAGCTGAAAGGAACAAAATGTAGTATGCCAAGGTCCTAGCAAAAGGCCAGATTTTTTACTTACAATATGCCCCCTAAAATTTAGCATCTTGACGTTAAATGAATACTTTATAGTCTCTCTCTCCTGTTCAGGGACTGCTCTATGTGTAATGAGCAAAAGCAATTCAGATTGATACAGACCATTTCATCAGTAGCTCATTGCACTTCACAAAAGCCACTAACAGCCCTTCCTCTCCCTTCTGGAAAGCTCAGTGGGAGTTTTGCCACAATGCCCGTGGGAGTTAGAGGTATCTCAGTTCTCAGCACTGTCGTGAGAAGTACAAAAATAGTTCACAACTGCAACACATTACTGGAAACTTAGGCCACAAGATGGTGTTCTGAATGCACATTAGAAGCCAAACCAGCAGATCCCAAAACACCTCAATAATAACTGATTCATCTAAATTGTAACACCTCTTTTCCACATTTTTCTGAAACTTTGATGTCCCTCAGTGTTATTATTCACTAACTTCAAACAACTTTTTTAAGTAAAGCACACTAAAAATGAAAAACGGCATATAACTTTGAAAAATGTGATCATAATAAAATAACACAATACATTGCACATAACAGTTGCCTCTATAGAAAGAACTCTATGGGAATGCTACAGCATTTGCATTTGCTAACCTGTTGTAATCCAGTGGGCTGTGTTTACTTTTCTGTGCTTACCTTTCAACATCAAAGAAACTCTTCCCTCATGAATAAACTTCTTCAGTGAACACTTTTGCTCTCTGACTCCCAAGTGCTGTTTTCTCCAGCTGAGATGAGTAGCTGGTGTGAAAATCTTTAGGGAACAGCAAAAGAGTTTGAGACATCAAAGCTGCCACTATCCTCTTTCATCAATAAAATATTTAATTTTGGCTACTTCAGCAAAAGTGCCTTCGGTAACTATCAGTGGCTTCATTCATTCATGTGTCACTAACACTCAAAGATGTTTCTGAGGTTTTTACCCACGAAATAGATGGTCTAAAAAAATGCAGATTAAGACAACTGAAGAGAAGCTGCCCACTTCAAAAACAGTTTAGGCTAGCTAAAACGTTTTTACTTCTGTAAATCCTGTTTCTAAAGGAGCACTAGTGTTGGCAACTTCTTATATCTTCTATCATATAAAGACCAGAGCACTCAGTCAGAAATTTGACGGTATTTGAAATCACACATTTGTCCCCTATTTGCCCCCTTCAGAGTGCCATCTCTGGGAATTTTTCCTCTCACCCCATCCTCAGGATTTCAGGAGGGAAATTTCAACAAATCAGTTGTTCTTCACTTTCTTTTCTTCCATTAAGCCACCAAAATTCATTTTCCTAATTCAGGCAACTCCCAACACATTTAAAACATGTAAATCTAATTGTAATATATACAAAAACCAAAAAGGTGAATGCTATAGAATGCAAACCTGACAGGGTAGTAACTTTATCCTGAAGAGAGAATTACTTGGCACCAGGTCACAAACTCAGTGCAGACAGGAGAGTGACATTACAGTTAGGGTCAGATTCAAGAATTTAAGTCTCCAGTGCAACACCTTAACTGAAAATCCAACTGCACCTAATTTCAAAATATGAGTTCTTCTGCTGTCTGCTTCAGGGCAGCCAAATGCAATTCAGCTTTGATCCAAAAACCTTATATTGTCACAGCATATATAAGCTGAGGAGACAAAGGACTAAAACAGCTGTAGATCTTTTGGTCTGAAGCATTCTGTGCAGAGCTCAGAACCTGTGCCTGTTAAAATCAGTCTGCACAGGGAGAGACAGCTTGATTCACGTGCTTATAGTTAAATGTTCTTTCCAGGTAACTTTGAAACCAATTCCACTGTTCCAAAGCCACTTTTTTAAACAGCCACAATATGATAATGGGATAATTTTCATGAATCAAATTCCAACTACTGCAAACAAAGCATTCTGAAGAGCAGAGTCCTTCTCCCCAATAACTGCTAATTACAGCCAGACCATTCTAGCTTTCCTTGTCTCAAGTGAACACACACATTGTTTTTCTGACAATTAATGCATCATAGACTACATTATGTTCCTAAGTCCATTACATTTTAAAAAATACAAGAGCTAAATTGTATTTGTGTATACAGCTTAAATATATTATCCCAGTACACAGCTATATTTTAAAAATTATATTAACCATAAAATACTAGTGCAGAAGAAAAGTTCCACTGGCTAACAGCTGCAGCCTTTTCTAGGGTTCCAAGTAATTGTTATCTTATAAATATAAAAAATATTCTTAAAACTTCTGAATGCCTATACTTTGCTGGACATTTTCTGTTCCTTCTTCTAGGTCTATTTTGAAAATCTCTGCGTAAGCTCATTTCAATTTCTAAAAATACATATAATTATACTCACAAGTTTGAAATCTTAGCACTTCTTTATTTCTAAGCATAAGATTCCAGTTAATCATATAACTGTTCAATATCAGCCTGTGATAGTGAAGATGCTCCCATAAAAAAAAAAGAGTAAAAATTGTTTTGCTTTTCAGTGCTTGATGCATGATAATTAATACCAATTTTGTTCTAGAAATGCATGAAATACAGAAAAACTTTCAAGTCTGACAGACAAACTGAGCAGAGATGCATTTGCATTAGTTTAACGGCACATACTTAGTGGTGTCAAGATAATCTGTGCTAGAGTAAGCAGAATGAAGGAAACAAATTTCTAGAGCAGAAAGGGAGGTAGAAGTAGCAGCTTTTGGAGGTTTAAAGAGAATCTCTTTTATGAATACAATTACATGGATTGGCATCAATCTGCAAGTATTTTCTATAATTCTGAAAATGTTTATCTTTCTTCTTTTTCCAAATAGATGAAAAATGCTAAAAAATACCAAAGAAATAACCCAAAACCCAAACCAACCAAACAAAAACCAATGAAAGAAAAAAAACTTTTTGAAGAAAATAATATTAAAAAAAACCCAGAAGAAGTATTCAATATCAGATGTTCTGAGGTTTTTCTCTTTCATTCCTTCCCAGATAAAATCCTTTGCCAATGTTGAGCAAAAGTTAGGAAAGGTTTGAAGTTTTTAAGGGTTCTTAAAAATGAATGATGAGTACACTATGAACAGTAAAAAACATCATCCTACCCTTAGAGCTTTCTTTTCCTCAACATTCTGCAAGACGTAGTAAATATTTACATCCTCATGCTTCACTCTACTCCCCTGTATAATGATATGCTGCCATACCTACACTGTCTTTATCTAACGTCTGATTCATTAATGATTGTAAGGAACACTGAGAAGCTCACTTAAAAGCATAATATCAGAAACAGCTTTTGCGAGGAGCATCATAAATGAAGTGTCATTATAATAAAATCCAACTTTTCCATAAGAAAGGGTACAATTACATTCATATGTATTTCCTACACACTAGAAAGAATGATATTGAAAGTTTCTAATCAACAAAAATGCACTGATATCCATGTTTAAGTACAAAAGGGATCATTCAGTAATGATTCTATTTTTAACATCTCATATTTGTGAACTGGAAGCCAAGTACAAGAACAGGCTTAAGCTGATCCTTACCAGACACCAGGCCACTAAGGGTTACAATCTGCATCTCTGCTTTGTCTCCTATGCCAAGGTGCAACAGAGAGGCCCAGCTCCAGGTGACTCCATGTGCCATATGTGCTGCATTTCCTGCACACACTAGGAGTTGGGAACAGTATTTCCAGGTTTACATCTAGTCTATTTTTCTTGCTTTTTGCCATTTTAAGCCTGCTGGCTCCTGTTATTTATACATATTATTTAATATGTGCTTTTTCTTTTTTTTCCCCAAATACCAAGGACAACTAAAAACATACAACAGACAGGCACAGCAGGGAAAATGGAAGTATGCACTCAGAGAGATCCAGCCAAATTCAGCCCTTTGGAGAATCTGCTCACAGAAGCATGAAATTTTCACAGATGTCTGAGTAGCGCAAGGATAGCATGACTGACATGTTCTGCTGCCTTTGCTATCCAGAATATTTTTGTCGATGGCTCTAGATATGGGAGGGGCTTCCCTTTCACAGCATTTGAAAATACAAATCCACATAGCCACTTCCAAAAGAGGAAGATATAAAATTGCTGACCCACATGCCGAGCTTTAGCCTCTCTGAGGGGTCCTACTGGCTTTGAAGGGGCCATTCATATGGAAAGTTACGTTATTTAGCATGGGCTCAGTCGTGTGGCCAGACTTTAGGACATATGCCAGCTTTGCTGAGGTGCCTCAAACTGATTAACAGCTCTGCCATGGAGGGGCAACAACAAACACAAGAGGCAGAGACACCGTGGGTCATGCTGCAGCTGTGCTCTAGAGAGCTCCAGCAGCAGTGATGCTGGCATGGGAAGAAAAAGAACAGGGAGACAAGACCATCCAGAGAACAGTTTTGGGGCTATTATTAGAGCTGCCATGCAGCACATCTCTACCAGAAGAACACCCTAATGCAAAGAGTAGTTCCTCATACAGAGACTCCTCACGGGGCAAGCAAACTCACCTAGGTTTGCAGAGGCAGTAAGATGGCAATCACTGGCAGTAATTGCTCTCCTTCCAGCTGGCATGTGGAGTCATGATGGTTTAAACACTGCCAGGAACAATAAAACAATAAGATAAATCCAGTGCTACAGACTAATCAATTTTCAGATTAATGTGGAAATTAAAAGTCTACAAGAGCAACAAGGATTAGTAAACAATTTTCATTTGTTACAAGTACTATGATCCAGATTTTGCCATCTCCAAACACCTCTATCTCTTAAAAAAACAAACAAACAAACAATTTAAATAAATTCCATTTATAAGTCTAATTTTAGCAACAAAGTCTACAAAAACAGAGCTCAGGGTCAACAGTGTTAATCCAAAAAATACTACTTGCAACAAAACAATATACTTAACATCAGAACCCTATTTCTATGTTCTGGTCAGAAAGACCGTTTTCTGACAGCATTTATATAATTAAATAACAGTGAATCTTCCATTAAATACAAGGGCTGATTCTCATCTCACAAGAATTGACAGCAAATTTGCTGACTGAAGTTTGAAAGCAATCACACTCTATTTATAATCTAATATATATAACATGCTAAGTTTGGGGTGTGGAGAGGGTCAGTGTGTTTGTTGTCATTTTGTATTCTTTTTTTCCCCACAGGAAAAAGATCTGGCAGCATAAATCTGTTTCACAGTAAAAATGAGGTATTAATATTAGCCAGTAGTTCAGCTACTTCCCAGCCTTTGGGCAAACTTTGGTGAAGAGAGCAGACTCCCTGTTTTCATACTTGTTAATCTGCCAGTTTCCTCTTCAGGAATTTGCATGAGAATATGTTCGTTTTCATGCAAGTTAAAGTCTGGTGGGTTTTTATTCCAAATAGCTTACCAGAGTAATAACTATCATCTGGCTGTAAAGCTACACCCTGCACTATGAGTTAGGTGCTGAGTGTCCGCTTAGTAAAGAAAATATGGTAAACCAATATCATAATTGCACAAAATGGAATCCAGATACAATTCCAGACAGTTATATTGAATGCTGATCACTGGGGTAAGACTAAAATCTTTCAAATAGTGTAATAAAAATTCACAGCAACATTAGAAAAAATTATAAACTTGTAACCAAAATACTTCATGTGCTGAACTCAGTTGTCCCCAAAAGATGAGAAAGAGCTTCCTTGTTACAGAAACCTACACTGAGATAGAAAATATACTTTCTGAAATATCAGATGAAACCCAGAAAATGGATGCTTTCTATTTCTCCAGGGAGACTTTTTGAATTATCAAGGTAGAAACTCAGTTGGAAGCTTATTAACATGCCAGTTTTATGAATTCTATCTGCCTTTGGAGTGAAATTGCTGTCCTCGGCTGTCTTGATTTCAGCCACTCCTGGCTCTCCTTCTGCCAGGTACCAGTCATTCTTTCAGTGTGTCAGCACAGGTCAAAAGATGAAGACGTGCTTACATTCACTACTCCCCCACTTGCAGTTCAGAACAGGCTAAGGGAATGCAACATTTGTCCTGCCAGGGCGCTGGAAAAGGGCCTTTATATAAATGAAATGCAAATCTTCAAGTTATGGCCTAGGGGAGACTTAAATAGAGCCGACACCTTTCAGCTACCCTCCGTGAGCATCCTCAAACCAGGGACTGAACTGCAGCGCCTTGTCCCAGCACGCACAGGGCTCAGTGCTAACCCTGGGGCTCGCTGCCTGAGAAGACAGCTGTTTCAAGATCCTAGTCAGGAGCTGGAAGTGACTCTGACACAGCGATAGATCCTGAAAGCCAAAGGTTCACTCTTTCAGCTGAATGGATGAAAATCCCTTCTTGAAACCAGGACTACAGGCAACCTAAGACATTTCTAGCTCTTAAAGAAAAAGTGAAGCTTGTGAAATATTTTCTGGGATACGCAGAGCTAATTGTCCAGCATGGAATTCTAAACTGTTTAGAGACGATCTACATAGTTCAAAATACAATGTAACATGCTCCTCCTAAAAGAAGTTGTCAGTATCTGAGAGGTTTTTATTACAATTGCTCACAATAAAACACACTATTTAATTACTAGCATGAAAGTGATTCTAGCATAAAGGAAGAAGGTGAAATGAGACCTCTCTGCCTTTTCAACAGTTGATGCACTTGTGCATGTAAAAATACAATGCTTTCTCATATGCATTTTTAATGATGCATTGCATTTTCTTAGATCTGTGGGATGTAATTTCTCTGTTGATGTCCTTGGATATGATGCAATACCTAAAGCAATATGTGACCGCAATATATAATTTAAATAAATCTAGACTTCTTAGGATATTGGTCAAGAAGAGATTTTGTGCCCAACTTGACAGTCCATTAAATGTCACATGCCTAACTGCTCAACTTCTAAAATACACTATATTCCCCAAGACATTTCATGTTGAACTTCTAAGATAAGACAACTATTTCCAAAATGCTGAATTAACATTTCTAAATGCTGTGTATAATCTGAAACTTTACATTTTTTAACCAGACAACCAAACCTCAAAACAACCATTCTTCAGGTACTGTAATAAAACAATTGTTAAAATAAGCAAACTTACACAGAACATAGTGACAGAAAACCAAGTCTTTTTAACAGACAGTGTCAGATTTTCAATAAAATAAAGCACAAGTCAGAGCTTGTGACAAACAGGTATTTTAAATATGCATCTTAGAATGTACAAACTGTAAGTGTATATGGCCATTCAATATTTATATACACTATCAAGGAAAAAACTGAACATAATATGAATTTTCCTTACCCTGGCTGGAAACTCTTGCACCAGGACAACTGTATCCACTGGGAAAGCAGCATTATTTGGAAAGAGGCCAGACCAGACAGATGGCAGAGAAAAGGGAATCAGTGAAATGCTCTGTGTTGAAAAGTTTCAGTAGCAATGTAACATGCTAAATGACAAAGAAATTGGTCATCCTCTTCATCTTCTGATATTACTAAAACTAAACAAAGTATGGCATAAGCAAAACATTTTTTCTAAAATAAAAATAAATATAAATAAAATTATAACTATAACTATAAATGTAAATATAAATGTAAATGTAAATATAAATATACAAACATATAAACATAATCATCGGTGGGTTTGAGAAAATTATCTGAAATACTCAGTGAAATAAGGAATCAAAGAGTAAATTTTTCTCTATACATGTAATCCAAAACATATTGCTGTGTTTTCCAAATAGAATGCCATGTATAAAAAACCCCATGCCAGTTAGACACCTTAATTTTTAACATTAG
>VZTB01003277.1:769206-797153 GCA_013397245.1 Thryothorus ludovicianus | reverse complement strand
CATTAGGTTTTGAAACAAGAGGAATTTGATTCTTATTATATTTATGAACTGCATGACCATCAGTAAGTTTCAAATTCATAACTTTGATGAAAACATAACAGATTTAGTTGAGGTGCACGAGCAATAGGCTACGCCCTTCAAGACACAGCTGTTTATTTGATGTCGAGCTGCTCACAAAAACCCAAGACAGACATGACCTGCTTCCCTGTTTCATGCACTGAGCTTAGGGATGCCAAGTGCAACTCCCAAAGCAAAGATTTTACCAGACCTAATAAGCTATTAAACAAATATTCAAGCAGATCTGCTTCTGTTTCAAACAACACACAAAATGTTGATGTGGCATCATCATCCAACCACTTTTACTCACCATTTGAATAACTCTGGAAGGTTGATAACTTGAGAATGAAGCTCTAAGTACCAGTGCATCCACAGTGGTCATGGAGATAGGTGGCAGTGAAGAATGCAACAAGCACCCGCTGAGACACTGGGGGCAATCCTGGTGAACTACAGTGAAACCAGTCATCATTTGCAGACCCTCTGAGCAGTTCAAGGGAAATATTTTAGATAGCCACACTTTTAGGGGTCCTGCAAACATTTTTGAGTTAAACACAAGTCATTTATCTTTACATACTCTCTGTATCTGCTCCTATCCAGCTCAAAGACATGGACAGTGTGGATCCCACTGTGCCAATCATCATGCTATTCAACTATTTTCATTTGTGCTGCCACAAATAAAGGATTAAATATAAAAGTGGTACCTCTGGTATGAAATCTAGCTTTTGTTGTCAAGATTATTTCCTTGCCCAGTGACATAAAAGTGATCAGTACGCCATTATGTGGATAAAACAATTAAAAAGTTTCTCAGAACTAACTCTGTCATTTTGGACAGCAAAATTACTGCTGCAAAGAGCCACCAGCACATTTGTTTTCATTATAACCAAATCAAAATGATAATTTGACAGGGATTTTTTTGTTCAACTCATGACAATTTATCCATGTCAGTATTTATTATCTTACTGTCATGAAAGCTCCTATGCAGACTGCTACTTCATTATCCATATATGAATTTAAAGCAGTAGTTTGCCTGATCAGAAGTGCCAAGGAGTTTATCATTTTATATTTGCCAAAATTATTTTGTAATAGGTCACTGGGTTTTTTTCTCTTAGAAAGCAATCTTTACTGAATGTTTTCTTAAAGCATTAGATAGCCAACGCCTCTACTGGATTAGTATAGTTCATTTGACTACTGTGCTAAGATATTTTTAATTGCTATAGTTTCAATTAAATATATCTTGGAATAAAAATTTTGGCTAGTTGTAATGAAAATAACTATTAATTCTCAACCATATTTTCTATTTAACACCTCTGTAAATTCTCAGAAGTAATTGTTTTTGTCCACTTCTAAGAATATAAACTGGGAGAAAATGGATTTATTATTAGCAAAACCCCAAGATTAATAAGTGCTGAGTCTCAGCAAAAATCTGAACATTTTACATACTATCCTGGAAAAGTGACAGACACAACAAAATTTACCAACAACGGTATAGCCAAGTAACGAAATTCAGAAGATTGCTTTAGTGATGAGTATTTAATTTAAGAGGGAATTGGATTTCTGGCTGCAGTTTGTTCTTTTAACGTTAAGATAGTATTTCTGTAAAAAGCCTTCTTATATTCTCTGTAGAACATTTTCCTGACCAGCACCAACCCTCAATATGCTCACCTTTGTATGATGCTGGGATGTACTTTCTAAACTTGGTTCCACCTCTTCTGTCTGAATTTATTCTGAGGTACCCCATCTGAGTTGGCCTCAACAGTCAGCAACACTCTTCTTGATGCACCCATCTTTCTTGACTGGGATTTAACATTTTCCTTTATTTCTAATACTGCTTGCCTTTGCAGGGACTCTGTGGATAAATTCCAGTGATTATGCCCTCCAGTTTGCCAGCTTTCTGTCAGGTGTTTTGTCTCTGTCTTTGGTTAGTGTTTCCCTCAGCCCCAGATATTTCCTCTTTTGACTTAAAATATAAGCATTTATCCTCTAGTGCACACATGCCAACACAAAGTACTCCAGTTCCCTAACACCTGCATCTTTCAGTATATACATTCTCTCTTTCTCTGGCAGCTCTCTCTGGATCACTAGCTGATATCATTGGGGCTGAAAAAGAGCTGTTACTATCCTCACCCTTCTCTCTCTCCAAGTTAACCTTGCACAAGATCTCCTGTCATAATACAGCCATCCTGCCAGTTCCTCAAACGTGTAATTCAGATATCTTCAACTTAGACATCTCTATAGGTCCTCTCCTAATAGCTCTATACAATAATTTCAGAGCCTTGCTGCTTAGTGCATGAGGTAAAGATTTTCCCAACCATCCATCTAGATAAGAGTCTTCTTCAAGCTTTTTTCTTAGTTTCTTCAAATTCTGCCAAATGCCATGCTGTTGGATGGTCAAATAGTAACACATATATCCTAGCTACACTGCTCTTCATGCTCAGGAGGAGATTTTCAGAAATAATTGTGAAACATCATGTTATCTTCAAATCCTTCCCTCAAACTTTCTTTGTGGTTTTTTTACCACTGTGTCAGTTAAATGCTGAGAAAACTGCTGTGCTATGCTCCCAGATCTGAACTACCATTGGGTCTTCTGCTTCCTGGTTACACCTACACTGCAAGGTCTTTGGAGCAGGGCCAGCTTCTTGTGTTTGTACAGTGCCACCCACAGCAAAGCTTGTTTTATGACTAGGACTTCTGGAGGACATCGACCAGTACTGCAAACCACAGCAAAGCATCACTGTGGTAAAAGCAGCTGTCTGTCAGCACAACTTTCCTTGCTGCAGAAGGGAAAGAAACCCCAGCACCCTTCTTCCCACACTTGTCTGCTGCAGCTTCTCTTAACAAAACAGGTCTGCTTGGCCTGGAGGCAGTTTGCCCAAGGGACACATCAATGTCTCACCCTCTGAAGCCTGTCTAGCAACCAACCAGGCTCTTTCCTCCTCATCTGAGAAAGAACAAGATAAAGCTTTAAGAGACAGAGCAAGTAAAAAATGTCAAAACAAGCAAGGTTAGACCCAGAACCTATTATAATTAAAGGAAATGCTACATCTGCTGTAATGGACTTTGACAAAAGTCCCCTGTTACAAAGGAAAACAGGCTGGAATTGGCCGAGTCATCTCAGTAAGAGGCAGAGCTCTCTTCCAGATCCACCACTGCATTATCCAGCCATTCCCAGCCACCTGCTGGCAGTTCACACTCCCTCTCCAGGCTGACTTCCTGTAAAACTAACATATTCCAGCTGTTCTGCAGTCCCAGGCCTTAACCCTTGCTTCCCCTTACCAAGTTCTCACTGTCTTCCTCTGCATCTTTGTTCTTCCAAAGGAATTTCATGTCACGGTCTTTATGTAATTCTGTGGTGAGGCCTAAGAGGAAAGGTGAACTGTTTAGATTGCAGAGTAAAATAAACAAATAAATAAGCTCCAAATTTGGATCTTCTTCCTTTGAATTCAAGCATGGGAATTCTGGAGAGGTGAATAACATAAAAATAGCATCTCTTCTGGATCTGAATATTTTGCAATCACTTGGTATTTTAATTCTAATTAGAACATAAAAATAAATTATGAACAGGACTTAAGAATTTCCCTTTCAAATTTATATCTCAGGAACAAAATTATTCCTTGCCACCCAAGTTTTATATATATACGGTATCCATACTTTTCATATATATGTGGATATAAACGTCCATATTCTAGCTCTGTAGGAAAACTGCTGCTTTGCTAAATGTACAAAAAGCATTGGTACTGTTGCCATGTGTTACTGATCATCACGAGAACAAAGTCATGGAAAAACCCTACAGTTTCTTTATAAAAACAAAGGAGAGCCTTATTTTGATTTTACTAAATTGAACAAAAAAGTATTATGAGAATTTCATCTGTGTCTTCTTGTCACACTCATAACCAGACACCATCAAGTACTTGTTCTTCAACTCCATCTGTGGTTCCCTCCAATTAGGGGAAGGGTAAATAAGTTCTTGCTGCCATCAATTCTTCAAGAAGGTTGCTTTACTTCTCTGCTTTTCAAAATGTATTTTCATATCCTCAGGTACTGTGTGTGGCTAGCCATTGTAACTGTTTCAGTTCAAGTGGAATCTGTCAGTAAGTCAAATGTAGGGACATAATTTAGGTTTTAAAATGTGAATCTGGGAGATGATGGGGGTAAAATACTCACATCTCTGAAAGAAACCTCTCAGCAGTAGAAGCTCTACAGTGACTGTACAGACATGAGGACAGCAAGGTAGCATGCATTTAAACCCACCTTGCACTCCAGCTGTTCACGTAAGAAGAGTCAATTGCTATTTTGTGACACAATAGATTTATATTACAAAACATATTAGCTGATACACCTCATTGCAGGACCAAGGTACTCTCAACTGCTCACACCTGGAAAGAAGCACTTGGGGCTGCAGTGAAAATATCCATGAGGGACAGCCTTGACTGCACCTTACTGGAGATATTTACATAAGGCAAAAGCTGATAAGAGGAGATTCAGTGCTCTCTATAAGGACTTAAGATATTTTGAGAAACAGCCTCATTTATTAAGAATAATAAGGTTTTGGTGATCATCAGAAATCATAACAGGAGGCTAAAGTACACCTGGGCCTACATCTGAACTTTCATGTAGTTGAGAGTCCTTATCAATAAATAAAGTAAAAATGATTGGAATAACAGTTTTTACTATAGAGAACTAAAGAAAAAAAAGTCATTCCAATTCTAACTTTTTTTTACTTGTATAAAAGTTATATACTGTATAAAAGTTGTATACAGTGATCTACATTCTCAAATTTTAAAGATATTTTTAAATTATATATTACTTGTAAGGGAATCAGAAACTGTACAGCAGTTGAAAATGAAAAGCAATTAGAGCATTGTATATCCATAGGAAGTACTTCAACAGATAGAACTAGAGAAAGAAAAATAACATGGATTACCCTAAAGCATGCAGAAATTGGTTCAGAAATGTTTCAAAATTTTGCAATTGGATTCTAAAGGCAAATATGGGAAATCCTATGCAAACAACAAAAAAAATCCTGTGGATGAGGACTAATCCCCTCTATTGAGCCAATATCCAGGGTTTTTTCTATGTCCTTAAGAAAGCTAAACAATGAGATATGGAATATAATTTGGATGTTTATATCTAGATCAAATATAAATTACTCCTTGGTTCCTTTTGCCTTTCATAGTTTGGGGGGTTTAGACC
Organism: Thryothorus ludovicianus; assembly: GCA_013397245.1. Classification (NCBI taxonomy): domain Eukaryota; kingdom Metazoa; phylum Chordata; class Aves; order Passeriformes; family Certhiidae; genus Thryothorus; species Thryothorus ludovicianus. The sequence continues at coordinate 791,906 of VZTB01003277.1, read as the reverse complement.
TTGCCTCTTGAGTTTTTTAAATTCAGAGTCCATCTGAAACTTTTCACTATGATACGAGCACCATGTAAAAGAAGAGAGCCAGTAGTGTCCGTCAACCAAGAATACAACTGACTTTCAAGACAGCTAAGATGGCAATCACAAGAGGATTGATATATGCTTCATTTGAAGATGCTAAAATTATATGCCTGAAGAGTAGAAATTTGAGAAGTATTGATTTTAACTCCGAGTTACAAATCTCTTCAATTTATTTTTGTATTTGACTCTTTTGGGAAACTTATAAGGAAAATAAAAACATGAATTTCCTACTTAAACTTCTTTTGATGTAAAGTGGTGTGCCAGTAAAATAGCCTTCAATTGCCACACCTTTAAATGACTGCCAGAGATCCAAGATATGGGGACACGGGGCAAGAGACATAATTTTGTCTATTTTTTTGAGTAACTGGTGACCTTCCTCTAACCCATGTCTAGTGATTATATCCTTCCAATATAATGTACAACAATGACATTTAACAGAGATGTTTTAGCCAGCTCTTGCTAAGCAATGTATCAACTACCAAAAGCAAAAGCTGACCAGTCTTCCCAAGTTGTTAAGGTGTTTAGAAGTATTTAAAACACACAATCCCTAGGCTAGCTGGCAATTTTCTGAAGATATTATCTAATTGTTTCTTACTCAGATAACTTCAAATGGTGATTTGGGCAGCTGCAGCCTGGGGGCATATTTGCTTCATTACATACAATATTTTGTCAGCTGGAGCTGTTTTGTTAACATGCAGATGGACACAGAAAACCTTCAAAGACCTTACAAATATATTTTAAATGTAAATGTAAAAATGTTTTAAATGTAAATACCATTCTGGTATCATTAATAGCCAAGCTATCTTGTTTCTCTTAGCAGTCTACACCTTATATGACAATAATCTCAGGGCTTTAATTTGCGTGATATAAAATTTCATTAAGCTTGCAGAGGGCTCTTCCTGTCTTTCCTGGCTGATTTAGGTTTAATTGGCCTCTAAGGATATTAAGCTGTTTGAGGGTTCTTTCAGAATCTGTGTTCCTCTGCTTCTTTGCCAAATATTTTTTATTTCATCTAGCAATTTGTTTCTATCAGCCTCTTTCCTCCATTTTTGCTGCCAAAGTTGCTACATTTTTTCTCACATAATGTAAGCATCCCCTCCATCAGTGTTCTTGGAAGAAACACTATTTTTTAGGTACCTCCACCTTTACTTTTGGAGTCCTTTATGTTATGTCATAGAAAAAGGTTTAGTCAGAAGATTTTTTTTCTGTCCATTTCTAACTTTTTCTGCCTCTACTCCAGTCTAAGTGAATCTCTGTAACTGAAGTGTGGGCTGACCATGCCATTTAACTTCTTTCCAGCAAGGCCAAACTGAGTATGAGGAAGTCAGAACATAATTGAATCTAAGATAGAGACAGGATGAAAAAAATAGAAAACCAAAGAGACCTATTATATAAAAAATTCACAATTATAGGTAAAAGTACTTTCTTTCTCTTTCTTAATAACCACATAACATTCTTGAATTTTTTTCCTTCTTTCTATCAGGGAAGCCTAGGATTCTTGTACAATTTCCTTCAAACAGAACTAAGAGTTTTTATATCCTTACGTATTTTCTTGATTTTTCATTCTCTTCTGTGTGGCTATAGAAGCCTCCATTCCAGCAATATTCTATTTCCATAAAGAGTACTGAATCTATTATTTGCTTGCCGTATCTTCAATTGAGCTTTTATAGTTTCAGAAACAGCCCCATTCTGCAACAGTAATTAGCAGGTCTCTGGTAGCTCACAGTTTTTGGGCTGTCTTTGTAGCCAGTACTCCCCTGCTCCTCTATGCAGTTTTACTTATTTAACAGATTTCCAGCCATAAAGTTTGTAGCAGTCAAAACCATCTCTTTTTACATAGGTGGGCACAACTTTGAAATTAATGGCCATTTTATACAGCTGAATACTCAGAGAGCCAAGCTTGGCCTGAGATGGATTCTGATTTTTCACAGATGACACTTGGTTTTTCAGTAGAGAAAATCTCAAATTTTGAACCATGACATCCTCAAATACAGTCACACATTCACGTCATATTCTGATGTTCAAAAGTCTTTTAAAATGGAAGAGACAACTGCACCAGAATTTGTTGAAGTTCTGGAACGTAACAGTAGAAATTTTATCAAAAGGAATCTAGCAAAAGTCAATAATGCACTGTACAATGTTTTTTAAGTGTGAGAACTAAAAATTGCTCAGAAAGGCTACAACAATATCCTCTTTATACTTTCTACAACAGGGAGAGAGAAAAGACTGGACTTTAGAGAGACAAGTTAGGGGAAATAGTAGGGAAGAGAAGAGAAATAAAATATTGAGACAGAGAGATGACTGTTAGAAACAGAGTGCTTCTGATCCAAATGTGGTGGATGCTTCCATTACAGCAGCTGTCTCAAATTTATAAACACCTTGAATGAAATTCTGCATCTCCTAAGCATCCAGGGGGACAAGATGCCACCACAATCCTTGAGATCAAATGAAGTAACTGTGTAAATGTTTAAGACTGCTGTTAGCATGCCTTCTGTAATCCTTCTTGTAATGGAAAGAATGAGAGAGAATAGAACTAAGTTTAACAGTTTTATGCAAGTATTTATGCTTACCTGGCTGAAGAGAATCAGGAAAGTATATACTCCTAGCTCAGGTACTTGTTTGTAGCTTGTCTTGGACCTTTCTATTTTTCTACCTTAGCATATAGAAAACTTCCATGCTTCAAGAAATAGGTAACAAGCAATGGTAAACAACAAAGCCCCACACTACCTCACAATCCTCAAATACCCTACCTGTTTCCCAACCTGGTTTTGAATCTTGGGATTGTAAATTCATATTTCACTTGCCTGCCATCCACAAGTCATCTGCACACACTAAATGGACATATCAAAAAGTGTGCTGTCCAACAGAAAATAAACAAGAAAATAGTAGAAAACTTTTGGCCTCTGTGGCATTTTCCAGTTATACTACTTCAAGTGTTCCTCAGATTAAGCACAGGTTAAAATATATTCAAAGAGAAATGTCAGTTTAAATTGCAGGGATCACTAATATGTACTGAACACTGCACTTGAAAAACAAATCACATTTTGCATGCACACACCAGTCTTTAAACATTCAGATTGCAAACTGTTTATATTTGACATGCCAAGTGTGTGTGTGGGGGAAGGTTGGTGTTAATTTTTTAATAACTTAGATAACTATTAATTTTTTTTAAAATTTGTTGTAATCCTTCACGGCTGTTTACATGCTCTGGTTCTGAAATCTACAATCTCCTTACAGTATTTGGTGCTCAATTTTAAAACTAGTCTGTTTCTAAAGTGTGAGAAAAATCATGAACATTGAGAGAAAATTTAGAGCTCAAATAAATAAAAGTGTTTCACCTGACTTATTTTTTGTGGCATAACACTGAATCAAGCTTTAATGTGGCAATCTTTTTATGACTTTTGTCATAAAACTTAACAAAACAAAAGGATATAACTTGTGTGTAAGCAATAAAGTATTTATGAACTTGTAAATTTAATTATTTACTTTCATAGAAGTGAGACTTTTCTCTACTTGTGTAGGCTTTATTGCATGAAAATATATAGCTGGGATAATGCAGTCTTGAATACATTTTGAAACCTGTGCAATGACTGGATAAGAGATTCACAAACAGCTTTTTTACCTTAACATGCACAGATGTAAAGGTCCCTTGAAGTGACATCAGGCCAATTAATTCTGCCCCCTTTTTTTACATGTTCAGCATTCAAGAACAAGGTCAATTTTTTTGTTTTATTTTCCCACACTGTCTTGCTCATAAACAGGATGGAACAAAGTTTTGACCATCTCTACCCCAAAGCTCTCTGGCACCCAGAAACAGACAGGAAACATCTGTTGCTCTTGCTTGAAGAGGCATGAGGAGCAAAGAGGCTTTTAAGAAATTTGGAGAGTTGCAGAAGAGATAAATATTAAGGGAGGGTGAAAATGAAGGCAGTGAAGGGATTAACACTGGAAAGAGGCAGTTCACTTCCCTTACTCTGCTCCTGAAGTTTGAGTGGTCCATCATTATTCCCACTCACTGGCGTTCAGTATTACACATATACTGAATGGGAAAACTGCAAAATTTGCCACATCCTTCAATCCTCATGCATTTGAAATATTTTTTTACAGCTACTTCTTCCTCTGAAGGTCGTTAAGACTTTTAGGGAAGCTGGAAAACATCCCTTGCTCCATATCTCAGATAAGCAAATACAAAATTGGTCACATAAAAAGCTAATTAATACAGCTGGAAATTGAACTATTTTAATTCTTCAGGCAAATACTGACTGGGGAGGTAAATTTTTTTAAGGAAATGTAAGAAAAGACCCAAAATTACATGAAGAATTAATATAGTTTTAAAAGATGTGTTATTTACAGAAAAGACTTGAATAGCTCCTTTGGAAGCATTTCAAGCTGTTAAATAATTATGTGTTTAGGACACATTACATGTAGGAAAAACAGCTACAAATGTACATGGAAAAATTATGATTAAATCCCATTATCTCAGAGAGCAGCTTTGGCACAAATAACCCCAGAAAGAACTCTGTATGTAAGTCAGGAACACAAGGCTGTGACACCCATGACTGCCTATGATGCTGCCTCACGTCTGACTGGCACGGCAGCACGCTGGCAAACATCACTTCAGAACAAAGGCCGCCAATGCCACACGGCTGCACCCATGGCCGTGCCTGCTGACCCTTCCCCTCCTCAGCAGGACCTGGGCGGCCCTTGGGGATGGTGCCCAAAAGCAAAAATGTTACTCAAAACGTGCTCCGTGCCAGTGTGCTCGCTCAGGCTGTGGCAGCTGCGGGGCTGTGGGGCTGTGCAGGTGAGGGGGGCTGTGGGGCTGTGCAGGTAAAGGGGAGCTGTGGGGTGCAGGTGAGGGGTGCTGTGGGGCTGTGCAGGTAAAGGGGAGCTGTGGGGCTGTGCAGGTGAGGGGAGCTGTGGGGCTGTGCAGGTGAGGGGAGCTGTGGGGCTGTGCAGGTGAGGGGAGCTGTGGGGCTGTGCAGGTGAGGGGAGCTGTGGGGCTGTGCAGGTGAGGGGAGCTGTGGGGCTGTGCAGGTGAGGGGAGCTGTGGGGCTGTGCAGGTGAGGGGAGCTGTGGGGCTGTGCAGGTGAGGGGAGCTGTGGGGCTGTGCAGGTGAGGGGAGCTGTGGGGCTGTGCAGGTGAGGGGAGCTGTGGGGCTGTGCAGGTGAGGGGAGCTGTGGGGCTGTGCAGGTGAGGGGAGCTGTGGGGCTGTGCAGGTGAGGGGAGCTGTGGGGCTGTGCAGGTGAGGGGAGCTGTGGGGCTGTGCAGGTGAGGGGAGCTGTGGGGCTGTGCAGGTGAGGGGAGCTGTGGGGCTGTGCAGGTGAGGGGAGCTGTGGGGCTGTGCAGGTGAGGGGAGCTGTGGGGCTGTGCAGGTGAGGGGAGCTGTGGGGCTGTGCAGGTGAGGGGAGCTGTGGGGCTGTGCAGGTGAGGGGAGCTGTGGGGCTGTGCAGGTGAGGGGAGCTGTGGGGCTGTGCAGGTGAGGGGAGCTGTGGGGCTGTGCAGGTGAGGGGAGCTGTGGGGCTGTGCAGATAAAGGGGAGCTGTGGGGCTATGTGTAGGTGCGGGGGCTGTGGGCCCCGTGCTCCCCACCCGTGCCCTCCGGGGCCTGGACTGTCACAGGGCCTGGACCATCACAGAGCCTGCCAGAGCCCTGGAGAGCAGCCCTCACCACAGCAGTGAAACACGGCCTGAGGGGCTGGGCAACTGAGAAATGACCTTTCCCTCAGACAATAAATAAAGCCAATGTGCAAAAGAGCTGCAGGAGTGAAGCCACAAGCAAGCCTGACACTGCCACAGGACCAACCCATTCTCCCATACTTTGTTCCTAAGATAAACACAATATCCTTGTACTTCAAATGAAAGGATTCAGCCAAAACATGGCTCAAGCAGCACAGTTCAAGCTCCAGTGCATATGTTTTTCTCCATCATAAATCAGCTATAGTAGTGCACATTTCCAGATGAAAGTTTCATTAGTCCTCAAGCAATAGTGCATATTATGGCATATCTCAGTCTTGCATGTGGGATTATGGTATATATGACCTAGCAGGAAAATTATAAGATGGAGAGGTGCACAGGTCAGTAAAGAACAAAAAGGCAGTAAGGACTGCTATGAAAGCATCATGAATGTCAAAAAGCTTTTAGCAGCTCTCAATTTATTTTTTTGAGTCCCCTTTCCTTGCTTTATCACATCTTGTCTGACTCATGAACAGCCCCCCCAAACGGTTGAAGTCACACTTGTCTGGATCCCACACTCTAGAAGCTTTCACTGGAATACCAGAGATTAGGATCCATAAACTATATTAACTCTTACTATAGTGTGTCTCCACAGTGTTCTGCAACCCTACTTCAAGTCAATTATCCAAACCATCTCTTCCTACCTCTCCTCACCATCCTCATGTTCACAAGTTTTCCCACCAACCCAAAAGAGCACTCTTTTCTTACCTGCTTGTTCGGTGTCTGGTACAAGCTGCTTTTTACCAGGTCACGTACCTCAGGTCTTCTTATCCACTCTCCCATGCTGCTCCTGAATAGCATGGCAAAGTGCTGCCACACAGCCCTGTGTCTGTCTGTTTCAACCACACTTGAACATTACATGTTTCTTTAGGCAAGGCTATAGTTGAGGTCCCAACAGGAAGCCTTACAAACTAAGGGATACAGCTGTGCCAGGTTAGCTTGTGCTCAACACTTCTGAAACAGGCAGAGTAGAAATAGCAGGAGCTCAGAAAAGTAGAAGGTCCTGGTGCAGGTTGCAGCCAAGCTTAACAATATCATGGCTACTATCCTTACAGGAGCCATCATTTTCACCACTAAACTTCCAGCAGTACCATTTGTAGAAACAGAATCAGAGACTAATACCTTCTAGAGTGAAGAATGGCTGACAGAATAGAAGTCTCCAAAACCATAATGGCAGAAGCAATAAGATCTTTTTGTATTCTACTACTTCCTCAATGCATTGATAATGATTCATGCAGTGGCCCAGGCAGAAGACACAAATCAAGAATCAATTTAAGCAGTAAATGTAGAACAGTCCCATCTAACATCATCATGATGTCTCCACCACAGGGTAATCAAACACACAGAATCCCACTGATTTTCCCTGCAAACCTGATGTCTTTTCTTCAGATAGCAACATAATGGAGTAGACTGTTACATTCTCCAGTGTTTCTCTGTAAATCAAAACATATCCTGATGGAAGAACATCCAGTTAGGAAGCAACTGTGATGAAGTAGACAGTTGTGGTGCTTGTGCATAAACGATTAAAAAAATTCTGTGAATGCTTTACATAGAGGAGTAGGTTCCACAGAAAAAGGAGGGAGAACTTAAGAATGTGGGTAGGTGGGTTACCCATCATATGTGAAAGTCAGGGACTCCTTCAGATAATGTAAAATTTTGATGATATTTTGTCCATGCGTGGTACCCAACTCAACCATCTCTCTGATCGCTCTTTTCTTGTCAGGGGCCACAAGATTCTTACCTGAAAGACCTTTGCAAAGAAAGGTGTGTTAGATTATGTGATACCACTGATCAACTAATTTTTGCTGTTTGAAACTTATTTGCTATGGTGATCTGTCAGCCTATAATGCTTGAAAAGGTATGTTGCAAGATATACACAGAAGTAAATTGTGTTATATCTCTAGGCAACACCAGGAGCATGATCACGATTTAAACTTTTCGAGGCTGTAAGAAAAGCGGTGCTCAAGCAACAAATCGTTACAAATCTTGTTTTGGAATCTTTTCCTGGTGGTGTCCATCTCATGTTGAGCTCAAAATCTGTGTGAGTCTTCTGACAGAAGAGAATGCATATCTGGGGAAGGAAGGTTATTTCCTTGCAGGTAATTTTCATAGCATTCTTCTGCCAACTCAGCAATAATGAAGCTTGAGAAGGGTACCAACTTGTCCAAACAGAGGGTTGTACAGTGTCAGGATGCCAAACTGAGCTCTGGAATTACAGAGACTCTGTCTTGAGTCAGAAATGGCTTTTTTTTTTTTTTTTCTTAATTCCAAGATCAAAGAGGAATTGTATGTAAAATGGCTTGTAAAAAATGCTACTTTTTGAGACAATCTTTTAGAAACTGGAGCACAGAACAACCTGATGCCAACCACTAGTACCCCACTGTTGTGGAAAATGGCTACTATTCCTGTCTAGTTAAGTCAGCCATGTAATCTTCTGCCCTTTTGTACAGAACATGCTCTACACACCTGGTGTTAATGGTAGTGGTAAAATTCTGGAGGAAAGACTAGCAGCTGCTCATTAGCTCTTCAGTTAAAGAAGCCAAGAACCACTCTTGACAGGTGACTATTAGCTCCATTCCTTCACTCCCCAATGCTCAGAACAACTTGAGAGAACATATCAGAGCATTCCTGAAGCCATTGGCAAGGCTTATCTTACTGAATCCAGCTGCTCAAAATGCCTAAAACCAAGGCCTAACATTTCTTTTTCAGACAAGCCCAAAAAAGTGCTCTGCAGAGTCCCTTGCCAGAGGAAAATCTTCATCATCAGACCAGAAATCTGTCTCCTCACAAGTCTTTCAGTGATGATGATCTTGTCCTTAGTCATATTGCTCCTTGACCTGGTAAGTAACAATGATTAAAAGCTCTTGTTCTCTGCAAGAACCAGTGTCAGTCTGCAACTTGCAAGGATCAAACCAATAGTCCATTCAGGAATGAACACAGTACTGAGATTACAGCAAGTGTATGTACAGGCCTTGTACTTACTGAAAGTTGAACCACTGAAATTGGTAACACAGGATGCTCTCAAACTCCTGCTCTCCTGCAGACAGTTTTAAGGTCTTCTTAATTAGTGATTACACAAGACTGCAAGAGATAAAAACCAACCAAGGGTCTAAAGGCTACCATACCAAGAAACCGTACAAACGAGAAGCCTGACATAAAATAATTAAGTAAAATGATACAGACTGTACCAGTAAAAAACAAGAAGCACATAAAGTAACCATTGTCAGGAACCCATGAAGAACTGGAAAGCATTCTACAAAACGCACACTTTTGTCTTGGTATCACATGAATGCCTAGAGGACCAGAAAAGAAACCATGAGGTAGCAATGATCCCAGATTCACTAGCCCAAGATCTTCGGTGTATCTTCACCCTGGAGGTGAGCAGGGAACTTTCAGAAATTACTATCCCACAACACAAACACCACAGCTGTGAGCCTTTAGGCAGACAGCCCTTAGGCTGCAGGCTTTCCATGAGGCTTCCAGAGTTACTTTCTTCCAAAATATCTACCTTCTGAGGTTTAACGATAACGTATCTTTTTAGAAAATGTGCTACCTAACACTAATTGAAGTAACTACTTGATGTAGTGAGCATAAAAGCTCTGAGAAATAAAGCAATCTCATCTTCAGCAATGAGACATCAAAACCCTTGACACCAAAACTTTCAACCACAGATGAACATCAGTTGAAGTGTTATTCCATAAAACTTGTGAAAAGCAGTTTGAATAAGGAAATAGCTCTCTTCCCTCCCACTTAAAATAGTGCACTAACACAGCTACTGATGGCAAAGAGATGAGAAACAGAACCTACGTATTACAAATACATTAATATGCTCTGTATACTAAACCAGCTTTTGAAAACCAAGCCCATTCACCTGCCCAAAGGAAGCAGATTCAGAGTATGTTAATATATTGACAACATCCATGGAACACTGCAAGTCTAAGCAGAACTATGTTCCCTCAAGCTGCTGCTCTCATCCCAACCAATTTCATCCTTTTATTTTATTAAACAGACAATTAAACTGATGGTGAATTAATTCTCTTTTCTCTGTACCTGTCAAATCCTGTTGCTCTGAATCTCCAAAAATTTGCATTAATTTTTTTGCTCATTCAACTGCAAATTCAGAAAATCTTTCCTACATGACTTCCAATTCTCATTTTTCTAGGCGCAACTTTGCCTGGTTTATCCTAAATTATCCTGGTCTGTCCTATGTCATTTGATACTCCAAAACTTTAGACTTCACAAATAAAAGCTGTTCACTTTCAGAAGAGCATTATATACAGCAATCACTCTCTTTAATCACAGTTCTCACACAGTCACAGCTCCTTATTAATACTTATTGTGCATGCAACCTATAGGATGGAGCCTACCCTAAATATTCTTCATGCCCTGCTCAGCACGAGAGCAGAACATCCCCACTACACCAACACGGCACATTTGTGTCCATGCACATACAGCAGGGGGTTTGTGTTTTCCATGAGGAGGTGGAAAGCTACCATCTCTGTATCCACAGGGAAAGAAAACACTGTTTCTGCTTCCCACCACTGACTGCAAAATAATAAAACATCTCAGGCTACCAAGACATGTTATGGAATTACACCTTGTTAGTTAACAAGAAGCACAGTAAACTCAAGTCAAAAGAAAAAAAAATAGTGTTTTATTAACTACCACACTGTTATAATACACTTTAAACGTACAATAAGGTAGCCTTTAAATTTGAGGTGGTTTTAAGAATAACAAATGAACAGATTTCCAAATGTTTGTAAATAGGTGAAGTGCAGTAATTATTGTTTTACATTTTTTGAAAATGATATAGCACTTACAGACTGGCTATATAATCTCATTTTGTACATTTTCTATAATTGAAAATATAAACAGTAATTAAAAAATAAAAAGAAAATTCAGCATAATAAAAAACATATATGTTTATCAGTTAAATGTACTGGATACATACAATTTTTAAGGGAAGAAGCAAAAAGGAAAGATGGCTGATATTTAAATGCAGATTGACTAACCAAAAACTAAACAACAAACAAATAAAAACCTCATAACCCCCCTAGTTCACTATGACTATATCCATATGTTTGGGAGTACTGTCAATATGGAAATGATTTTTCTTTTGTATTTGCATATGTTATATTTTACTGGTAATTTACATGATGGCTTTTAAGGCCCTGGCATACAGATGTTTTTTTGGAAAAAGATTTCATAAAAACCACTGCTGAGACGCAATACACCTTATTTTTGGTCCTCCAATGTTCAAAAGAAGGGATATACTTCACTGTAACATCTGCCTTACCACCCAAATGCTTCAATCTATACATATTAACTTTTCTTAACATTTTAAGCTTTTTAAACATTGGTTATATTGCCCACCTTGGTTATTGAAAGAATATTAACAAGACATCATTTTGGCAAATTAAATCTTAAACATGGCTTTTCAATAGGATTTAAAAGGTGACTATCCCTAGAGTTCCATGTTAAAATGTAGTTTGCAAAATCTTACAAGAGTAATGCTTAAAATATTGTACATAGTTAACCTAATTAAAATAATTAGCTTCAAAATGACAAGTTGATGAGCTAAGTAAAGCCTACACTATGTAACATTTGCTTGGAAACTTGATTTGTCAGTTATGCATAATAAAAATTCCAGTCATCAAGAAAATTACAAAATTTCTTTTATCATAATGTGATTTCTTTTCACCCATCAACTTCTTTTATCTTACAATAGATAAATACCAACATGTTCTCATTTTTTTTACACTAAACCACACAGGATTGATGCATTTGGTTAGACTACCATTTCCATCGTTAAATTCTTTTTTTTTTTTTTTAATATAACTTGGTAAAATTTCTTCTCTTCTAGATTCCAAAAGTACCTACAAAACCCATGCAATTTTACCATTTTAATATACTATGGAATATCATACAAAGTAAGGCATTTCAGTGTCATGTATAACCAAGTTACTGTCAATCCAAAAATTTTTGCACATCAATAAAAAGATATCTAAGAACTTAGGAACAATATTCTTCTCACTACTGTATAAAAATAACCACAATTAATAGGTATCTTGTGTAATATTTACTCCATTGTCTCGTTTCCCGAAACTGTGACAAGCTGTAAAGGTATTTCAGTGTTGGTAAGAATATCCTGATTGCTGGTGCCAGATGTATTAACAGTTCCTATTCCTGAAACAGAACCTTGTTGAATATTTGCAAGGATAAGTGTTGTTCCTCCTGCAGTAATCAAAGTATCATCAGATGTTGCTTCTACTGATGCCAGCACTGTACTGCTAGAGTGAATACCTTTTTTATTTTGATGTGTTTTAATGTGTTTGGCAAGATGGTCACTTCTCATAAAGCGTTTTGAACATTCTGGACAGACAAATTTCTTCTCACCTGTCAAAGAAGAAAACAAAATATTCAAGAACACTACAAATAAAAACTAAAATTACTGCTTTTTAAAATCAGAATTCTAACAAGAATTATGTTAGGAAGAAACATGGAAAAAAGCAATCCAACATGATAAACCTGTGTGTTACATTTCTTGACACCCAGACAAATTCTTTATGTAAGAACTGACTTAATTTTCTGTGTGTCACCAAGTTTGGGGAGATCTTTCAGCCACGCTAGAGAATATAACCATCCCATATCCTCAGGCTACTAAGTTTCACTGCAATTATTACCAATAAATAACTTCCAGGAGGAGAACAAAACCTACCAAGTGATGGATTGCATGAGCTAGAGCAGAATCACAGTTGGGACTGCCACACAAGATCACAGGGTAATTCAGGTTTGAAAGCACCACTGAATGTCTGTGTTCTGATCTCTTTCTAAGCAGTCACGTATCAGATCAGATCTGGTTGCCAAGCAATTTACCCAGTTTTCTTGAAAACCTTTAAGGATGGAGACTGCAGGAACTCTATGGGCATTCTCTCCCAGCACCTGGCTATTCCCGCAATGAAAAAGTTTTTATTTATAGCTGTTCTGAACCCTTCTTATTTCAGCATACATCTGCTATCTAATATTCTCCAACCAATACACCATCAGGGAGAGTAACTGCCTTCTTAAGGGTGGCCTTTGCAGCTAACTAGAGAATTACTACTAAGCTCCCCCCTGCCATTACTGTTCTCTTTGTGCATCTGAATCCTACAGCCTTTCCTCGTAAGGCAAATGTTCCAGCTTCCAGATCACCTTGGTCACTCATTAGTGGACTCAATCCTGCCATCAATCTTTCTTATATTGGGTACTGAAAACGAGATGCCGTATTCTAGATGCAGTTTAACCAGAAGAGAGGAATAATCCCTGTGATCAGGGTCTTTGCTTCTATTGATACAGCTCTGGGCATTGTTGCTGTTGGCCCTTGATCATGTTCCACTTGTCAATCAAGACTCCGGGTGTCTATCAAGACACTTCTCAGTAGAGCTGTTTCCAGCTTCTCCATGCTTAGCCTGTGTTACCCTAAGTGTTAATTCCATCCCAGGTGCAGTATTTTGTGACTATTCTTGCTGAATTTCCTAGGATTCCTGTTAACCCATGCCTTCAGCCTCTGTCCCTCTGAATGGCAGTCTTGCCATCGAGTGCATTGACTGGTCACTCCATTTTGGGATCATCCACAAACCAAATAAGGTTAACAGAAGAATTCTGTTGATTCCTCCAGGTCAATGATCAAGATTTTACAAGAGATCAAAGCATAGATCCCTGCAGTTCCCTATTTTTTCCTGGTTGGCAGGTACACAAGGAGCTATTAACCACATCCTCTGAGCTGGGTCATTCAACTCGCCTTTTTTTAAAAACCATCAGACTGTCCATCCAAACACACTGTGTCATTCCAGCTTGGATTTTGCATCCAAAATGTCTACACAAAAGCACACCATTAAGAACAACACAGTATTTTTCACTGACATCCAAAGACATTTTTTCTAAGCAATGTAAATGCTGATAAGCACAAAAATTATTTATCAATGGGTTTTTCAAGTACTATGATTTTAAATGGTAAACATCCTGTTGAATGCAAATATGGATTTAGTTTGTAAGAAAACAGATAAAACAGACAACAGATTTTAAACTAACTGCTCCTTGATAAGGTGGAATATCTACATTAATTTCTTTGTATTAGACAGAAGAAATGATAGTTTGAAGTTCCTAATTGGTGGTCTAACCATGAAACTAAAAGATTTTGAATGATGCACCATCACATGAGCTTCTTTGATTTTAGCAATATCTAATCCCCTGGCCACCTAGTCTTCTTCTTTTCTTATTGAAGTTTTGAGATAGAAAAAGAGTTATAATCTGGTTCAAACAAATGAAATGCATTGCTGAGCCTGAATCAAAGTATTCTGATTAAGCTACATTAAAACATTAGCTGAAATATCACTTCTGAATCAAGAGGTGGTTATTTTATCTCCTCAAACCTACAATAAGATTTAGATGATTTTAGAAAAATCACACTGCATTAAAATCAATCCAATTCAAAGATCTGTTCTCCTCCTACAAGTTATTTACCCAAGCCCAGTCCACAGCAGCCCTTGAGTTAAATACACCAGAATCAAAGCCTGGAAACCTGTGTGCGTCCTTCGGTGTCGCTGGAGCTCATCGCTGCGGGTGAACCTTTTGCCACAGAACATCCAATTACAAACAAATGGACGCTCTCCAGAGTGCCAGCGGAGGTGAGCTCTCAAATGTGAAGTTTTCCCATATACTTTGCCACATCCAGGTATGTGACAAATGTGTTGTTTCTTTTTTCCCAAGTTGGAGCCTCTGTTAAAAAAAAAAAAAAGAAAAAAAGAGAGAGAGAGAGAGAGAGAGAGGTAAGTTATTAACTCTAATACATTCCTCCTAAATACTGGTTATACACATAGGTGGGTCTACACATACCACAATGGATTTGCAAATCAATCTCAGCAGCTTCATGTTTTTGTTTCAAATACAACTGGATTCCAGTACACTCCATAAGAAGCTGGAAATAAATTCTAAAACGCTATCCCAACTCCACAGAAAATGATAAATTCAACTGTGTGTGAAATGTATGTGATAGAAGCATAATCTTTAAGAAGCATACATGTATATGAATTTGGAAATACAGTTATTACAGGAGTTTGTACCACTTTGATGCTGAAGTGCTCATATTTTACATTTCTCCAAGTTTTAGGTTTTTACCATATCAAAGATACTTTTGGCAAAGAAAAACACAAATTACTGCAACTGCCAAAACGGACACTGGAGATTTTGGCAACTGGGTAGAGAACAGATGGGACTTTTGGCATCTTGGGGAAACCTGAAAATCAGTTTGGAGTTTGAAGACAAGTATACTAACCTGAATGCTTTCACTAAAAGAGGTAGAAGCTGATCTTGCTGACATTTAAATTAATTCCTTGGTTTTTCAGTTAAAAAAAGGAAATCCATCACAATGAACACAGAATTCACAGATTGCATAATTCAGAGTAAGTTTGATGCTTATTTTAAGATGCTGTCTCACTGAAATGGCAGGTGATCAGGGGAAGCACCTGAGACAACAGCCCAATTTTTTTTAAATTTTTTTTTTTCTAAATCAAATCACAAGAGAGAAATAACTGAAGACCCAGAGAAAGAGATCAGTCTGGCCAGTGCAGGGCATCACGATTGATTTTAGCCAATTTAAGTGTTTGCTACTGCTGAAAGGGGTACATGAGGGAATAGGCCTGGCTGACAACATAGCTACATGAACGGTGGCACAAGGGAGCAGATTGGAAAATGCAGCCAGGCATCAGGCCACCTTATTCATCAGCAACATTAACTTAGAAAACCTTAAGTGGATTCTGAAATCACAGTCTTGGGTGCTCCATCCTCCATGACTGATTATACAATTTTCAGCTGCCTCGCCAGGGCATTTTTTTTCTTTGAACTGGGTGTTTTAGCTTCTGGTTTTCCTCTAACAAAGGTTCAGGCTAAAGCGCATACACGCTTCAAGGAGCTAGCAACTGCTGCAAGCATTTCTGAACATGCTCAAAAAATGAACCCACTCTAAAACCTCACAGTGTCTAAAGGGGATGCCAGCCTAACCACATATGTACTGAAACCATTACAGACAGTCCAAAAAAGTAAGGAGATAAAACCCCATTAAGTCCTAGAAAATGTTTCTATGAATTCTCAATATAAACCTATCTTCATAGTGCTTCACTAGTTATTTTGTCTCAGAAGATAAAAACATCACTTGTACCTACTAATTATTTGTCATGACAAATACAAGTTTTTATTTCAGAACAAATTCAATGGCAGCAGAAGCAGAGTCCAGAAGGTTTTTGATCCTGTTGCAGCAGGATAATCATCTGAGGATTTCATTCTCACACCTTCCCCAAATAAACTCTAGTATCTTCCCTTCCACAGTAATTAGAACAAATATTTTGTAACTTGGCATGATATAGTACACAAATTGGATGAAATTGCATCAAAATTCCCTCAGAGTAATGTTAATATTCCTAAGTCAATCATTTGAAATTGCTTCATTACACCTTTAGTCTAGACTGAAGGAAACCAAGGTTCAACTTATGGTCATTACTGTGCATAGGTGGTATAGAACACGTAACTCTAAGCACCTCACCTAACTGCTGACAGAATTCCTTAGCAGACTCTGAAGATCCAAGTGAGGGGGAAGTTAAGGATCCACAGAATGAAACGCACAAGACTACTGTGAATTAGAAACTAAGAGTATTTATTCTATTCAACTTCATATGGAGATCTGCATGTTTGCTTCAAGTGTGCTCTAAACTGACAGGATACAAGCCAAATTCTATCTGGACACTTAGCAGCTGTGACAGTCAGGCACTATGCCCTAACAATTCATGCTAAGAGCCCCTTTTTGCTGCACTGACCCATAGTCATCATCACTGAACAGATGTATAAGACTCCAGCCTCCTCAATGTATGACTCCTCCTTGAATGGAGTCTTAAAAACAATTAATATTAAAGTATTTCCATAGTACATTTTAGCTTTACAAAGATTGGAAATTACTGCCACAGTTTCAGCAGGAAACACTTTCAACTGAGAAAATGGACTTTATATTCAGCAGTATTGCCAGCAATAACATTAAGTATTTCAAGGGTAAAACACACACTTACTAATTACTTTCAGAATGTGGTTTTTAGAGTTACATACCTGCAGTGGTACTCAGAAGCACAGCTCCTCTGTATATCAGACAGTAGTAGTTACATCTCAATGTAATTTTTATGAGGTGAAATCTCTAGATGTAACTGAGAGGAGACTAAACTTTCTACTTAACTTAAGACACCTTAACTAGAAGCCTAATACATTCTGTTTGGAAACAGAGTCATCCTTTGAGGCATGTGTGTCTCTCTGACCACTTGCTTATTCCCCATTTATTATATAATCTTGGGGCTATGATCTTCTTCCTTTCCTACTTTCCCTCCCACCAAATAAGGCAAAGATAATAGTGACTTCCGACTTCACAAAACTGGTACAAATCTGAAGACTGCAATGTAGTTCCATTCCAAAGCCAACAACAAAAACCAGAAAGAACTTCTCAACTCGCCTCTGAACCCAGAAAACAGAAAATGCAAGAAATACCAAAACCTACACTATACAATAGAGGAAATTATGATGAAGTCTGCATATGTGAAGACCTTTTCCTTTTTCTTCTCTATTCAGAGCACAGGAGCAATAGTATTGAGTGAAACGCTATTCAGTTTTTTCACACTGATTTAAAGTACTTTTTCTGTTTTACTAGTTACATATTATTTATGTACTATGTTAAATACAGAATTATTAATTTCTCCAGGTTTTTTTTTCCTCATCATAGGTACTGACAACACTTACAGTCTCTAAGCAATTCACAAACATTAATGGCTTTATCATCTTAATGTTTTGGTACGGTGAAACTGAACTAGTAGAATCACTTTTACATCCAACTATGAGGTAGAAAGAGATTAAGGCCAAAATTGTGAAACATCACCAGCTTGAGGTGTCAAAGTTAATGTAGTAGAAGCATATTTTCTTAGAGTACTGTAGATGTTCACAGTCTGCTCAATCAGCTCACAGGAATGAACTCAGTACTTTGGCGGTGGAAAAAGTGGGGCATATAGATCTCCCCCCAAAATTTCAGAGCCCTGTTGCTGCAGTCCTGTGTTTCATTCCCTAAACACCTCCCAATTTCTGCAATAAGTGAAGCAGGTGACAATCATTATTACACAGCCCTGATTCAATCCCTGTGTATCAGCCATCCCATCCTCAGTATTGATGCCATATGAAAAAATAGTCAAGTATTAGAAACCAAGTGATAATGTATATGCACAAGGAATTATGTTAAAGTTGCCCAGGCTATCTTAACTAAGCATTTACCACATTTTAAATTTTGCAACTTTAACATCATTTTAAGAATTATGAATGCTATCTGAAAGAGGTTGTAAAAGCAAATGTCTTACTATTTGAAACTCTGGAAATCATCAGCAGAGTTGAAAGACAAATCAAAACTCAGAATTCCAGCTCTAGGGATAAATAGGTAACTCTAACAGCTATGGAACACTATCAACACTCAAATATTCTTTCAAGTGGGCACAATCCTTTTTCCTAAATTCTAAAGGAATTCTACATTCTGGTGGGAAAGTTGCTCTAGCAACTGTAAGCACTTGCACTCTTTTCTGTTTCCCCACCATTGTCTCCTTCATTATTCTGTTTCTCTTCCAGTTCTAATTCATCTCACATCCTGCCTTCTTGTCCTACTTTTCCTAGCTACTTTGTAAGTTTGATGTGTCCAGGCCTTCCTTTACAGTGAATTTCAGATTCCCATCTAACTAAATTCTGTTGTAGCTCTTATCACAACTCTTTCTCAAAAATTGCATATCAGAGTTTTCAGTCAGACTACACCCTTTCCCTGACTTCCCAAATCATCTCTCAAAAAGATTCTCTCTTGTGCCCAAATTTTGAAATTTCATTTTATAGCAATTCCACTCATAAGGAAGAGGATTTTACAGTACAGATTTCTAAATTAAAGCCACTGTAGTTTGGAATAGAGCATGAAGAAGATCAAACACCTGGAATCTGTTTCCTAAGAGTATAGGCAGTGCAAATCACATTTTTGGAGTTTTCCCCTGAATTGAAACTAATCAGGGTGTACTTTGGGCAGATTTTCATATCAGAGCCAGGGTTCACCAAGAACTTAGAAATGTCTGTGCCATGTTGCAGTGAAGTACACACAGAAATTTAACAAGAGGAATCTGATGGACGAAGATGCTGCATAACCCACAGGTATTATCACTAGCTTTGCTGGTGATGTAAATGTATCAGAGTGTTTTTCTCTTACACACTCTGAATACTCACTCAGCACAGCTGCCTGAGATATTACCTCCCTGTGCTTGCAAAGCAGCTGTCTAGAATATGCAACAAGAACTGACAAGAGACAGAACTCAGCCAGTGCTATTAGAACTCTTAATGCCACTGGACACTTATAGGTTCTTTAAAGATATTTTACTGATTTCCACTAAACTTCCCAAATAAATAAAGATTTCCATTTTAGTGAAGAAAATAAATTATCAAAATGGACAAATTTTAGTGTACTGGAAAGAAGCCCCTACACAATTCTCTCAAGGACAAACACAACTAAATATTTTCACTTGTAAAAGGCAGCTTATTACCCTCCCCTTTCATATCCATAACCAAGGTATTGAAAATTAAGTGTTTGGAAGTAGAATAAAATCTTCAGAACAAAAAAATTAGTACTATTTTAATGAGATACACAATAACAAAGCATAGGTTCCAATGCAACACTGAAGTTTAATGAATTGGAACTTAGTACCTCTTTGTTAGTCAAATCTCACTAACTTTGAAAACAGTTCAAATTTTGTTATTTAGAGTTATTATACAAATCTTGTTATATTATACAAACCTTGTTTCTCCTAGGAAACGAGTGAATAAGAAAATTAGGAAAACTGTATTTTTATAACTAAAGCAATTAAACAGTGGAAAAAATAATCATTGAGGAAATGCAGGAACACAGGATTTAATCAAATTCTTAACAGATGAATCACAGATGTGCATATTCCAAAATATTTAATTTTCGTATTTTTAGAGCAATGTTCAATCCCCCTCACTTGTACCTAGTACAAGTAGTGACATCTAACTCCACATGTTTTCAACTAATCTCAAAGGAGTAACCCAGAAAGGATGGAATAATTTGCTTTTTCATCTGCAAACCCCAAAATGAAAGTGATAGTCCTTTACTGCATAAACTCCTTTGCGTAAGCCTCTAGTTTCCTCTCACTGCAGAAAATTGCTATTAACAAAAGCTCATTTTTTTCTTGCCCATTATTTATTTTTCATCATTACATGTGGAATATGACACTGAACTTTACATACCTTCCACCACCTTCTTTGCAGTTGGGACATGTACATGCTACTCGTCGCAGCCTTTTTCCCTCCTGGTGTGGTTGGTCCCCTTCCTCATCTACGACCTGTACTCTCAAATGTGTTAGATCATTAGCATTCAGTGTAGAATCACCACTGAGCTGCCACTCTTCTGGATCAGGATCCTCTTCTTTAATCCTAATATCTGAGAAAAAGAACAAACACATCATACATAAGTAGTCCACTAAACAGACAGAAAGGAAACCATAATGATCAAATCTTTTTATTCTTGAGAGCACTATGTCAGCCAAAAGTCAACATCCTTACGTGCATTCTGACATTGCTTCTGAACCCTTGTAACCTGTATTAAAAAAGTTTATCTTACTATACATTTCAAAGTTGAAGATAAGCTATAACAAAGTATTATAGTTGAAATTTGAACTGTTCTTGGTGAGGAATGCTGTCACCAGGAGCTTGCGTGAAACTTGGGAAAAACTAAGGAACAAGAGGTTGGACAGAGGTTGAAGAAAATGTAAATACGTGTTTCAAATGATCCTGAGGAGCTATTTCTGTTTTCACAGAATTTCTGAATTAGTGTCACATGTAGTAGCAACAGTCTTCCTCAATGGTCTGACGAAGATTTTGGCATGCACAGAGATATATAAAGTAATGTGAGAAATCAATCTAATAAAAAGTTTACATCTGAAAAAGACTGAGATATCTAAGGAAAATAAATAAATTAATGTTTTTGTTCCATTTCCCCTTTTCACCTGAAATTTGTCTTCTGCACAATACACAGAAAATATTTAGAGAAAAATGTTATTCAGCATTAGACAGAGATAAGCAACACATGAGCAACTGCAGTGTTGTGATATATCAGTAGTCAAAACAGGTCTTAGCAGTTTCCTGGATGCAAAAAGGCCTCCTAATCATTCCTTATAAGATGGACATTTGTAAGTATGTGTACCCTCTCCCTACAAGAGCATTCATTCACTCTAATCCAAGAATTAATTGCAGCATCATAACAACTGTTTTAACAAATTCACATTTAATAGGAACATCTTCCCCTCAAACACTATCCTGTATTTCTAGTGGACTTTAAGTCAGGATTCCAAAAAAAGACAGTTTGTATATATCTTTCAAGAAAGCTTAACCCCAGCCCCTTCTTTGGTTCCGAAGAGTAGTTTATGTCAATTTTTTTTCTGTGAAATTTATTAGCCACTAGCACAAACTAATAAGCAAACAAACATAATTTAAGGGGGGTTATTTATTTATTTTATTTTGTTGAAGCTTCAAACTAACATCTGTCTATCTTTCTGGAAACATTCAAGAGACTGCTTTTTCAGCAAAACAAACTCTATCATGTAGACTTTTATCCTTAAACATTGAAACCTTAACTGAACACTGTGGCTACTCTAAGTTCTTTCTGGGAACCAGTGCATCAGCCATCATATCTTTGTAATGAAGAGAAGCTGCATAGATTGCATGATAAAACATAAGAAAAACTGTGCTGGGTCATATGATAAAGAGCATCCTGTCCCAGTAGAGATCAGGAAAGACACCAATGACAAATTATGTACTGAGTAATTGTTACCTGGTCTACCTTTGACATCATCTCCAGCATTCATCTGTTTAGTGACAAAGGATACTGCTGCATAAAAATTTGCTTGATGCTAATAAAGTGTCAGCCCAGTCATCCCCAACAGCACAGTTTGCCATTCTTTTGCACACATATAACCACGTGCAGGACTGTCCTGTGCCCTACATCACTGATGCAACTACAGTTAAAATAATTCTCTAGGAAATTACTGCATTGGCAAGAGAATTCCAGGTCAAAAACAGGGAAGTCTAGAAGGTTTATCTGGTTTGGCTGCAAAAGTCAGTGTTAGAAATTAAGTTTGCATGAATATGACAGGCTCTGAGCTGTGAGAATCCAGGAGAAAGCATACTCACATCTGCTGATTTTTTACAAATGCAGTACTACTGTGATAAGCTTGCCCAAAGTCACCGGAACACTGAGCTTCACTGTCACCATCACAAGTTCACCATTTCAGACAGCACCATAATAAATACCTTTCATGTTTTTATCATGTAGACATAGAAAACCTACGGCGACTTCTGGTCTTCTGCATGAGCCACCAAACTATCAGTCTTACCAAATTAAGCTATTTTTTGAGACTCGGCTAAAAAAAATAACTTCTCTATTTGTATGTTATATATAAAATTAATTTCATATAAGTAAACATTAAACCAGTCTAAAACAAAGTTCATAGAACTATCTTCCAAATAACTACTAAATATACTAATAATAGAGATACACATAAGAGTAGAAGCATGTCCAAAAAGTCTATTACTGCATGGCAGTATCCATGACTTTCTACCTTCTATGCCATGTCTGTTCCACTTCACAAACTTTTGTCATGAGCTCCTTCCACTTTTTCATCAGTATCTCTCTATTCCCAGTTAGTCCCAATCACCACCATTACTGCAGCAGTACAGAGACTTATAATAGTTTTATAATGATAGATGCATAACTGGGAAACTTGTTTGGACAAAAAA
>VZTB01003277.1:756921-769172 GCA_013397245.1 Thryothorus ludovicianus | reverse complement strand
AAAAAACAGCACAGGCAAAATATTCCTAACAGTTGAGGACACTGGAGAAGACAACAATTTGCATAGATATGCAATAGTTTACAGCATTATTCTAAAAAAATGCAAAACTGAAATGAAGACAAAGTAGTACTGTGTTTTTAATTTTGTACTCTTCATTCTGGTTATCTTGGTAATGCAGAAAATGTAGCTATTGCTTTAGTTATCCATCAGAAGGATGAATATCTCTCTTCTACTCTTGGAACACAGAAAAGTACAACATAAACTGGCAATTTACAGTCAGGACTTTTTTATACTTATCTATGTAGACTATACTTTAAACAAAACACAATTAAATAAATATCAATAGATCAAGTGTTTCTACAGCCTCTCCAGGATGCAGTATAGCAGAGTGGTCTGCGAAAGTGATTGCCTTAAATGAGGTCATCAGAACCAATGAGTCTGTTGCCCTCCAAGCAGGTTTTTACATTATTTCAAGAGTTAAGGTTAAAATTCCACCAGTATTTTCTGGAAGGAGGAGGGGTGCCACTTATCAGGATGTTGAAAGGGGAAACCATGGAGAAGAGCTACAGATTAAATGTTCTCCAATGGAATGGAATTTGAGATTATGAAAATGCATGTAGATATCAGAGACTACATTTCTTCCCAGTATTCTTCTACATGTGCTCCATTCTAATTCAGCCTCAACTAAGAGAATTTACATAAACTCTGCAAAAAAAGAGGCCTAGAAGAATTTATACAATCCCTGAAGTCATGAAAAGCTGATACAAACACTAGAAAATTTGAGGCAACTTTTGTCTTCTACCAATTAAACATAAGCTAAATAAAGGTTACATTTTCTTCACTACTCTTATTTCCATGCTTTCAAATCTCTATATGCCCTTACTTTTAAAGTTCAAGACAGTTCTAGGTAAGTATAAAAGGGAATTTTAGATAAAGATACTGTTTCAATCTGCCAGCAGATTCTGAAAAACATATATTGTGTTCAAGTTCTGTTTCCTGATGAGTATGCTAGATTTCATTTAGGTTTGGCTTTTCCAAGATGGAAATTGGGATCTTGGCAAATACTTTTGTTCCAAAGGTAGCATTTCATAGTCACAGAAAGCCCAGAGATGACTACAATATGGAACAAGATTGAGTGCATTTGGTAAATAAAACCAGTAAGAGATTTGTTTAAAGTGTTTCAGAGTAACTAAATTGACAGGATGAAGATGGAAATGCAGTTTAAACTATTTTTGAGTACATGTGAATTATAATCTCGTGTGGAGAGAAATACTGCTGTCCACTGCTACACCCAGGTCATTTACCTACTTCTCCATGTACCAGATGAATGCATCAATTAAGCGTCACATGATGGCTTGGTCTGTTTCAAACAGGATTTAGGAACACGCTACTTTCTTCATCTATGAAAAAAGTTATTAGTTTGCCCAGGAGCCACAGAAAGAGAGGGTAAACTGAGAAGGGAAGAGGATAGAGATTTTTTTAATATATCTGCCCTTGCAGAATGTCACAAAGGCACACTCAGTAATACATTTTAACAGTCTGCAAACTGCAAGCTTCTAGTTTAGCTGCTTTTCCTAGATGCTGAAAGCTACCCTGCCCTTTTACTCAGCCAAGCTTTACAAGTTCCTGATCTGAGAAGCAGAAATATGGTCTTTGAACTGAAAACAGATTTGCTGCAGTACTGCACTTCCTACCTATTTCCTCACAGAATCACAATTTGACTGCCATTTCAATTGTTTCTAATTGTTTATTTTTCCAAATAGAGGCTTCCCTTCCTACCTTTCCCAAGAAAAAAGATGTTAATTCCCACTTCCTTTCCATCTTCTTCTGGTTTTTTTCTGTTTTTTTCTACAGTTCAACCCACATTCCCTTGGAATCTTGACTCATCTTGCCTTAGTCTCTAGATGTGAGGAAGCTTTTAATAAAGACATTTAAATTTCTTAAAACACTGCTCTTGTTCTTTCCCATCTAAACTGAACTGTCTAAACTAAACTCCCTGTACTAGATGACCAGCTGTTCAAGTCTTTCAGACAGGAAATTCCACAGAATTTATGATTTTTTCCTCTGATTTGCCCCCAGATCTTAGGTGTGAATTTAGACATTTTTATTACACAATAAATTACAAGGCAACATAAGGTACACTGCAAAGCATCATCTTGAAATACTGGTGAACTTCAACACAGAAGAAAGACTGTCATCTAGATTCAACAGCTCTAAATCAGATTTCAAATTAATGAGGAAAAACAACTGTTGTGTACAAGTCTAAGAGCAGGACCCTACAGTACTCAAGCAGTTCCAGCAAAATGATTAAAAATACAGCAACAGATTTGTTTCCTTGCAAGAAATACCACATAGTGTATCTCCAAGTGATCCTACACAGTAATATAAAGCAAATATTTAAGTACTTAAATCATAAAAGTACTTTAGCCAGTGCTACCACAAGGAACACACTATGCATCAAGGTACTTGCCCTACAGTAACTGTGCTCCCTTGAGATGTGCTGTCTACAGACCCAAGATTCTGGATTCTTATAGACAGTAATGCCTGCTGCAGCATGCACTTCCTTCTGTTCTTCTCACAGCTCAAAATCCAAGAGGGTCTAACTAAATAGGGGGAAGAAGAGTCAATGATGCTTAACACTGAAGAAGCCACAAACTCCAGAAATACGTTAGGAAAACAAGAGGACACAGAGAATTCTCTGACCAGCAGGACTAAGTATTTCTACATAGAAGAATATCAGACTGCTACTAGAGCAAAACAAGAGAATTGTCAGCAGTAATTCAGGAACACAGAACTGTTCAGTGTTTGTTCTTGTATTTAGGTAAAAGCCAAATAATTGTCCAACTACTAGATGACAATGAAAAGCTTCCCACTGAGAGTAAGTTGGAAGATGTAAAAACAGCTACCGAAGCAAACACTTAATAAATCAACATATTAGGATAATTTTCATTTGATAGTTTTTAAGAGAAGGCTGAAGAGCTCTCTGCAGTTTTAATACAGCGAGCCTTTGGCCATGTGAATGCTCCATGGGTTAGAAAAAAGCTAATACTGTGATAATATTGAAAATGAGTAAACAAAGACTCAAAGAAGTAGGGACAGAATTAGTGCACTCAAAATGTGATTACGTGAACAATTAGATTAAAAACTAATTTTTTTATTTAAATCAATGATGACACCGTTGTTGATATAATATGCTTGAGAGTTCTGCACAGCAAGTGTCTTACTAGGATACAGGAAAACACTTTGATTAAATGAACTACAAAACATACTTGGAATACATGAATTAAATACTGGCATGAATTTTAGATGCAGGTTGAGAACTGTGATTTCTCTGTGACAAATTATGACGATGTCATTGACAATGTGTATTTTTATCTCCTTCTGCTCTTGAAATTACTCTCTTTTGAAAAAATATGAGTCTTCTACAAGCAGTAAAAGACAACCTACCTACAACCCAACCTGATCTTCAAGAGGGAAATCACAACTAAGGTCCTGGTGAGTATTCCTGGCACTATAAAAAGACTGTCGTTGTCCTTGGTAGAAACTTCAGACACGTTCTATGAGCCAGATGCACTGACAAGTTTGGTTGTGGTCTCAAAGATCAGAACCAAAGTATGTGATCCTGCCAGGAGGTTCAAAAGGCAAGAAAACTGCACAGAACCTGAAACAATGGCCCTAAAGCACTGAGACTGCAAAAAGACAGAAAACAAGTTTCCAATCTTCTTCTCAAGTTGTAGCAGTACTGGAAATAAAATCCCTTCCCTCTTTCACTCCACAGATACTTGCCATACACCCCACAGGTGAATGAGAGTTTTCATTTTGTGTCAGGAGTATCTTGTAAAAACGGCATTTGAAAAATGCTAAAAGAATGTGTACCTGCAACTGAGGTTACAGCATGTTCTCTTGGGAACATCCTGAGGATATCAGAGACTAAGGTAACCCAAGCTAACCTCCTTAACTCTGAGAGTCTATACTGCATCCCCAGACACCCAGCATGCACAACATCTATTTACTCAGGAGTAACATACATGCAACAAACTTTCACCTCACCACCACCAGCTGTAAGGAAATTCATTAATGAGCAGTTTTGGAACAAGGAGTAGAAAAGCCCATGAAGTACTAACACAGAGGAAGGATGTGACACTTAAGTATTTTCAAGAATTTGAGAAAAAAAAATGTGATTCTATTCCACAACAATAGATATTGCACTAAAAAAATTAACCAGACTAACTGAAGTTCTGCAAACTTTAAGTGAGATAATTTACCATGTGCTGTTATAAGCATGACTGTGAAACACACACAAGCATGATCATCTAATTCTTCCACAATTTATTAATTTCCTTTGAAAATGATGCTAAAATAAGGAATGTAATTTAAGCATGCTGACAGCAAACTATTTACACAAGATTAGTACATAAATAGCTCTAATTCCTGCACTAACTTAAATTCATCAGTTTCCAATTTAATTTTCATATTAAAATAACAGTGGGGAGAATTGTTTTTAACTGTTTTGATTTTATAACATGCAAACTAAATGCCTCAAATGAAAATTGGACAGCCATAGACAGATGTTGTCAGATGAAAATACTTACTTAACGTTATTGCTTCAGTTTACTTCATGCATTTCATAAGACTTTTTTATTCTTTAAATCAGATTCTGTTTCATAATGATATCATGGCCTTCTCTCAAAATCTTGTTATAAAGAATGTCTTAGAAGGAAAAACTGCATAATTGTAATTAAACTTACACGTAAGGTTAAAAACTGAAACTTTAAGAAAAAAACCTAAGTGGTGCAACACTGAAAACCAGCCAAAACTTTTTTTAAAGCTCTAGATGCCAGAAGAAAGCTGTACTCTAATCAGCGTTCTGCACTATTTCATCAGAAGCATGAAAACATTGAAACAACCATCTCTGCAAGTAAAACTGTGAATACTTCGTTTTTAATTTTGTTTGTTTCAGAATTTAGACTGTTTTAGGAAACAGATGTTAAACCAAAGCCTCACAAGATACCAGCAGATGATAGATAAATTGTCACTTGGGCAACTATTTACCCTGAAAATTGTCAGCCATTTTGGTCAAATTTGGAGTAGCTAAATTATTCTGGCATGACAAAGCTGTCAGATTGTGGCAGGAATGGAATGAAGCTGCCACCACAAAGAGCCAACTACTCCCACCCACTATCAACTGGTGTAAGTTAGCAAGAGGCCTGACTCTAACAATGGCAGCAGGCAGATGAGTCCTCAAGTGGCTGTGTACACTCCTGCAGAAGAGGAGCTGGGAAGAAAGATGTAGAAATGGAGACCTCAGTTCTGGAGTGACACTTTAGTCAACTCTTGAAAGGAATCCCTTTGACTTGATTCCAGCTGTAGACCAACCTGGAAAACTGTTTGTAGGGCAGGGTTTTTTTTCTATTTAAATAAATGAATCTTCCAGCTGAGTGTGTCTGAGTTGATAAGCAGCAAAGTTCATTCTCAAGCCAATGCTACTTTCTTTCAGGTCATTTGCTAGTGTCTTCAGGTGCTACTGCAATGGTCAAAAGAAGTATATAAAAAAAAAATTATTTGGTATCCTATAACAAGCTATGCAACCTATATAAGATCTGATAAAATTGCCACTTTTTTCACAGGAAATAACCAATCCCAAACCAATTCAGTACATTATTAAATTAGCTGAGACACTATTACAATTAGAATTTGATTAACATCATTAAGTTTTCCTTCCGCTGGACAATGGCTTGGGGGCAGGGGGGAAAATCCAGTAACTTAAAAATTCTTCCAAGCTGAAAAAACTTACAGGATCAGAAACATAAAGGCCAAGTTGGTACATTTCAGCTCCTGATAGTTTTCCAAAATGAACACTACGCTATATGAAATGTTTGAAGAAGAAATCTATATAAACATGCTAATAAAAAACTCCACCCTTCTTGACCAGGCGAGTCACTAAAGAGTAACGTGAACTGTGCATGTAATGGCTCTTTTTGTTATACACAATGCAGTATTTCATTACAAACTGCCAACAAAAGAAGTACTCTACTAGAGAGCTTTCTCAGGTTTAATTTCCTCTCAGCACTTTAAGACTGAAGCCAAAACACAGGTGAGAAAGGTATCTCTCTGCCAGTGCTTAATATATAGATACTATTTGATACAGCTTTTTGCTAGAAAAGCAATGCAGAAGAGTTTCAGCTGAGACTAACCAATACTCATCCCCACAACACTAAGCAAAATGAGGAGTATGAGCTCTAATAAACATCCTAAGACAAAAGAAGCTTGGCCAAGACTTTTCAGGACAAATTCACTGCAATGTAGGTCTATATGTATGCCTAGTAGAATGGACATTTTGGTAGAAGCATAATTACTGGACATCTTTCAAAAAAAACAGTACATTTACAAAAACGGACAAAGCTATTAGCTTTGTATTAGGGTTTCAGTGGCTTTCCATTATGTAAACAAAATGTAGGACCTAGGTAAAAACATTTCTTCTTCTCACACACTCACAAGCACAGTAAAGGTGTCCTCTGCTGCCTGCCTGGGGAGTGAGCCTTGGAAGAACACCTCTCACACAAAGGGTTTAACACCAAATATCTAAAACCTAACTGTTTTCACAGCTACACTGCTAACAGAACATAGTACATTATTTGGACTTCAGATAATTACCAGCCACCTCTGACACAAAACTAGGAATAGGTTCTTTTTATTTTTGCCTTGCATAGAAAAATTTTCTTACATGAAAACAGAAAATATAGCCTGACTACTTGGGATAAGAGTGCATTATCCAGCTTGGGGGAGAAAATGTAGGGAAACCCTTCTTACCCTGCTTCAAAGCTTGTTGGTAGTTGGCAAAATAAAAAGGAAAACAAGTAGCTTCACACCCTTTAACTTCTCTCATTCTGCTGTCTTTTCCACTTACCTTCTTCTTTTGGTTTAAAATTAAACTGTTTTTCCTTATTTGCGAAACAACAACATATTTCTGACTGAAAAAAAAAAAAACTATGATTTTCTGATCTGCTTCTAATTGCATATTTATTCTTCAACCTGAAGAAAGCTTGCGAGAGGTTATAAATAAGAAGGGAAGAAACACCTCTGAAAAAGATTATCTCAGATAAAATAACAGATGCATATTGAAAGGACACTGAAAGTCAACCAAGAAAATTCAGTCTTGATTCTGTCAGAAGCAGTGTCACACTAATCATTACTGTGGAAAAGTGAGTTTCTTCTAACATAAAGGAAGGACCAATTACATCTCCCCAAATTTAGGGAATGGCAGTTTTAATACTTTCCAATCCATTTATTATTCCTAGACAAGTAGGAAAAATGTCACTATAAATCTCCATCTTATCTTTAATTTAACCAGGTGTTTATAGCTACGCACTTCAGGCGATAGTTTCTGCTATTCATCTAGTACTTCTGCCTATTTAATCACATTTCATATATCCCACTTAGCCTCTTGCCTTCCCATGTGAAATTCCTTATAGGGGAATACAGTTAAAGAATGCTTGATGGAACTCTTGCATTTTATTATAAACCACCATTGAAACACTCAAGAATGATCAATAGACAAAATGATACACAGCACAGATCAGACACAAGTTCTTTCTCACGTGCCTAGCTGGTTCAGGTTTTTTTTGCTTTCTTTCTCATTTTCCTTTCTATCCTTCTTCTCAAGTTTCTGCTGCATTACCTCACAAGTAATACCATTAGCTACATGATCTTATACCAAATATAAATCTCAGAAATAATCCTCCTTGTATTAGCCAGAGAGCTAATAATAATTAGTAAAGGGCTCTTTTTCCAAGACTTAGATTCTGACAGCTGAGTTTAGCAGCATTAACACACAGAATATATGCATTTTTTTACTGATGTCTATACTCCCAGAGGTAACAAATGTGTGATGGATACAAACCAAGACTTCCTATGACCATTGTAAACAGAAAATTTAAGAATCAAGACCAGACAGAAGAGCAAATGCCACGAGCAGAGCACATCCCTTTGGTGCTGTTGCCTACAAGCCAATGAAGAGTAGGCTTATCTAGATCTGAATAACTTCACTAGATGGCAAGTTCATAATACAGAAGTCAATTCCAAAACAAAATGAATTTTAAAAAATCACAGCATATTATTTTCAATTCAAAGTTTAGATTTCAAATGGGAAAGCAAGTTTCTTGACATAGAATACAGCAGTATCAGTAACTATATAGGTATTATAATCAGCAGCCTTTCGAAACAAAACTCAGCAGGTTTTCTAGGCATGTTCCATTTAACACTGTATTCTTCTCACAAGCTTAAAAAGACATACAGTACAAACCATGTATGTTTTACTCAAATATTTATGTTTCAGTATCTTGATGAACCAGAGGGCTGGATCACATCATTATAGTAAAACAGTGATTCCAAGCTACTTTGTGCAACAGTTCCCACCCTAAAGACCTCTACTGCTCACTCAGCCCCTTATAACCAGCATGGGCACAATCCAATAATGTGTTTGAATGGCTTCTGGTACAACAAAATCTCCTGAACCACAATCATCTCTTTTGTTTAAGTAGGTATGCCCTGAAATTTGGAATGCGCTGTATCAAATTTACCAAAAATAAACAAGCATGTTTATTTTTTCTCACATTAAGAAACACTTATTTTAAGAAAATAATATTTCTTCTCCACCGAGATAAAACACTGTGATACTTGTAACAAATGATTGATAATGCAAGTAAGCAGTACTGAAAATTCATACATATTCTTATGCACAGCCTCCATTTTGATATTTGCATGCTTGTTTCACTGCTGCTTACACAAGTTTCCTACATCATAGCAACACTGATAGTAAATCAGTAGGAAATTAACAAAAGAACAGATAAATAAAAGCACATCAGGGGGTCTGAAAATTTTAAGGGGAAAAAAATTGCATAAACAGAAATATTTGGATTTTCCATAGAAAATTCTTCTATTCAGGACTAGGAAGAATGGGTATGTTAATGATATTGATGCCTTAGAATAGTGGCAGCTGACAGCCAGAGTTCCCCCTTTTCAATTTAGTATACAGATCTTCTCCAGGGCATGACCTTTAAGCACAAACACTGAAATGCTGTTAACTAATGTAACTACTTGGGAGTTACATGAGCTCATACTAGAAGGAGTGAGGTAGGACTATGTTCTACAATTACAGTTTCTAATGGAATAGCAGTTTCGAGTAAAATCTATCACCACCATGTTTAACCCACTGTGTTATGTAGACTTTAATAGCAAGACAATGATGTTCTGATTATTGCCATTTAACCCAACAACTTGCAGTAATAAAAAACAATCTTTTGCAAAAAGAGTAAAATAAATACCTGCAGGACTTCCAGCATTTTCTCCTTGATGCAGCTGAATACCAGCAGAATCTATAGAGTTTACTGTAACTGTCTGTAGATTTGGCAATTGAGCAGTGCTTAGACTAACTGGAGTTGATGTCAACGCACCACCTGCTGCAACTTGACCAAGAGTGAGAGTCTGCACAGGGGTCAGAGTTATTTGTTGACCAGGTGCATTCTGAATTTGCAAGTTCTGCAAGTTCTGAACTCCTTGCACTTGAAATGTCTGCCAGGTTATCTGCCCAGAAGGGGTCACTGTTTGTGCCTGAATTAAGAAAGTTCCAGGATTCAGCTGCAGTTGAAGATTTTGAAGAGCCTGTTGAGATATACTTTGACTTGCTTGAACACCATGGATTGTCTGTTGCGCAATACCTTGTACAATCTGGGCTTGACTGGTTGGCTGCTGCGACTCCTGTAGCTGTATGTGTTGTACAATTGGCTGTGCTGTGGAGACCTGAATATTCTGAGCCTGTGTGTCATCAGAGACTGACGTCTGGATGTAATTTCCCTGAAGATCAGAACCATGAACCTGACCACTAGTTGTGGTCAAGTCATTTGCATTTTGTTCCAATATACTCGAACTGTCTATGGTAACGGGCAATTGTGATGAAGATGACGTTGGCACAAACAAGTCATTATCAGTGGCAGTTTCTGTAATTTCAGGAGAAACTTGCTCACCAGTCCTTTCAGAAGTATCTGAATTATCCATGGCCTGTCCGGTATTTATCAAGTGCCCATCTGCATTAATGCCTGCTGTCATGGTTTGAGAACCACTGCCAAGTCCCAGAGAATCTAGATCAACACTATTAATGGGTACAAAAGTAATATTTCCTGGCAGTCCAAGAGGGACGTTAGCAACCACTTGTGCTTGGCCAGGGTAAGACGAACCACCAATTGCAACTCCCTGAACCTGGACTTGACCAGACTGACCAGATAAGATATTCTGAATATTAGCTGAAGATGTTCCAGAGGCAATGATGGTTTGATTTGAGCCAGGAATGATCTGAATTTGACCAGTTTCTTGATTTATACTGCTATTATCAGAAGAGGCTGCAAAGCCAAGTTGAACCTGCTGGCCATCCGCTGTCTGGATCTGGGGTATTACTTGGTACTGTACGTTAGACACTGTACCATTCGACGAATCTGATCCTGGTGCAACAGAAAAGATTTGTTGATTTTGCAAACTCTGAATAGGAAGGACATACTGCCCACTTGAAGTTACTGTGGCAGCACCTGGAATCTGTACTATATTACCAGCTTCGTCCTTTATAGTGGTAGGAGCTGCAGACAAGACCTCCCATCTGTTTGGAGCTCCGGCTAATTGCACAGAAGCCAAATCCCCTGTCTGAATAAAAAGAAAAAAGAAAACAAAAAATTAAAACAAATGTCATACAGACTGTGTTAGACCAGCCATGCAATTCAACACTAGATATTGATACACTACTGGAAAACATGCAGTACAGCTCATATGACCATCAGCAATTGGATCAAAACATGAAATACAGATTTTATAAGTGATCTAATGCCTAAGTCAGGGTAGAAAGCCTGTGGGTCATAAGCTGCACGTTGCTCACAAACATGTCAAATGCAGCTCCTATGTCATGGCTATGTCAGGTGACCAGCAGCAGGGTTATTCTGGTGGCAGGGCTGCTGGGTAATCCAAACCCCTGCCTGTGGGAAGGAGGGAGCTGGCAGGGGCTGCTGGAGTTCTCATCACCAGCTTATCCTGGGACTCAGAAACACTCTTTGCCCAGCTCGACATCCATTGCACAGAAGTGCAGGAATCACCATGAAGCCAGTGTTGCCTCTATCTCCTGGAGCTCCACTGCCTTTCAACTCTGTTTTATATTTGTGCATGGTGGTGACTCCCAGCAGTACAGAGAATGTTAAGAAGTGATGCAGTCACACAGTTGGAAAGATAGGATAACCTCAGTTTGTTAGACATAACACAAAGCTCCAGTATTTATAAGCTTGTAGGAGTTAGTTTTGCAAAGGAAGAAGACTTCTAGACTAAGAACTTTTACACTGAAATTATATTTGGATTAGTCATATGCACCAGTTAGGAGGGAGAAAAGAAATCTATCTTTATTAAGTTGGAACAATAGAAAGGCCAGTGTTTCAGAGTAGATCCCACACGCTTAAGGGACCTATTATGCATTTGTTTTTTATTCAGTAAAGAAAAGGTAAATTGCACTTACCTTTCTTTACCAAAGCAAGCTTTTTCAGAATAGACTATTATGAATTAGATTTAACATCCTGCAATGCTTAGCATAGATTTGCATAGTCTACCAGCTTGGTATTGTAAGTAAGTAACCATCAATCTAAAAAATACGAAGTATATGTATCCTTATCTGTTTTACTACAGTAAACCAATGGAATAACTTAATATTAGCAATATGTAACTAACTTGTCTTTCAATCAATTCAGCTCTGTGAAATGACTCTAGTCTCTCTGGCAGAAACCGGAGGACACAGAAAGAAAAACTCTGGTTTGTCCTTCTGCACTCATCTTGTGATCACTTCTGGTAGGGAAGTTATCAAAACATATCGCAACTTTCTTTTGATGCTGCATTCTGACTTCTTTTAGAAGAAAACCAGGACATGCAAAATACAGCACACATCTAGTTCTTCCCTAACACAGCACTGAGCCAGCCTGAAAGAATCCTGCAATATGCACCTCAGTGAATTTAGTCCACAGCATTAGATGGGATTTCACCAGTTTCACATTCTTATCCTATTCCAGCCCATAACATTACAGTGTTTACATGTAAATGAAAAATACTGCATTTAAGTCTGAGTACTTATTAGAAGATGTTTTGTGTTTACCAAGCTTCATTTTCAATAAGGAAACCCATATCATGGTTCTAAATTCTTCTCAAGAACTGTAAAAATTATTGTGCAAAAAAAA
>VZTB01003277.1:674237-746623 GCA_013397245.1 Thryothorus ludovicianus | reverse complement strand
TCGCACCTGCCTGACCCGGGGGGACCCCAGAACCTCCCCTGGCTGTGAGGCACAACAAAACCCGGCCGGGATCAGGCCGCGAGTTAGGGTTTAACGCGACACGTCCTCCCAGCGGGAGTACCTGGGCACCCGAGCCTTGGCACGGAGCGAGCAGTTGTGCCAGCAGGCTTTATTTTCATCGTGTTAAGGAGAATTAATAAGATTCCCCTCAACGTCAGTTTGCTGGTCTGTGTCTCGTTACACAACACAAAGGAAACTGGGAGCTCTCGGATTGTTAAACTAAGGCAGGAAATATGTTTAAAATGTTACATAAGTATATGATGATACAGGAATGATTATTAGTGGGGCTTGTTTCTCTGTAACACCACTTAGCTTTTGAAGGGCTTCTGTAAAGGGGAGCAATTTGGGCTTAGCCTTCAGTCACATCTGAGTGCATGTGCAGGGTCATAGGACAGTGTGTGAGTTGAGGCACTGATTTTGACCTTTAACTTGCAAATTCTCCCAAAGAATGACTTTTTTGTGGTTTACACTCAGTGTGGTGTTCCAGGGAGTCTGAATGAGGCCAAAAAACATCAAACCCACTTTCCTGTTACAATCTTTATTGTAATTAGAACTGAGGATTGACTAGGAGAGACAGTGAGCACAGTCATGTACGGCCACAGTTGGGCTGAGTATGTGGAGTCCCAGGCTCTGAGATAAACTCATGGCAAAGTCAGTAACTAGGAAACCCAGAAGCACGGTCAGGATTTTCAACAGCCTCTCTGAGCAAAGAATAAACAGTGCTTTTTAATCAGTGTCAGTGTTATGACCTTGCAGTAACTGCCCAAGCTTAACTTAGAAACTATTACAGAACAGGAAAAACCATGCTCAGAAAATGTGAATTTAATATCAGGAAGTTATGATGGACGAAGATTGCAATATTTCACTGTCAGGGAAAGATTGTTCCTACTGTGTGATATGTAGTCTTATTTCTAACCAGTTTACTTTTGCTGGTATGTTGAGAGGACCTTTAGGTGACTTAAGAGTAAGTTGTAAATTAATCCCCAATTTTTTTGTCACAATTCGTTTTTTCCACAGTAGTTAAAAAGCCACAAACAATCAAACCTTTCACTTTGGTAAATGTCTGTATTTGTTTACATAGTCTCTGGTAATTCTACTTTAGAATCAGTTGTTGGCAAGATAAATAACACAGCCATGAAGAAGAAGGTTTTTTTGTCATTTTTATCTTTTATTTTAATAAGTTAAAGTTGTAATTAGGAACAAAAGTCAAGGTTTTTTTAAACAGTGTCAGAAATCACTTTTAGCCAATGAAAGCTATTATACACAACCTTTAAAAATGCACAAGTATACATACATAAGGACATTTCAGGAAAAAAAAATGAAAAGGCAAAATTACCTGACTATTGCAGTATTTAAAAAAAGTCTTCTACAGCTAGTATAGAACCTGGGGTTTGTCTGGCAATATCAGAAGTTGCTAGTGAAACATATGAAAGTCTGTCATCCTGGAACCAGAACTATTACTGGTTACTTTAGACTTTCAGTAACCAAGCTGTTCATTTAAAAACTGATGTATAACAGAAATAATTCCTGCTAAGATGCTGTGACAGGGAAAATTATATTGAAAAAGTGGTCCTTGAAAAAGTGGCAAGCTAAATAGCCACTTGCCATTTAGCAGAGTGTTGCCAAATACTGTTAATAGCATTTTGCTTTAGGAAGATGATGTTGTCCAGGATTTAATCTAAATATGAAAGTTGTTCTTCTGCAGCTGGGTGGGTGTATGTTGAGAGCTGTCTGGCTTAAGGGGGATGTTGTCAATAGAGTAGTTTACCTACATGGATCTGATTGCAGGCTTGGGACATAACTGCAGTGCTTTAAGACAGAAAGATTTGAAGTATCAGATTATGGGATTCAATCAATATGGGATTGAGTTTATAGATAAGAGTTTTTCAATGCAATAAAACTCAGATGTAATCAGGCTTAACACTAGCAGGGTGTTAAGCCTGGTTAAGTATCTAAAATTAGGGGGGGTCACTGTTATGATATATTAAATTGAGATAAAGAACTAAACCAGAATATTCATAGGCTACTTAAAATGTTGACAAAAAATCAAGATAA
The DNA here is from genome assembly GCA_013397245.1 of Thryothorus ludovicianus. Taxonomy (NCBI): domain Eukaryota; kingdom Metazoa; phylum Chordata; class Aves; order Passeriformes; family Certhiidae; genus Thryothorus; species Thryothorus ludovicianus. The sequence goes on along the minus strand of VZTB01003277.1, from coordinate 744,508 downwards.
AATACAAGAAAGTTGCAGAAAATGATATGTTTATATGAAAAAGAGGTGAAAGAGACTCAGAATTGTTAAATAGAAACTGCTTGGTAATAGAAATCACATGTGTCTGTTTACCACTTCCCAGCAGAGATTAAGAATGCACGCAAAGAAAAGAAAATTAAAAGGAAATTGAGAAAAGACATGATTTGTAGGGTTTTTTGCTTATCAACATACTAGCATTAAGACATTCTTTAGAAAAATCCTGGGTACTTGAGGGAGATACCATATCAGAACTGGACATCTGAGTTCCCAGAGGTGCTGGTTTTCCTGCAGAGTTTTCCCTGGGGCAGTATCCCCAGAGGCTGAGCTCCATGCCCAACTCGAGGAGCCGTTGTTTTCTCTTTCTTGAGCTTGCCCACCAGATGTGCTGTACCCATATGTGATCTGAATAAACTAATCATGACCAACATACTCTTAAATAGCCTTGCCTCCTGCTTCTAGGCAGTTCCTGGTTAACTGCAGGTCCTGGGATGAATTCTTAAAGTAATACTGCTCTGTATATAATAATACCTCTACCAGATACCAAAATGCAGCATTTTCAGAACAGAGATGCAGCCTTTGGAGTAAGTAGCAAAATAATATGGAAAAGGAAACAATGTCTACCAGCTTCTGAGGACACTTGAGAGAAGATTTTGACTGATGAAATGAAATGTACTTGGAAAAATGCTAGAACTTAATACCTACCCTGTATTTCAGTTGTAAGCTCAATGCTGTGTTTGTCCACTAACTTATATATCATATCTCATTGGTTTAAGTCTTGGAGCTCAGTGTCAGTTCAGTAGAAATTCAGAAGTTCACTTCCATACAGCACAGTGTCTGCTATACTTGGCAATAGCTTTTCTGTCTCTGTAGTCCTTTGAAACTTCTGAGCTATGACATGTTATTCCTGTTTTCAGTGGTCCCTGCTATGGGCAGCCCTGCATTTCTTTAAAGGAATGTATTATTGAAAGCTTGTTGGTTTGTGGTCCAGTTCAGTTTTCACAGCTGTGGGACTCCATTCCTCTGTCCAGTGGTGGTTTTGCCATGCTGAGGCCTAGAATGCAGCTGGACAAGATGGACAGGAATGCATTCTGCCGTGACAGAATGTTACAGCAGGAAAACTCAGGCTCAGGTCACTAGTTTGGAAGGCTGGGTCTGAAATGCCTGTGAAGAATCAGGAGGGATTCCTTTCAGCTATCTACCTTAAAATGTGTCCTTTACTGGAGGGACAACAGGCAGGATTATCTGTAAATCTCATACCTCAGAAAATAACTAGAACACAAAAAAAACCTAACCATTCATGAGAAGTATCTTTTTGAATTCAAGATTACTAAAACAGAAGAAAGTATGTGTTTAAAATTTCAATGGAATCTGGAAAGCCATATGTTTTCTAAGTGCTAAACATTTACATGGTACTACAAAACCCAAGATAATGACAAGGTTTTGAATCAGACTTCATGGAATTCAAGTTCATTCTGGATTTCAGCCTGCTCTTGCAATTTAAGTCTTAGCAGACAAGAACAAGACTGTAGCTACCAGTCCTGTATACTGGACTCCTAATTTCTACATTCCATATGGGTCCATTTGTTTATGAGTATTGGGTCATCTTTACGTGGAGTCAGAGGCAGGACTGACAGGAAGCTGACCTGTGAGGTTTTGTGAGTCGTAGTAATTGAGATAGTTGCATGACTCAAGTTCATCAAATAGAGAAATGAGCCCTTGCCTGGTATAAAATCAGCAGTGGCTAGAGAAAAGTCTTGTCTAGCATTGTGTCATCATCCTCCAGAAAGCAGCTCCCTGTTCTTCTGGCTACAAGAATGCAAATTTTGCTGGGGGAAGCAGGCTTTAGCAGTAGATGTGGTCTGCCCAGAAGGTGAGCCATCCTAACAGCTCATGGACATCACCATAAGAAAATAAATACAGCAAAAATATGCTTCTGATATTGCAAGCTAAATTGAGGCAAACTAGACACAAGGAACAACAGGGCTCCATGGGTGAGAGTAGATGATGAGAGCTAAGTCTGCAAGTAGATTAATTCAGGGTGTCAAACTTGCTGGACAGTGCAGGAACTCACTTTTGGCCATATTTGAAGTGTCTTGTCAGTAACCCAGGATTTCAAGCCTTTAGAGGAGCACAAATGGTACCTGAGAGCATGTGAAATATCGAGGCATTGGTATAGTCTGCTGCATAAGGGTGATGGTATGCAAGCGTAAACGTATGAAAGACAAGTAATATTTAGCAAAATTGGATTTTAGGAGAACATTTTTTTCTGTTTTAAATGGAGAAGCAATTCTAAAAATATGGTCTCTGCTTGACACAACTCCATTAGAGAAAGGTCAAAAAGAAATCTGGTACCTGCATCCAGCTGTTAGCAGGGGAGACATTTGATTCCACTGGTCTACTCTCATCCAGTAGGAGCTGTTGATGGGATAAAGGCAGGCCTGGCAAACTCATGGGCAGCCACAGCAGGAACATGCCAGCTCCAAGCTCTTCCTGCACTTCACTGGAGGTCTGAAACATACTGCCTGGTAAGAGGAAGAACCTGTGAATAAATATGTAACAACCCAGTGCACAGATCTAAAGGCTGTGACTCTTCACCAGCACAGATGACTGATCTTCAAGGAATGGGGCCAACAGAAAGTCTGTCCAAGCTCCACATGCACCAATATGTGAGGACAGACATCTGGAACATAGCTTTCAACGTAGTCATTGTATTTATGATTTTTTTTGAGCAATTGGGACAAAATAAATCATGTTCCTTTATAATCAGAAATTCTTCCTTGTTTGTTACAGCTGTAACTCGCCCAGGTGATACATTTTTGTATATTTGCAAATTTTCAAATTCACTGGAGACATCTAGTATTTGACCAGTAAATAGGTTCTGTTCTTAAAAATGTTAGAGAAAACTTTCTTGTGTTAAAATATGTCGCTACAATAGGGAACAAAGGTCAGTATAATTGTCCAAGGGTTTTTTTTCCCATTAATTTCATTATCTTGGTTCTAGTTGTGTAAAGAAATAAATAAAGAGTATATTAGTTAAATCTTCCTCGAAAAATGTGTGTGGTTTTTATTCAACTGGCACCACAGTCCATCTAAGTAAGAATATTTTTCATTAACAAAATTTCTTCTGAAGATGAAACAACGTCATTAATCTCCCTCCCATTTGGGAAGAGGCAACAGGAAAAAGCAGATCAGCTGAAAACTTGCCATTTAGCAAGTTAATTATTCTTTCATTTCACCTCTTAAATGAGAAATTGGAGTCTTTTTTCAAGCTTCCTAAAAGTTACTGTCTTTGGGCCCCATCATTATCGTTTGTTTATGCTTAATTCCTGCCCTTCAAGGTCATCACAACAGATAAAATCTAATCATAGAGATAACTGGGGAAAAAACTGTAGATCCAGTAGATAAAGTTAGAAAAAAGTAGGCCAGTGAAATGAAACAGACTAGCAAATGATAATGTGTGCACATGTGTTTACTGAAAAATTGAAAACATAATAATAGCAGGAGTTAAAAATTTTGAAATGAAGTACTTCTGAAGGGATGAAGTGACTTACTTTTATGAATCTCAGTCTGAATTCCCATTCCCAAAACAAAAGCAAGCAAGACTCCTCGGCTCCCTCTAGGAGAAGGAAGTCTGGGGCTGTAGTCCAAACCACATCCCATGCTTTCTCAGTTCCAGCAGCCAGAAGGCCACAGTGTGGTCTGAACAGTGAGAGATGATATGAGCGTCCCTGGAAGGTCATTTGGAAACCTGAAGTAAGTTCTGAATTCTTACATAGCTTCCAGTGGGGGAGGTTTTTTGTTTCTTAGGGAAGAAAAGTCCCTGACAGGATCTTTGGAAAGTTGTGGGTAGCAATGTACAGAAGAGGGCTAGACAGGAGAGTGACATGAGAACCTCCCCTGAGAGGTGTCTGATGCAAACCTGACCTCATAGAGATTCTCAGCGTTTTGTTTTAATTGGTTCTAGGGAATTACAGCCTGTGGCATCTCAGTTTGGGGGCTGAAATGCCCCCAAGGTGCCTGGCCCACTGTCCCTGTGAGAAACCCCAGTTTTTGAAGAGAGTTCTGGCATGTTCACAGTGGCATATAAAACTTCTGTGGTCTTTCCTAGAAGCGTCATTTTATGCTTTAAGAGGAACAGAACAAATTAGGTTTTTGCCTTTCTGCTCACTACCTTTGAAAAAGGAGGTGGAATGTTCTAGGGTTTATTTCACCTTTTTCTGTGTCTACATTTCTGCAAAGTCCAAATTTATAATTTGAGCAAGACTTGATAACAGACGCATTCCTCTTATCTGTCACCATCCTGCTTTACCACAGGTTATATTCAAACTGCACCACAAATACCAAGAAAGAAAAAGCCGAGTGAGATGAAATTCCAGTCCTGGTCATAGGGAAAACTGTCTGGGGGGAGGGGGGAAAGTTACTAATTAAAATTTATCTAAGAAATGCCTCAGTAAAAGAATCATCAATCTGTTTCAGCTTAAGTCTGAAAGAGGCATATTTGAGGCTGAAAATGATAATTAACACACTCATGGTGCTCACATAAAACACCAGTGGATGCTTTTAAAATGCTAATTAACCTCTGGCTTCTGTAAACATCCTTTAAAAAACTCACATCTTCATCACCTTTATTTCAGCTCACTAGCAGTCACATACTTTACTTCTCAAACAATGCTGCCGATCATTCCTGGTCCTTTTGACCTGTTTCAATTTCCAAATTACTGCATAACCTTCCCAGTCTAATGGCATTTTCAAACATCTGCACATGCTGCAGGTGTCCTTCCTATTCCTAAAAATTAATTAACAAAAGTTAATTATTTTTTAATGTATTGTTTCTCTCTCTTGTGTCAATTAGTATCTGAGTTACTGAAGTGGATCTTTGCTATTAGTTTGTTTTCACGAAGTTGGAAAATTCAAACTCCACTATCATCTTAATTACTTACAAATGAAGGATAAAATTCCTTCTTTTCTGTGGCAGAGGTCCAAAAGACATAATGGAGATGGGATGTTGTGGCAAGCCTCTGTTCCCCATGCGTTCCTCCAGGCTCAGCAGGACCACTCTGGCACGGGAGGCAAAGCGTGTGTGCCGTGCACAAGCACAACTGTGCAGTTCCAGGACACAGAGCCCACTACATCTTTTACTTTTTAATAGCGGTGCCAGATTCTCAGCAACACATACTGTGTTTAAGCAAAGTGGTAATCGGATGATCTATCTTCTGCATAGAAAAAAAAAATTAGTTCCTTCTCCTTTTCCTCTCCCAAAGAAGTAGCATTGCAATAGTTCTCTTCCTAGCCTGGATTCCTACAGAAATTAAAATGGGGTTGAGATTATTATCTCCTCATATGTATAATAAATCTCTGTGTGTGCGCATGTGCGCACACAGACGTGCGTGTGCATACTTGCATGTTGTGCAAGAGAGAAGGAACAAGAACCAACAGTAGCCAATTTTAACCACATCTGACAGCAAGAAAAGGCTGAAAAATTCCTATACATTTCATAAGAACAAGCTGCTAAGTAAGAGGAGACCCAGTGAAGTTTGAGTTGAACCCTTATTAAACACCAAGAAAGCTGCAAAGATGAAAGATGTTATGAATACCCACCCACAGGAAAAGCTGCAGTCAGCTTCCAGCTATGTAGACCTAGGAGAATCCAAACAAGATTTGCTCAAGGAAAACCAAGTTCCATCAGATCTGCAGCTCACAGAACTACTGGTCTGTGCTGGATTTCTAATCCATCATGATCCAGCTTTGATGATGATACTCCATTTTTTGCCCTTTGACTTTGGGGGGAAAAAAGATTTTTCATGCAGATTTCTCAAACCTGATGAGTTAAAACCTGACATGAAAGGAAAGACCAGATTTTGTTCTTAAAGATCTTAAATACTCTCACAAGAATCTTATGTGCTGCACACTAGACAAAGAGAAAACAACATCTTCCAATTCACAGCAAACTAGAGATAAACTTCATGCCCTGGCAGCCTGGAGTTTGATCTTAAGGTAGCAGGAACCAGTGCTAATAAAAAGCCTCTCATGCCACTTTTTGATCTGTCACATCACTGATGTCTGTGGGTCTAACCACTCTTAAAAGTTTGATGAGGGGCACACATCTTTGGCCTCTAAATGTTCCTGGATTTTCTGCAATACAGGTGTGTTATCCATGCAGAAGACACGGCTGAAGAAAGTTAAATCAGAGTTCTTGGCACTGCTCACCCTTCTCAATACAGTGCAGGGCCCCCAGCTCTGCTGGTCTGCCAGAGACACTCCTGCCAGTGTCCCACCCCTCTGGATGCTAAAGTGAGAGGAGTCCAAGCCCAGTGCTGCTCCATGTATCAATGGACATGCCATCTTCCAGAAACCACTTGCCATAGTGCTTGTCTCAGTCACATTTCTCCCTCTTCATAGCTTAGAAGTGTTTGACAAGGTTTGTTTACTTCACCCCAAGGTGTGTGTTCATCACCTGTCAGTAACACATCCAAGGACAAACTGGCACTCCAACATTCACAGCCCCTTCTGGATGACTGCCTGACTTTTTATGCTCTTGTCACAGCTTTCATCTATCCCTCTCTTCTGCACTGTATACCTCAGACCCTCCTTTGCTAAGTACGCTTACATCTCTAAAAACACAATCCAGGAACTTTTTATTCTTCATGTTGTCTAACATGGAAACTTGTCTCTCAAACTCAGCAATTTTGTCAGTGCTGAAGCAATCAATGCACCTAGGCTGCCTTGGCTGCCTGTGGCCATATCTAGCAGTGCTCTGATTCACTGTCCTTCATACCCCAGACAGAGGAAAGAGATAATGAAAGGATTCAACAGTCAAATCCCCTCTTCTTCCCAAAAAGTTTAACTCCAGTAAAACAGAAATGCCCATTCTTGTCACCGGGTGACAAAGGGATGTGTGTAGTACTGATATTCTTGCTGCTACATGTTTGTGATCTTATCCTGACAGTTTTTATGAACTTTTTTTTTTTTTATCTTTTGTTGCTAAGAGAATAATAATGACCTAGCAAGGCAATAAGAATCTCCAAGGCTTGGAGCAATAAAGTCTTCTAAACTCTTAACTACTCTAAACTCTTGCAGTCATCTGAACTAGCTACATTTTGCAATTTTATGGAAATAGAAATACCCATTCGATTCAGTATATTATACCTGCCAGTCCCTGTTTTTCCAAATCTAAAATAAACTAGGTGAGTAGCCTTCTTTTTGTGCTTTGCCATTCATTACTTAAGGGTATAGGGAGGAAGTTAAAACAGCATGTTTGTTAAATAAGTAAATATAAATATTTAACAGTCTAAGGGGACAGTACTATAAAACATTAGAAAGTTGGCTGTACTCATTGATTTTTTTTTTTTTTATGTGACGCTCAAGTTAGTCATTTTATTTCCTGGATGAATTATACAATTTCTGTATTAGGACAATTCAGCATAAATATTTATAATAAAGCAAGCCAATTAAATCTGCAAGTTATTTCTAGTCCAGAGAGAGAGAGAGAGAGCTGCCGCCTTCTTATTTAGCATTCCCTAAAGAGTCAAGGCCCAGAGCAGTAGGACCCTGCAGAAACTCAAAGCTAAACACGCTTGGTTTCTGGGATTCTGGGACCCAGACCCTCACAGTTCTGCTGTAATTCGCGTTTGGAAGTCAGCAAGCATTTCCTTATTCCCATGATTTTCATGCAATGGAGGAGGCAGGCTGGGAAGCAGGTTTCTAAAGGCCGCAGGAAAACCAAAAACCCACAACAGTTTTAGGGGTTTACAAATTATCTGTGAAACTTTGTAATCTGCCCCCAGGCTTTCCATGGGAAGAGGAAACTTACTGGTCAAAGTCAGAATAAAGGACCTCACATTTTGACTTCTGTAAAGTGAGTTAGAGATCACTTTTGTCAAATAGAAATCAATAGGAATTAAATTATATTAAGGATTTCCCACAGGGTCAGAGAGGCAACTACTCTCACCAAAAATCAACCAATATGACAGTGAGCTGATGGTGCTTTCTCCCATTTCCTCATTGGTTTGTCCAATTTGCTGTGTGGTCATCAGTATGAGGGTTAGAGGCAGAGGCTTCACAGAGAGCAGAACTGGCTTTATCCTAAGTGGAAATGTCTCACCCTGCCAAGTATCTTGTGTTTAATTCAACTCCTCATTCCAGCCTGTACCATATCATTTAGGATGTATTAACCAAGTCTGAGAACTCCCACCTAGTGACTAGGCAAAGTATTTTCATTGCTGCAGTTAATCTATAAAGACAGATATTTTGTGTTTACACCATGAGAAACAAAATATCCTTATCTCTCAATAAAAAACATTTGCTCTTTGTGGGATACCAACACTGTTCTACTCCAAAACTGTTTGAAATCCTGGCTTGTTTCTTCTTATCTAACTCAGCAGTGCCCATAATAGAAGGAAATCAGAGAACTCCCTCTGATACCACTCTACCTCCCCACCTGAGGACTCAAACCATTGAGAATCTTCTCCTCATAAATCTTTTTCATCATGAAAGAGATTATCCCAATTTCAGAGGCATGAGTGAGATGTACAAGAGCATCAAGTACCTTGCCAGAGGTTACACGTGAAGTCTCATGGCAGAACCAAGGAATAAATTCCCATTTTTTAGTCCCAGTCCATCCTCTATTTCACCATCTCTTTACCTCAAAGAAGAAGAATGGTTCAACATTCTTCCTTGTCCTCTCTTCTGACTAAGAATCTAATTTAACTAGTGCTGCATTCTGTTCTTTAAAAACATTTTTCCTTCCTCTTGTAGAATTTTCCACATACCTTCACAAATTGCAAAGTGCTGCCACACAGCATCAGTTGGCATTCCTGGAAGCAGCAGATCAGCTGCAGAAACAGCTCCCAAGCTCAACCAGCCCAGGTTCTGCCTCCACCATGCACCTGTAGTCATGCAGAAGGAGAACAACTTGAGGCAATAATGGTGAGAGAGGCTCTGAATTTAGCAGCATCTTAGTGTCCTCTTGAGAGCCTAAAATCCTGCAAAGCCCTATAGATCCTGCTGCTGCCTGGCCCATGCTCTCTGCTTTGGACCATTTTGCACAGACTTGTGTGTGAGAAGTGTCTCTTTACAGCCCCATGGCCTTAGAGCCAGCTTGAGATTTTCAGCATGGATGTTAATAGAGGCCATTCCCAACATTTTGTCAATGAATTCTACTGCCAATATACTGGCTGAGGACAAATTAGATCTGGTTTTCCACCTTTTTATTTGAGGTTGTGCTGTACTAAATAAAACTCCAAAACTAATTTTTCCAAGCCCACCACCAGTGCAATATCAGTAGCTGTTTCCTTGTGGGACAGTGCTTCTCTCTCAATCATCTCTGTATGGGTTTTGCCACCTGCCCATCTAAGTTGTTAATTCTCTCTGACATTTCCCTGTGTTTTTCTTTCAGGTAGAAAGAGACCATTGAAGAATATCATGCAGAGTCTCAAGCAGATCCCAAATTGATTCCTCAAGGCTCAGGCTGGTGAGAGGGCAGCACAACTCAGTGGCAGGGCCCAGCAGAATTTGTGGGATCCTTTGAGCCAGCAGCATGCTGCTTGAAAAGCCTTTCTCCTTCAGGCACATTCATGCCTCAGATCACTCACTACCAAATATAGAATGTATTCTTTAACAGGTACTACTTTCCCCACATCAGGTATCTAAAACTGTTGGAAAAAGCAAAGCTGAGAAATACAATGATACCCCTGGCCATATATGAGATGTGATTAAACCAAAATGCCCCCACAGGCTGACCTGGTGGCCATACAGACCTTTCCTTTGCTGCCCTGTGTCTTGGGTTGCAGTACAAGATGCAACCAGAAGTTAAAACCATCAGTTTTAAATCACCATCAGTTAAAACCAGGAAGAGCAGTGTTCTTTATCTCTTCCATGACCCATCCCTCATAACTCCAGGAGGGGGTGATAGCCGCTGTTAAAACCAGGTGGGGCAGTTTTCTTGATCTCCTCCAGGACCTGTCCTCCTTCAGCTTCCATGCTAAAGTCCCAAATGAGCTCTGTTACATAGCACAGACTAATCCACAGTTGCAGTCACCCACCTTGTGGCCCAGCACTGCTTAGACTTCTCTCTCTTCAGATGTGTCCTTGGTGGGTGTTTTTGGCTGATCCAGGCCTTGCTGTGGGGGCCCAAACCTCTCAAAGCTGGTGGTCCAAGCTGAGCTCATTTGCTCCTTCCCAACACTGCTGCCCTGGATGCCATTAAGGCACAGCATCCACCAGGAAACAATGACTTTGAGGGAATTCCCTCTGGCACAGCATCCACCAGGAAACAATGACTTTGAGGGAATTCCCTCTGCTGCTGCAACACTAAGTGTGAAAAGCAAGATCACAAGTACCATTCTAATGAAGTATTCTGGATTTTTGAAACACATTTTCCTGAACATTCAGAGATCCCAGCTCACCTCCAACAGCTTTCAGACTTTCAGTCAACATTTGCCTTGGTGTTTCTTTACATTGTGCAGAAAGACTAACCCTGGCCAAAACTGCATACAAGCAAATGTCCCCTTCCTTTGTTGTGGAATGTTTAACCACGGCAGGAATTGAGCCATAAGAAAATGACAGGCATTTACTGGAATTAGCACTTTTAGAAAGAGATTAGGACAGTCATAACAAGGAGATGCAATTTATATACTAGAAAAGCCCATGCTTTGGGTTGTGTGCATCTGATGCAAAATAGCACTGAAATGCTACAGCACTGGGTGGCTGAACAAAGGCAAAAACAGGGAGGGGAGGAGGGAAAGCAAACTCTCCCAGCTCCTCAGGTCAGAACACAAAAAAATCTGCGTGCTCTGTTGCTCCACCTGAGCACCTGAACTTGAACACACTTGAACTTCTGGGACATGAGGACAAACACATCCCATAGATGCTGCCCAGCTGATTGTTTCTCTTGCGACATTTTGCACATTAATTTTGGTATCCTTTTATTATAAGGCTGATAAAAACAGTCCAAACACTGAGGAAACAAGAAGACCCAGCATTCTTCCACACTGACTTTGCACTCCTAGAAGGTAAATCTAGTAAAAGCAAGTCTTACCCCTCTGCAGGAGCAGAAAGAAAACACCACATACTCCTAGTTTATATCTTTGATCCATCAGCTTTACACATGGAGCACAGCATGTCTCCCATAGAATTTTGCTGAGGGCTATTTTCCCCTCGTGCTGCCAGTGAGATGTTGGGAGGCACAGTGTGCATCTGTTCCAGCTGCAGGACAACAGCTGGGGGCCAAGAAGAGGCAGAAGGGGCATCAAAACTATTTTCTGACTCATCACTAAAAAGCAATAGGAAAAAAATTCTTTAAAATCCTCTCAAGATGTTTGAATATTAAACATCAAAATTATACAGATGTGATACAAGTCTCTCCTAAATAAACAGGAACTTTACAAGCAGCTATTAGAATACTGCACAGTTCGTAATAACACTATTAAACCCCAAAAAATATTTACAGTCTTCCCTTCTAAACCAGGGGTATGCCAAAATGAAATAATAATTCTGGTAATAACTAGATATCCAGACAAGAATGGTCTTGCAACATTTTCCAAGCTGTGAATGGTAGAAATGCATTGGAATCCTGCTTGGTCACAGACCATTTAAGCAGCAAACATCAGGTTTAAATATCAGATCTCATCATAGGAAAGACACTCCACAGCTCTTGTTGGCCATATGGCAGTGGGCATCTCCCACCTCTCTCTGAAAGAGCTTAAAAGAAGCAAAGGAAAAAATTACCACACTTCATTAATGAACAGCTTCTAGCTGCTCTGAGTGGGAAGCTTCTGAGCATGAACCAATAATAAACTCCCCATTACAGTGATGCAAAGATAAGTAGCTGCTCCAAGCTAGACAGATTTAATGCTATATACAGTGCTGACTGATGGGCAGAAAGTATAATCAATTTATTTCATTGTTAGAATCAGCCCAAGGTGGGATTCTGGGGGTAGCCTACACAGGTCTTTCCTTTGCAACGCAAGGCGAGGCTCCAAGCATCTCCTAAGAACTGTTCCTTTTGGTGCTGATTTCCTAGCTGCTATAATGGATTAACCACCAGGGACTGCAAAAGAAATTGTCCCACTCTGCCGGAGTCCAGTCCAGCAGGCAGCAGCAGGAGTACCACAGTCATGTCCAAGTGACATGGCAGGGACAGGCACCTCAACGGGGCTGTGCCATCACCAGTGTCTCAGTGACCAACAGGGACCATCCTGTCATGTCTTGTGGTTTCTTATATCCCACCCCAAAGTTCTTGCTTCACTTTTCTGACCCAGTATCTTCTTTGTGTTCCCTTCATTCCTGGGTATTCTTGGTATTCACAGAAATTTTAATTATCTTCCTTCAGCCTTGTTTATTTTGTTTTCTTATTTTTCCCAGTATTTCCACCCCAAGATACATGCTTTTTCTTGTCCTTTCAACCTGCACACTTGGAACAAACAGTTACTCTGTACTTAACCTGCACAACCAAAGAGAAGAGAGGCATTGAGTAGAAATGAGAAACAGGGAATGAGGTTGACTTCGCTGCAGCTGCTGTGCTGCCTCTGAGCAAGGCTAATCCTCCCACGTCAGCCTAGAGCCACCTACCTGCTTCATGCCAACAGCAGTGACTTCAGCAACCCAAGAGTCTCAAGGCTTTGCCTCCTCCTGCCTGACAGCCAGAGAGTGGAAGGCACGTGGGAAAGAACCCACCCTCTAAAACAACTCCTTCAGCTGATCTTTCCTGAATCCTCAGAAATGCCAAGCGACTGCAGTGTTTGCAGCAGTTCAGTGCACAAAATACACGGCTTGCCATTGTTCCCAGCTCTTCTTTTCCTGAATTCCAGCAAATCCTGGTGACCCCAGCATGGCATCAGCCCAAGTGGGATTCCAGCTGGTGCTGTCCTGCTGTGACACTGGGTCCTGCCAAGAAAGCTCCCGTGTAAGGCTCCAGTTCCTCCACCATGCTGGTGTGGGGGTAGTGGATTGCTGCCTTTGGCTGGTGGCCTTCAAGTGCCCCTCAAAAAGCCCAGGGAGATGAATGGGCCTTGTGAACTCTTGCATATGCCTTCCTTGATGTGATTGGAGGGTCACAGACTTCAGAGAAAAACAGACCAGTTCCTCCTGTCTACCCTTCCGTCAAAGTAGTCTTAGAAATTCTTTTAAGTAACAGCAAGCTATTTTTAAGTGGCTGATGTCTTTCAAATACTGAGTGGTATCACATATTCAGAGAGTCACAGCAAGGTTTTTTGTCTTGAAAAAGCTTAATTTCCTGAAGCACATATCAAAATCCTGCCCTATGAATCCCTTCAGTGCAGCAGAACTCTCCTAGTTAAAATTCTACACCAGCATATTTCTTTCCTCCCTGCTCCCTGAGGTACCATTCTCTCTATGTACGCTACAATAACAACTGTGCCTTTACTAAAATTGAACACAATAACCAGGTCTTTGTAGAGGATAATTAACAGCCAGCAGTGAATCTTTGTGCTGATTCAATGGGATATGAATGAGTGATGAAAATTCCTCTTTGCTGGAGAGGTAATGGGATATTGTTCCGTTTACATATGCTTTGCCTCTTGCATGATAGCATATTTATGGTGTTCATCGTTTAAAGTCAGAAATACGTACACAGATATTTTGTGATTGTGTTCAGGCAGTTATGCCTCAACATGTTTGCCTCTCTTTCTGTCATTAACAAAATCCCCACTCCATCTGCATCTAATCCAAATTCCTCGTGTCCATTCTGAGCAGGATGAGTAGACCTGAGCCTCTCCAGCTGTTCCTAGAGATACGAAGGTTCATTTCTGGAATTGAATTTCTACAGTCTTACGTAAACTATCTAGGTTAGTGCCCTCACACAGGATACTTCACGGAGTATCTGGAGGTAAATACAGTGACATTACATGGTTCTGAAATACATGGAGCCCCCAAATTTTTGTGTGCTTTTCATTCCATGATAGAAAATTCTCATGTTTTTCTTTCCTATTGGATAACTAAGTATGTGGGAAAAGTAGCAACTCTCATTTGAAATACTGCATGAATATCCATTGAGTGTACTCATGAATTATATATTTAATACAGGAATACCGCTCAACTCTAAGACTAGAAAACAATTGTAGAATAATTGAAATGAGAACATGGTCTTTCTAAAGTAAAAATACTAGTGACCATTGTTAAAAAGACAAGTGGAAGAAAATATGCCCAGATATGTTTAAAAAATGATTAGTAAATAAAAATTTCTAATAATTAGTAAAACAAAACAGCTCTCACCTGGCTGCACATTGCAAGTGAACTCCTGCATCACCAGGACATATCAAGTTGCAACTGCTTGAGTGCAATGGCCAGACAGGGCCCTGCTTAATTTTTTTCACTGCTGTCACCTGGGTTTGCATTGCTAAGCACACAAAAAACTTGGGAATGCTGCCAGAAAAGGAGCCTTTTCATCTGACCTAGGCCTATGAAATGCAAAAGCAGGGTCTCTGGCACATCAACAATTGTGCCAGGTGAGCTGGTGTAGGAGTCCTGGCTGGCAGAGAGCCTCAGCAGGGAATTTCCCATTGCAGGTCAGGGTAGAGATGGTCACATTTCACACCAGGGCACCTTGCAGCAGGCCTCACACCATTTCTGTAATTGCTGCTGAATAGGTGGGGCTTTCCTTCTACCCTGCAACCTCAAATTCCCCTTTCAGTCTAGTGAGTTATTCATGCCAAAGGTGTGTTTCCAAAGTGTAGATCTAAAAAGAGGATGGGGAGTAAATGAAAACATTGCAGCCATCAGCTGCAGAGAGCAGCCCTCTGATGTGACCTCCAAAGGTGCCCTCAGAGCCTCTGACCTCCCCTGCCCTTGTATCATATTTTAAAAGAGTCTTGAATTATATTTTTCTTTGAAAACTAACAGGGATAAGAGGTTTTACAGGATAGTTTGTTTGTTTTCCTTTTAAAATGTAAGTCCTGTCTCTCCCAGAAGGGATTCTGGCTTAACTAGGCAACTAATGAAACAATAATATTATCTGAGACAGGGGAGCCAGAATCTGGAGGGGAAATTTTTTTTCTGTTTTTAATCTGACTGCTTAGCATTCCTTCTTCCTGGCTGACGTCTACTGGAGTTTGGTCATCAACTGACAGTGTGGAGAAAAAAAATCTTTTTGTAAAATATTCAAGAGCTCCATTCCTTCTAGCAAAGCATCCACACTAACACACAACTGCCAGCCCAAAGAACCGTGTTTCAGGCAAAACCAGCACTCAGTACTGTGCACATTTTAGGAGTTAAACAGAGCAAAAAAAGGGGATTTGTCTTTTAAGTATCCATCCACTGCCTTTTTAACCGTTGTACAAAAGAAAACAATAAAAAGAAAATAAGAATTGCTCTGTAAATCACCTGTGGACAGGAGACATGATGAGTAGGAGAGATATTTAGTTCATTTAGAGGGATTTCTTCCACGTATCGCAGAATACGTGCTCTGTAGTCCTTAGCAAATGTATCCTGCACCGTGGTATAAATGAATACGAACAGTTTGAACTGCTGGCCAGAAGGGCAAACTCGACAAGTGCTGCACTTGAAGTTATTCATTGCACAAACAGTTTAAAACGAGTCTGATTCTGCACAGGTGCAAAGAAGTCACTCTTTGTACAGGAGGGTTTTTTGACATTAAATTAGTTTCAATAGATGATGATGGAGATGCACATAGTGAATTTGTAACTATGGGGAGGCAGAGCATTGCTTCTGACCCAGATAAAATCCGAAGAGCTTTGCTGCTGTCGGCGCAGGAGGAGCCCTGCCCGGGCTGACAGCGCTCCAGCACCTTCCCGGCTCCAGCAGCCTCGTCACAGCGACAAACACAAACACGGATTACTACACTGAACACGTCAGGCTAAGTCAATAGTTTAATAACCACTATTAAGGCTTTTCCAAATCCATTTAACAACTGTAAATTATTCCAAAATAAAATAGCCTCAGCCAATCAGCTGTATAGTCACTGACCCACAACTATGTGCTTATTTCTCAATTAAGCAAATGTCCACATGCTGGTTGGCTTCAGCTGCTTTTGCAGTTTTGTGCGTTGCAAGTTTCAGTGTATAAATCCCTGTTCCCTGCCTGAGAGCCTCAGCTGTTTCCAGCACAGGTACTGTGCCTTCACCCTCGCTGGAGACGAGGCTGGTGCTGGGATGAACTGGGATAAACTCTCCCCCCAGCCGTGCCCTCTCGCATCCCACCCAAAGCCACGCTGCCCACCCCTGCCAGCGCGGACCATCCCGTGCTAACCTGTGCCAGGGAAGCGTCGCCCCCGGCTGGAGCCATCCCCGAGCTCGCTGGGGCCGAGCCGGGGCAGCCGCCCTCTCCTCTGGGCGCAGCATCCCGGCTCCAGAGCTCGCTGGGTCCCGGCGCTCCAGGGCACCAGGAGCCGACCTGGCGGCGGGACGGGACGGGAGCAGCACCGAGAGGAGGCACCGGCACCGCTCCGGCGTTCGGAGCCGCAGGGGCTGCGGGAGCCAATCAGCCCGTCGGGGGGAGCGGGGAGAGCCCGGCAGGCACAGCAGGAATAATTGGAGGGAGCTCCTAATTAATTTGATAATAGCCCTATCCTGTGTTAACGCACTCCACATGCAAAAATGGTTAAAACGTGCCAATTAGCAGCGAAAGTGAAAGAAAGCACGTAACGGGGAACGAGGGAACCTCGCAGCCAGGACCTGACGGCACACAGGTGTCCCTGCCTCAGCTACACGTCCCTCCTCCGGGACATGCCACTATAGCCTTGTCCGCAGCAGCATGGAATGTCTACCATGGGATGAGTTAGGTTCCTTCTCCGTGCTTGCATCCAACAACCAGCCGTAGATGGGCTCATGATGTGTTTTAGGTGTGCTCTAAACTCTTTTCCTGGCTGGTTTTGCTAGACCTAAAATCCTCATCCTCCTCAAATGCAGGGGACTCTGTGGGACCTGGGTGGCTGCAAGCCCTGGGGAGAGGCAGAGCCAATGTACGGGGCCTCAGATCCTTCCAAAGCTGGGCTGTAGCTGCGTGGCCAAGCTGGGCATCCCCAGCCCTCTGAATCCTTCCAGAGCCATCAGCTGTTCCTGCCGGCAGGGCAGTCTGTCTGTCGGGGGCTGGGGGCGAGGAGGGCAGAGCAGCCCCGGGAGCTCCTGCCCAGCTGGCACTGCTCGAGGTGCCCGCTGCTCCTGCTGCACACAAATCAGATTTAGGATTTAATTTCTAAATACTCATGTTGGCCTGCCACCAGCATTTAAGATAGCCTTTTTTTCCCCTTCTTCTATTAGTCTGTGTCAAGCTGTTTTGTATTTTTACTCTTGAATTTTCTCAAAATCGTAAGTGTCCTGTATTACAGCCTAATCCCGGGGCCAAAACTGGCAATTTCAATATATTTTCCAGAAAATATACAACTCAGATGTCATTACATGTTGTTAAAGTTTTACCAGCTATCTTGTACTCACCACTTACAAAGCTTCCATAAAGCATGCAGCTATAATGAGCTCCAGCTTGCTTTCCAGGCAAATATGAAAGAGAGTTTTTCTAATTAATATTTGTGAACCAAAGTCCGTGCTCTGTGGATGCTGTTGTGATTGCTGGAACACACAGATGGCTGGTGTTTTACTTATTTCCTAATCCCACAAAGCAGAGGGCAGGTACAGGCATTTGTGTACACCCATCACAGAGCTGACAAGGAGAGGGAAGAGGCAGGGAGCTGCTGCTGGCTCCTGTTGGGACTAGAGAAGAAAAAGGAGACTGGAGCCCAAGAACCCATCTTAGAGCAGCTCCCGTTCATAGAGCACGAGGTGACTTCCAGCCCGTCAGTACCCACCACGATTTCAGGCATGGCTGGGATGAAACAGGTGCCTCCAACAGAGCAGTGCCCCACATCTCAGAGTCAGCAGCCCCTGGGAAGGCCAGCGGGGGTAAATGGATGAGAGGACAACTGCAGGAGACTCTCACATGGGTGGGGGTGAGCCACACTCCTGAGCCCTTGGCACACCCTTGTGTCCTCAGCTGGGCTGAATTGATGTTAACTCCCCCCCCGGAGGAGCCCCCCAGGCTGAGGAAGCAGAGGGAGATCAAAGTTGCAGCATGCACAGGAGTGAAAAGTGGGGTTTGCACCTGTGGAGCAAAGCCAAGCAAGACTCCTCTCTGCATGTGGCAGTGACTTTAATGCTGGGGCCAAATCTTGGGTTTTAAACAAAGCCAAAAAGGAAAACTCTCTCCAAACATTCATAAGCCTCTTTAGAAAGGTTCAATTTAAGACAAACCACAAACCAGGCACCTTGCCATGGGACTGCACTGCTTTTAGCTGACCCCATATGTAATGGCAACCTGAGCAGGCTGTTAAATGCTGTGATGCAGCCCTCTGGCCCCCAAGGCAACTTCCTCCTGCAAATGCCAGAGCCAAATCTCTGCAACAGCGTGCTTTAAATCTGGAAACACAAACTACCCTCCCATCTCATCAGAGGATCAAAGTGTACTCTTTGCAGTGTCCCAGTGAAAAGTGAATGTGCAAGTTAGGGATAAGGGGGATAAGGCAGGCTACATCTCTTTCTGCTGTGACAGCACTCATATTTGGGAAGTGTCCTTAAATAATACTGGCAGTAATACTGGCAGCACTTGGTCACAGCATCATCTGCCTTCTGCCTTTTAATTAAATAATGATACCAAGAGGCTGTGCTTCATACCACGTGCAACAGAGAAGGCATTCATTGTGAAAACCATCCCTGCCACTGCTGTCAGCTCCTGTACCAGCACACGGCACAGGAGGAGGCATCTGCTCCTCTTTCCCTGGGAATTTATTTATTTTAGACTGCATTGCAGTAGAGTAGATTCACCCCCCAGTAGAAACAAGAAATAAAACACACTCTTTCCTTAGAGCAAAGAGACCAAAACTGAAGCACAAGACAAAGTTAAAAAAACCCCACGCACACAACTTTGATGTACTTGATGCAGGAAATGACATGGTTTCTCTAGCTACATTGCTATGAAATCTTAAGTGAAAGATTGCTTCCAGCAGAAGGCACTGATTAAATCTGAAGAGATTTAAGAAAAATTAAGATTCCAAGGCCCAATTAATTTTCTGATTAAGAAATCAAGATGGGTAAGGAATTGGGAGTGGCAGCTGAGTTGCAAGTCTTTCTTCCTTGATTGTGCTTCTGTATATTAAAGAAGCTTTAAAAATCAAGGTAGGGGAGAATAAAAGGCTGACCTTTGATGTATGTGATATGCCATAAACTAGAACCAGTCCTCCAGATTTTTGTTTGTCAGCTTTGCATTTATGAAACAGAAGCTGCCTTTGAATATAGTTTAACATGATTACAGGTCTTTCTATGACTAAAATTCTCTCTTAAAGGGAGTAGCCTACATATTTTTCCTCTTTTCCTTCATGGAGTGTAAAGAAAAAAGAAAATCTGAAAGGTTTGAGAGCCATTGCTTCCTACTTGCCTCATTTTCCTGGAATCTCAAACTCATGCAAAATCTCTTTCTTTTTTGCTAGAGAAATTTGTAGATTATTTTGGCCTCTCTGTGAGGGCAGAGTGGCTTTCCTATGCCTATGAAAAAGTAGAAGAAAGACAGTTCCTCACAGAGAGAGCTTTGCTTATAAGTGCACTAGTAACAGCCATAACAATGAAAACTGTCCAAATAAGAAACATTTCTGGTGCTAAGCAAGGATATTGTGCACTTGGCAGAAGTGAGCCCATATCCTCCAGCCAGCCACAGAGCCTTGCAGAACAGATGTGCTGGTTCAGTGTTTAGAAACATACAACTGAAAAGCAAAACCCTTTCCAAGATCTCCTCTACACATCAATAATAAATCAGCATGTTATTTTCAAGGAATGGTGACTAGAAATCATTTCTGCAGAACCATGTTCCTAACAAAATTTAAACCTCCAGCTGAAAAATTTGACTACAAAGGGGGAAACCATCCAAACTTATGAGGACTTTGAGAGACTTCTCTGTGCCCAAATCAGCCACATTCAAATGCTAGAATAAGGGTTTGCCTAAAAAAACTGGGGGGAAAGGAAAGTCACCCAGGAGTAAAGTCAACTATAACTGAGATTCCAATGTACTGCAGGTAGTGAAAACTGTCTAACCCCCTGAAGTTTGCAATCCTCATCTGAAGTACTATATACTCCATAAGTAAAACCTCCTGCCCCAGAAATCCAAGGGAGGGTGAAAGAACTCACTTGAAGGTTTGCCTCTTTGAAAAAGACCTAAGGAAAGAAAAAAAGGTCCATTTCAGGGCTCACAGCATAAGAGTATTTAGATACTCCTCCTTAAGAAAGGACCCAGACACAAGCAAGGTTTGTGCCACAGTTTAAATCCAGGTTCCCAGGAAAACTTGCTTACAGAAAGATGAGAAGATCAGAAGATCATTACTGCAGAGGATTCAGAGAAATTATCTCCTAATACACAGTTGAAGACAGAACTAGTCTTGGTCTCTCTTTGGCTTGAACCTCTACTGAAATTTAATGCTGACAAATCAAAAAGGGATATATCCAGAATTTGTAACCCTGATAAAAATGGGAAATCTGTATCATCTTAATCAAAGGATATGCCACCCTGAGCTGGATCTGTGTCTTGTCCCTTGGCCTCATATGACTCCTGTGTGCTAGAGGTTAAGGGTTTGTTAAAGAATATGGGTTTTGATTAAGTGTCACATATGGTGTAAAACATCCTCTTTATCACTGGCAGGGAAGGTTGGGGGCCAGACAGTGCCTTTTAGTGAGCTTCTAATATAAATTAGGTGTCTTAGGTAATGGGTGGTTTTCAGACAGGATTGATCTTTCTATGGTCCAGTGAAAGTAGGTGTGTTTGGTGAGATGTCACAAAAGCAGCTTCCTGGCACCTATACTAATGGGCTGGTTACCCCTTTTGGAGTAGGACTTGAAAAATACAGCACAGGAATCCCCCCCCTCCCCCTTCCTAACTTTTTCATTTTCTTGATGTAATGGGCAAAGGTCTATATATCCTTTACTCCTTTGGTATTTCAGTCCTTGTATTTGCAGTATCACTCAGTGAATCTTAAACCACTCATCCTTTAGTCACTTACACCTCCCTAAACTTGCATGAACTTGAAGTGGTTATGAGTAGACTGGGTTACTTACTATTTTTATCAGCGTACAACCTTTAAAGAAAAACGTATCAAGGACACCATCACCACCACAACCAAATGATTTCTATTCCCCGTTAAGTCCTCCTTGGAAACTTTGATGGCACAGAAACCTAAGAAGAACTGTAGAGATGTTAAACCCTAAGTTTCCCTGCCTCAAAAACAAGAGCAACCATGCATTTCTATAGACATCAAACCGTGTCTGTATTTTCCTCTTTATGAAGCAAAAATTCTCTCAGCTTTGTGCAAAGAGTGGCATGATCAAAAGCACAAACTGAGCACATGAGATCCAGAAGCTGTGATGCAGAGTCTAACTATGGACCTCAGGTAAAGAGGGTATACACAAAATAAGCCTTTCCTTTATAGTTCATTGACATGTTATAGTTAACACTTTCCTGAAAAGTTTCCATGGGTTTATGAAGAAGCAAAAGCTTAAATGCTGGTATTGCAGGCTCATAAACCCAGCTGCTGAACAAAATCCTCAAATCTTTAGGTATGCAAGAATATGTCACAAACATTTTAATATTTCAGTGCATTTCCCACATACCCACTCATCACTGAAGCACCAGTAAATAACAAATTTTATAAAAATATTTTGATAATTAAGATACAGAAATCTGTTTTGATTTTGGCCAGAAAGGCTTGCTTGGATGCCTATTTAACTAACTAGGATAACAAAGATTTAAAGCCTGATTAATTTGCTTATAAAAATGTATTTGTCTTTAGGCAAAGATAAGCACATCTGTAACTCCAAGCTCAGAGTAGTTTCACTGGATACAGTGGGATCATTATGATTAAAATTGCATTTGCCTGAAAACCAAAACAGAACTGGCCCTAGATGTGGCCTTCTTTTTAGGTTATTTCAGATATGAAGCATAAAGACTCTTCTGTTAATGGGACACCTAGAAAGCATTTTCTCTCCCTTATCTCAGGACCTCTCCTGCTCATTTTTTTCTTATTTTCTCATTGTTTCAATGAAGTAGCTTTGTCAAAGTACTTTTGAATATCTGTCTTATTAGAGATACTTTCCAAAAAATGGATTAACTAGTTGAGGTTTGGGTTTGGGTTTTTTTATAGCATCAGATGAAGGAGACTCATTCCTGCACCCCACTTGGGTGGGGATTCCTAAGGGAACCAACTGCTTGCCAGGCACTGGGGTCCTCAGCCAGGGCCCCAGCAAGGCTCAAGCACCAAAATGCCTTTGGTCTCCTGGGCTGGTCTTTGAGCCCCAGAAAGAAAACAGCTCTCTTATTTTGAAGGTGCCCACTGTGACTGTCAGGGACAGTGTACTGCTTGATTTCTGATGCATTTAAAGATATTTTGTCCCAGGTAAAGACATCCAGTGGAATACAAATAACATACATATTCTTACTGATTGCTAGAAATAATCCATGAGTACTTCTAAGATATAATCTGACATTGTATTAAAATACAAGTTCTCCACTGCCTTTGAAAATAGAACCACTGGTTTCAGAGTGAACATACACATCTCAGACCTGCTGCAATGCCAGTGTCCTTCCAGAGCATTCCAGGAGCTTACCTAGGAGACAGACCCACAGTTTTCAAGCCTGTCTCATATAACACCTCACCTTATTCCTCATGGAAGAACTGAAAATGTTTCAAACTGCAGTTTGCCAGAATAAGTCTTTTGCCCATCAGAAACACTCCCAGTCCTGCAGGAACAGTGGCACAGCAGCAGAGTCCCTGCAATGCTGAGCACCACTTGGCTTTGCCAATTTGCTGTCACTGGGACCGTGCCATCAGGAGCGCTCTGGACACTTGTGAAAGATGATGCCAGAAGCAGGGGAGGGAGGCAGGGCCACCACAGCAGAAGCACCCTGGCAGCTGCCTGAGCACTGGCAGGGCTGCCTTGGGAGCTGTAGGCAGCCTTGGGATTGCACTCTCTGACTCGCACAGCTGTCCTAACTTCTTGTATTTTTAATTTGTTTTTAATGGCTCAGATACAGTTTCAAAGTGTTCCTGTATCCTAAAACTAATGTTACAGGTTAACAGTGCCTGATTTGTCCCAGGAGCACTCCTTTCTCACTGGAGAAATGGAAGGGGGTGGTGGGATGGAGCGAGCCATGCTCACTGCTCCTCTCCCAGGCACTGTCCTGGGGATTGGCACAGAGCCACAGGAGGTTGCTGACTGAGTTACCTCTCCATCCTTTCCAAAGGTACTTTCATACAGTCTGGGAATTACTGAATAAGAATGTTTCCAGCGATGATACACTGGTTTATTCCCAGCTTGCCCTGTGTGTGTCAGCAGGGCAGGAGTAAATTAGCTGTTTACAGGACCAGGAGCAGCCTGCACCTCCCTGCAGCCCCGTTTATCCAGTGGAGAGGGAAGGTTGCCTGAGGCTTACCTCACACAGGCAGGATGGCAGCAGCATCCCAGCAGTGCTTTCTGCCCTTATTGCCATCTTCTGTTTCCCAGAGACATCACCTGTGTGGGGTCATGAGGAGCACACAACAGGATTCAGCACCTGCCAGCTCATTTCCTCTGTTCCACAGCAAAATTACTGCAAAGACACATAATTGAGACTTATCACTGCTGCAAAGGATTATCGAAATACAGGAGGCTCTCCACCTGTTTCCCCCATGGAAACTTTGTGCCTACCTTGTGTTACTTAGGTGGGCAGAGAGAACAAGGGCTGAAAGGGTAATGTCAAGCAGAAGCTGCCTGAAAGTTCAGTTCTAGATCTGTTACTATTTTTGGTGCTGATGCAAATCCAAATTAATGAAAGCTATGATGAAAAAAGAGTGATTGGATTCCTGGGGTACCCCTGCTCATCCTGTGGCCATTGAACAGTGGGCTCATCTCCTGGAGAGCCAGCTGCCTGCCCAAGGTGTGAGGAAGGGGAGGTCCATTCTGTGTAGGGATGAAGCATGGAGAGAGGGGACCATATAAGACCCACTGCCACAGGGTGTTCATGGGGCCTTGCAGGTGGTCCTAATTAAATGTGCAATAGCATGTCCTACTTGAAAGGCCAACCAATTTTAATGCCAACACAGCTGAAAAAAGAGCAATTAAATGCAGTTTGATACCCCATCCCTTCTACTGCAGTCCTCACCAGTGCAAAATTGCTCTGTACAGAAGTGGCCCTTCCAGTGTCTGATGGTTTCCTTTTTGTGAATGGAGGAGAGGAAAAATACGGCCAAAACCCCTTGACCTCTAAAGAATAAGGCTGCCAAATCCAAGGGACAATTTTCATGCAATGGAGTGTTAAATTTCTCAGCATTCTCCCTAAGCACAAGGTCCCCGATCACTACCCTGCACCCACTTTGGGCTTATTAATTTCTAATTCCTATTAGTCTTTCTCCATTAGGTGGGAGAAGAGTGGGTTTCCTGTTCTGTGGCACAGAACCTCCTCTGCTGTGGAGACAAACCAGAGGCCAACCCTCTCCCTTGGGAGCCCTGGCTGCCCAGCCCCGTCCCGGAGCATCGTGGTGCAGGGGGCTGCATTTCTGAGCTGCATCTCAGCACTGCTGCTCCCTCAGGTCTTGTGGGGCTTTGTGCATTTCTGAGCTGCATCTCAGCACTGCTGCTCCCTCAGGGCCTCGTGGGCCTTTGTGCCACTCCGGGGAGTGCTGGGCTTTGCCTGAGGCTCCCGTGGTGGCTGGTGACAGATGAGCTTGACAGCCTGCTCAGTCCAGGTGACTGAGCATTAGCTCGCCTGCAAGTGCAGGCACTAAGTAAATCTCATTCCTAATCCAAATTGCTTTTGATAAGAACAAAAGCTGTGTGCAAATGAATATTTCCATCTTATTTCAAATTCTAGGTTTCAACTGCAATATTAATGCTATTTTACAGTGTAATTTGCTTGTAATAATATGTCATTATTGTCATTTTACAGTTTTCTCTTAAAGTAGTAAAGAAAATGTTTTAAAAGGCACAAATAGCTGGAGCACAAATCTCCATTCAGCCTAAGAATCTGAGCTCTCCCATCAGAATGGCACGTAATTGAAAACAATGACATCCCCAATGGGCTAAACACTCCAGTCATTAACTCATTTTTATTTTGGGATAAAAGGGTATGCCTACAGCTTTTTTCCCAAATAGTAAATACAAATTAAACATTTCTCTTTCTTTCCCAGGATGGCATCTGCCAGTGAAGTCAGTGATGACCTCTAACACCTTCCATAAGCGCATCCCAAACCAGCATCCAGTGTTAGACACAAACCTCCTCCAGGTGAAGGGTTCCTGCAACACAGCACATAAAAAAAGGTGGCTTGCAGCAGCAGAGGTGTCCTCATTACCTGGTGACAGGTTCCTGAGCACCAGGTGACTGCACTGCTGGGTTGGAAGGAAGCACAGAAGACTCAGGCAGCTGTCAGAGGCCAGGCTGTGTGCAAGGGATGGAGGTGCCACAAGAACATCCCGTAAGGGACGTATGGCACACACACAGCTGTAAACCAGCTGGGTTTCCACCTCTCCTGCATGTCTGTGGCTGAAAGCTGATGCACTGTTAGTACTCTGGAGGACTGAGAGAACCCATCAAAGGCTGCCACAGACTTCTCATCCTTCTCCAGGAGGATTCCCACCCCTCTTCCCCCCTCCCAAAACTCCACAGAGTGATGAAGCCAAGGCTATTTGAGATCCGATTGGCCAGGAGGGTGTGGGTTACACATCAATTGTCTCCTGCAGGCTGGGAGTTTATCCCAGCAGCAACTATTGTTGAGCAGCTGTGAGATTTACACCACATTTCCAAAAATATGATTTCTCAGTGTGATCTCTGTCTGAATTCGGCAGAAAAATATTTAATGGCTGGCAAAACATTAGTAAATAAAAGCAGATCAAGATGATGTTGTTACAATAACAGATTACATTACTATTCCCTGTCCTTAGGAAAACCCTGATTAGACCCAGATCCTCATGGGGTCTTATGAATAAGTCAGGAAGGGGCTCTAATGACCCCGCGTGAGCAGCAGCACAGCCAGCGAGGGGCCAGGTGCTGCTCCGAGGCAGGCTCTAGCCTGGATGACTAACAGCACTTATCACAGGGGGGTTGTTGATTTTCTTTAATAATTGGGACAGATTTCCTGCTAATATAAACTAGTACTGCTCTACTGAAGCCAGGAGAATGCTGTCGATTTAGAACAGCAAATTCTGACCCTTAATCTATTCTTAATCCCTTTATTAGTCATTATCTTTCTGAAGAAGTGTACCTCAGTCTGAATACTCCCCACTACAGAGGGGAGCAACAGACTTTTCTTGTTAAACAGTGTATAGGAAACTCCAATAGCTGAAGTATCCTTCCTCCTTTGCAAGCACACCTAGCATTGATTGCTGATCTTATATCTTGAAATGCATAATTACTGAACTAAGAGAAAATTACTTTTTGCTTCGGAGTGTCAGGACAGCTCTGAATCCATGAATGACTCACCCTCAGGCACTGGTGTTTAATTTATGAGTTATTTATCTCCTTGCACACACCCCAGCACAAACAATTATACTTAGTAATTTGTTGATCTTATCAAGGCTGTTTGATGTTAGTATTGCTACCTCCAATAACGCTTGTGCTTTGAAACTTAAACAGGATTTATAACCAAATTTGGATACTTCGCACATGATTCATATTACAGGGAAGTTTAACTCTTCAGCAACCAGAGGGTTTTGCATGCACTTTTCAAACAATCTTTTGCTGACAGATTTGGCAAGATATTTCAGATTTTGTCCCTTCAGCAGTTTGAGAGCCCCTGGTTAGAGTGAGTTCTTACACAGCATGGGTGAGTGTTTTCTGCACAGAACAAGAGAAGGGAGTGAGTCCTGGGCCCGGGCAGCAGCACCAGCCCCATGCCCCTGCCCATGCTTGGGGCCAGCTGCAGTGCCCTGGCGAGGTCAAACCCCCCAGTGCTCTCATGCCAGTCTGCAGGGTCTCCCCTCAGGGCCTCTGCTGCCCTGGATGGCTCCTGGGAGCCTTTTTATATGAGCAACATCCTTCCTCCTTACTGATCAAGAGCTTTATGAGCCTTTAAACTATTACATGTTTACTATAGGCCAAGGGCCAAGCCCCACGAACCCCTTGGCACCTTTGCCCCTCCCTCTGCTCCCGGGTGCAGGTACCAAACCTGGGGCTGGCTTTGGGGGTGGGCAGCTCCTCAGAGGCCGCGGGGGGACAAGCTCCTCACACCCAGGTTTCCCTCATAAACCCTCCTCTCCCCCTTGCAAGCTGCCATGATCATTCCACCAAAATACAGCAAGTGAACTTGGTATCAGAGCTAGCAGCAGTACAGGGATTTCGGGGAATCACAGAATGGGCTGGGTTGGCAGAGACCTCAAAGATCGAATTTGAAGCTCCAGCCTTGGGCAGAGACACCTTCCATTACAGCACTGCTCAAAGCCCACCCAGCCCAGCCTTGAACCCACCTTGAACCTTCCAGGGATGAGGCATCCACAGCTTCTGGTGCCTCACCACCTTCATAGGGAAAAGCCTTTTCCCAATGTCTAACCCCAACCTCTTCCTTAGAGCCGTTGTCCCTTGTTCTGTCCCGACATTTTCACTTCAGCTCCTTTGATTCCAAGCTCAAGCAGCCTGGTGCAGCTGCCGGGGAGGGGTGCAGGGTCTCTGCCTGTGGCTGTGGTGGGGCCCTGCAGCCAGTGCTGGGCCTGGGTCACTGGGGATGGAAACATGGTCAACACAGAGCAGAACTTCTTCCATCCCCACCCCTACGAAAACAGCCCTCGGTTATGTTACTTATCTGTATTTGGAGAAATCCCCATCGGCAAGGTAAGCCCTTTCAATTCCCCTGTTGTGCAGAGTTCCTGCCCCTCAGGGCCCAGCAGTGCCAAAGCCAAAGCCCTTCCCCTCCCATAGCAGCTTCCAAGGACAGGAAAGCCCCACGCTCCTGCTCAGCCAGCCCCAGGCTGCCAGGCACGGCCTTTCTGAGACTCAGGTGCATGTATTTTGTTAACGTACACGTCCCACACCCTCTTGCAACAGCTGCAGATTTGATTTGCTGTGTGGTTTATCAGTCTGTGCTGAGCACACACGTTTTGCAAGGAGAAGATAAAACGCTGCAGGCATTGACTGCGCAGAGCCACAGGGAGCTCTGATGGCAGCACCCACCCAGCCCCTGCCCCTGAGAGCAAGCACACACATGTAACATTCCTCAATGTGGCACACGTGTCTATTCCCATGGATCTGGAATGGGCACTGCACGTGCAGAGAAGCCAAGAAATAACTGCTCCAAAAACAGACCTGAAATGCAAAATTTACTTTAAAACTTCCTAAGCCCAACCAGCACACTGCTATTTCAATTCACAGGGATACTGTGATGAATACCATTACTTTGATTTTTTTTTTTTTTTTTTAAAGCCTCCGGTGGTTTTCCTGTTGTAATTGGAAGTGAAATTGTGAAATAGTGTAATCAAACATTTGGAATTAGTATAGAGGGAGTAAAAGCTAAAAGAAGTGATTATTAGTTTTAAACAATTACAAATTTCTAATGACTTTACCTGCTTCATCCTCCATGAACTGAGTTTGTGAGTGGGGAGAAATGGTAAAATTTAGCTAATATTGGTCAAACTGAAAAATTCACCAGGCATACTGATCTTTCAAAAAGCAATGGTATGGTCCTATCCTGCAGCTGGTAGAATAAATGGTGTTTAAACCACCCATTGGAACAAGGCATGCAACACCCCTACCTCAGTAAGGACCAAGAGAGCTGACCAAGCCTGGCAGCCACAAGAACACGAAACACTGCAGCAGGAATGCACCTCCCTGATGTTTGTGCTGCTACAAGAGGGATTTGCCAGCGTGCCTGAGCAGAGCTGGGCGGGGGACACAGTCACTGGGGACACAGGGGCTGAGCAGGGCTGTCCCTGCCCACAGCCGGCAGCGGGGCAGCAGCGCCAGTGGAGTGGCAGGAGGTGCTCAGCAAAGCGAGCCCAGCTGAGAGCCCGTTCTGTGGGAAAGGAGGGATGGAAAACACGGGATTGCCAAAGCAGGCACTCTGCCACCCAGAGTCCCGGACAGGCCCTGTGCGCCGGGAAGAGATCAGGGTGAACTCGGGTGATGAAAGAGAAAAGGCAGATGGAAAACTGCAGCAGGCAAGAAAGGATCCTTCAGGAAAAGTAAATCCTTTAAAACAACTGTGACAATTCTACCAATCTCTACAGGGATGGACATAGTTGACAAGAACAAACAGACATGAAGTTAAGACAGTACTTCAATATTTTACCTGTCCTGTTAACCCACACAGAAAGGCCAAGGCTGCTTCCTGCGTGTTATTAGGAAATGCCTGTTAGGACAGAAAACTGCATCTATACATGAAGTGTCTATGGGTACAGATGGTCTTCAAAAGTTACATTTCTGTGCTTTTTATGCTTCTTAATGGTTTGAAATGTCACATCTTGGGGTCCCCTAACACATCACCTTCATATTGCTATTGATTCTGCCAAAAGCCAACAGCAGTAAGCCCTTGTCTGCAGCACTGTTTTCATTTGACCAGGAGCCTTCCTTTAAAAGTACCTCCACACACACACACACACTTCCTGCCTCCTCGGCACTGCACAGGACGCTCACAACAGGCAAACCGGCTCCTCCTTGGGTATCTTAGAGCCATCTCTGGTTCTCTAGAGATGCAGTGGAAGCTGCCCTTGTAACTCCTCACAGGCCCAGCCTGCCACCAGCCCCAGCAGCCCCTCAAACACAGGCCCTGCAGCACCGGGTCCCGCAGCCAACAGCTTCACTGCAGATGAACCCTCTAGAGCAAACCCGAGGGGCAGAGCAGGCACAGCCACCTTCACTGCCATCCCCACATCCCTTTGGGGTACTCTCTTTTGGTAGCCTGGAGGCTGGTAGCAGCCTTTTCCCTGCCCCACTGGCATTTGTTGAATCCCAGAAACATGGCATTAATGCCATCAATGCCATGGCTATTGCGGAATGCCAAGTGAAGAGGAAGGGTTTAGTACTCCTCCTCCCTTGCAAAATTCCCTACTTTCTGCATTTTGGAACAGCAGTGCCCACAATGTTTTTTTAATGCTCCAGCTGGAGAAATGTCTCCTACCAATGTCTCCCAACAATGCCACCACACCAGTGGCAGTGAAAAGTGTGCAGACAGATTTCATGGTTTTTCTTCTTAAATAGCAAATATGAGTAGGATGGATACATTGCACCTGGAGTTCCCTGTACAGGTTGAAGTACATAAATAATGTGTGCTTAGCTTAAGTTAAATCACTATTCTATTTAAAACAGACTGCTTTACATTTGCTGCATATATGTACAAGTTTTAAGTTGTACATATTGAATGCATAAACCCACTAAGGAGAAACATGGGCTGCACATATTTAACACGGCACTTCTCACAAGTCACTGGTGATAGAAATAACAGCTCATCAGATTATTCTTTCTTTTAATAAAATTTGTGATTATTCTGGAATAATTTATTAGCTTCAGTAGTTAAAAGAACCTAGTTAAACAGCTGAAAAGACAACTATTCAGGCAAATTAATAAACTGAAGCATAAAACATTATAGAATATATAATTTTTAAGATGTGGCAAACATTTTAAGTTCATTTTCTATATTCAGGATATTGCAGTAACTTCAAAGAACTCTGTCTACAATGAACAACTTTGATTTTTAACTATTTTTATTTTTAGAACAGGGAGGTATCATGAAGCACACACAATGAAACAGAAACAATTCAGGGCCATGGGAGTATTTTGGAAACCAGAACAAATTTCAGCCAGGACAAGAGAACACATTTCAGTGGGTATTAGTGCAGTAAAGAGGTTACTTCTCTTTCAGCAGCACACATACTCCACTTCTCACTCACCTTTCATTGTGTCTAAAACCCAGCATGAGCCCTTCTCTGGTACTAGCACCTTGCTGACTTCCAAGAGAAACAGGTAGGCTCTGTTTTCTTTTGGATTTGACTTTTAACACAAGATTTGATGGCCCTAATCTTTTCTCAATTATGTAACATCAAAATAACGCCAGGAACAAATACTAGCCACACCAGGGAGCTGATACAAAAGAGAATTTCAAGGATTCCAAAACATCTGAAGCCCTAATTTCTCTGCTCTACAATACTGTCCCTGCTCCTGCCACCATGAAAAAAGGAGATGCTCTTTAAAACAAAATCAACAACTATGTGTTGAAGTCATCTGCCCTCCCTCTTTCTCTCTGGTGCAATTAAAGGCAGGGTGCCAACTTTTCAACAATGAGGCTCGTGGCTCTGGCTGAAGCCTGTCCCACTCTCCCAGAAGGGAGCACTGGCACTCAAAGGTGGCATCTCTGGGGAATGTGTCGGAGCAGGATGGGGCCAGCACTCCCAGTGCCCTACACACAGTGGGGCTGAGCCAGTGGCAGGCTGCCTTTCCCGAGATCACAGCTAGGGAATTCAGCACCGTGACACAAGAGGCTGGCACACCAACAAGACACAGATAACAACAGCACCTCTCCCAGCCCTGACCCCACTGAACCTGCAGCCAAAACCCCCAGCACATGGGCACTCAGACAAAGCCAGGCTGCTTTAAACACACTAAACACACTGTGAGAAAGGACAGTCCTACACCTCACATTAAAAGAACAAACTTGGTTTTATTTTTGCCAACACCTTATTATTATGTTACCCAGAGTGACCAGCTCTCCTTCATGGTTAAAAAGTAAAGAGGTAAAAAGCTACTCCCAGCTGCAACCTCATTTCAGCAGAACAACTTACCTATCCAGCACAGTGTGACCTCTTCCTTCACAGCACTATCTGTGTCACTCTCTGCTGGCCTCAAAACCAGACCTGAGAGGACAAAGCACAACATCAGGTACTACTGCTCCAGCCTCATTTATTAATTTCAAGGCAAGAGTGAAATATTCTTTCAAAATTATTTGAACAAAAAAGCTTCAGTCTCATAGATAACATGATTTTTCTACAAATATTTCCTCTCTCCAGTAAAAATCATTTACGCTGCCATCATTATTATCCTTAGTATCATCTTTCAGTGAATGTCCATCTACAAATTCATTAACTTTTTTAAGACAAATCATTGGCATCCTAATCTTCTGATTCCCATGAAAGACTCACTTTCCAGATACAATTGCAGCTGCCCCACACTGCCAGTTACTGTATCATACACGTCTTAAAATTCTGTAATCAGCATCCACCAGGTGCCGTATCGCATTCAGCACACCACAGTCAGTCAATACAGACATCCCCAAACACACCAAGGCTGGTTTTGTCAAATGTTTTATTGAGTGTAGACATCTGGAGTACTGTAAAACATGCATTATCTGTAGATTCAAAAAGGAGCAAGCCACATTGTCCTCACTGTCAAACGTGTCAGGCTTGGCATACATGATGGAGATTAATGAAGTATCATGAGAGTAATATGGTTCCCGAAAAGCTTCGACAATTTGGAGTAGGGTCTTAATCGTTTGAAATGCAAAGCTGCTCACATTTAGTGAACTTGCATGTTTGCTGGAGGTGCCATATTTTAATTCAAAACAAACAAGAATAATTTCACTGGGGGGAAGGGAGGTTCCCTAGGTAGAAACTGTATGCTTTTTGTTTCCAGATATTCCAATTCCAAATAAAAATTCATATGCTTTTTGAAGCAGCACAGTTCACTTCCGAGCGAACAACATCTGATATTCATTTCTTCTTGGGTTGTTGAGGTGTATTAAATTTAAAGAAGATAATATCTCCATCCTCCACTACGTAATTTCTGCCTTGTTGTCTGTATTTTCCAGCAGCCTATAAATGGAACAGACAAAAGGAAAATCAGTTATTTCATTAGACATTTTACAATATTTTCAAATGGCAATTATTTAAATACATTTTGGTAAAGAGATGGTAATACTTCAGCTTCGGAGTATGATAGTCACAATACTCCTCAGTTTGACATCACTTGGTTTGACATACATATAAAATACATATAAAAGTAATTTATCCTCCACTGGATCTGCAGTGCTTCAAATGCACCTGTGATATATAGTTGTAGAGCCTGGCAAGATAAAGGACTACAGCAGTCCCATTTTTTTTTTCTTTTTTCAATTTGGCTTTCTTTTCCCTCATCTGAAAACCCTGCAGATGGCAAAGGCTGACGGCAGGAGCGTAAAGCAGCGCCCTGGGCAGGGCGGGCAGCGCGCGCCACGGCTCACGGGACAGCACAGCCCTGTCCCCACTGCCCACGGGGACACCCTGCCCTGCCACAGCTGCCCTGCCTCGGGCTGCCAGTGGGGCTTGCCTGTCTGCCTGCGCCCACGTAATGAGGGGCTGGGGAGCACAAAATGCAGGCTCAGCTGTCCTGTCAGAAATTTCCTTTAGAAAGCATTTGCTTCAGAAGGACAGAGAGAAGAGCAGGTAGGCTGTGAAACCAGGATACAGGAAAAGGCATCTGGACCAAAGACATGAAAAGAAAATTCGTTATTAAAATGCTGTACTTGAGGAGAGCAGAAAATAGGCAAGGAATCTATTAAATATCAGTACTTTCTGCATTACAATTTATTATTATATTTTTCTACTGTTATCTCATCATAATTAAACCCAGTATTACAGAGGCTGTGGCATTAGGCCTGACAGGCTGGGCGGGAGGTGGTCTGCGAAAGCATTTATCTTGAA
Source organism: Thryothorus ludovicianus (assembly GCA_013397245.1). Taxonomy (NCBI): domain Eukaryota; kingdom Metazoa; phylum Chordata; class Aves; order Passeriformes; family Certhiidae; genus Thryothorus; species Thryothorus ludovicianus. The sequence continues at coordinate 710,864 of VZTB01003277.1, read as the reverse complement.
AAGTGTCTACAATATGGAAAAGTTGAGAGCTTCTGCTTTAGTTCAATAACCATTCCTGTTTTGAAGTTTTCTCTTGCAGGAGAAAGTGCTTCCATGCAAGACCTCACTGTGCCATTATTCTCAATGACACTATCACAGTGGTGGCATGCTAAGATCCCATTACAGGAAAGCTGTTAACTAATGACCTTAGTTGCTGTAGAACAGATCAGATTAATGGTACACAGTTAACTTAGACACCTTTCTTTCACAAAACCTGCTCTGTAAAGCAACCCATTTCCCCATATTGCCACCTAGAAATTTAGAGGCTTGATAACCTTGTTGCTGCCATTCCTTATTTAAATGTGGTTCCCAGTGATGCTAGCCTATGGAAAACTGCAGCTAAGACAGACAGCCCCCACAATAAGGATCTACTGAAAGAGTAATTGACCTTACCCCACATAACATTATTGATACGTAAGAAATAGTATATTGCAATTGTTTTCCTATTTCTTTCCCCTGGAAATCTGTTTAGACTGTAAAAGGTTTCCTTTGAGGATCCTTATAATATTTAAAGTCAAGAGTAATTACAGAAATTGATGGCATAAATACTAATAAAACAGTGCTGTAAAAATGATCAGAAAACGTAAGCTGCAGGCACAGGTACAGAAACATTTTACAGTTGAATACATTTATTACTCACAAATATTTGTAGAAAAAACTGTCCTCAACAAAGTAACTCAACAGATTTTTTTTAGCACAGTGGTGCACATATCAATGTGTCATAGACTTCTTTAATTAAATACATTTTGATACACTAACGTAAGTTTATGTATTTTTGTTACCAGTTTACAGTTAATTAAAAGTGACAGTGTTCCTTTAAATTCTCTAGAGACCATTTAATCCATTTCCATTGCTATCAGAAACACTGGTTGAAAAAATCAATACCCATTTGTGAATCTTGAGTATGTATTAAACAAGACACGTCTAACCAGTTCATTTGCACTTGAAAGCAGCCATCTGTAGAAGCCAGCTTTGCCTAAGCAGATATGATTGCTAATAATGTGATATCCCTGTAGACTACAAAGCCCACACAGAGCTATTCAGTGTATAGTTCACAGCACTGGCATTAAATTAGTTATGCTGTACTGGTGTTAAACACACACAAAATCAAACTTAAAAATCGATCAACTTGATAACACACAAAGCAAGCAACTCCCATTACCACTGTTATTTAAGATGACTCCTAGAAACACCTAAATTTAATTTTGAAATTTACCAGCAATATAAAAGCAATTAGCATTGTCTACGGCATGAAACATTGTATTAAATGCAAATTAGAAAAGACCAGAGGAATATGACACTCTATTCTAGGAACAAGGATTTTTCCTAACCTTGATTTTAAAACTGAGTAACAAATGTGAATCTGCTTGTTTTAGAGCTACGTCCTAACAATAAAAAATTAATCATTAAATAGGATTTGAGGATGGAAGTTTGATTTTTAGAATCTCACATTGTGAAAAGCAAATAAAAATATACAAGCAAAATACTGATTAATTTAATAGATATTATTAGGTTAACTGATGCAGCCTCTCAGGGAAAACACTCATATTTGAGCATCAAAAACTGATGGTGGCAAAATTTGAATCTGTTATGTAAAGTGGTTTCTGACTGCAGAATATTAGATTTATTTATAGCTGTGGTTTCCCTTTACAACTACAACTCTACTTCCCTTTTCATAAAGCAGTTCACATGCCGCAACGAACCAATTATATGGGATTTTTTTTCCCTCACTTCCTGGGGTTCAAACAAACCTATTAAAGTCCCGCTGCTCAGTATGATCTTCCTTAGTGATACCACTGAGAATAGGCTGAATTTGAAATCATAGTTTTGCATACCTTTCAAGCTATCAAATAGCAAACAATAAAGCTAGACCTTTTAAATTCTTTAACACATTATTGTGCGTAGGAACCGTCAAATACTGAGATTGAGTAAATCAAACTAATGTGCCTTGTAATTGCAATTCCATAAAATACAAATCTTAAGAAAACGTCAAAAATGCCAAACGAGAAAAATCAAATGTGTATGAAATAAAGGTAAGTTTTTCCTGCTTAAATAAGGAGGAAATAATGCATTAGCAACGCAGAGAAGAACAGCTTTCCTTATGACATTTTTTTTGCCATGTACAAGTTCATTTCATACTTAATAACATCAAATCAGATCTAATTTGTCAGCTCTAAAAGGGCACAACTTTGGGCACCCAGGCAGTCTCTGCCCTCTAGTGTTGAGAAAGCAGATGAAACTCTTCTCCATGCAAGTGTCACCACAAAGGAGCGTGAGCTCAAGGAGAAAGTTTTCCATTAAATATTTTTACTGTCTATTCAGCACATAGTAGCCACCCCGAACGATCAAAGTAAGGCAAGGCATTTTTGAGTAAGACATCAAAGGACAATGGAACGAAATACTGAAATGGTAAATTTTAAGATCCTAATTATGTTTATCATAGCCTAGAAGTGGAACCCACTAATCTTGAAAAAAGGGGACAATTTTATAATATAATATTTTCTTGACCACTGGCATCTAACATTAATACCTTTATTCAAAACAAGAAGATACATCTTTAGAAGAAACAGATTTTTCTGTTTCATGTTTCCTTTAAGAAGTGATTCAAAGAATCTCTCTCATCCTAAAAACCTGATTTTTCTGAAACAAGTCAGTTTTAAAGCCTTCTAAATTCTGAAAGTAAATATGTAAACAGAGAGAAAACCACCCCAACACATTAGCATAACATTTGGTCTTAGTGCTGACATGTAGTTCATGCACTGTTTTATCTTGGGCACTGAAATAGTTGCATTCCTGTCCAGTAAGTTGATGCATTTTAACTCTTTCTAAAAGATGAAAATGGATTTTGGTCTATTGCTAGAGGTGACTGAAGATTCACTTAGCATTAGAACTTTTTTCCAGTGAAAAATCAGATTTGAAGTGGAAAAAAGGCACATCTGCAGGGAGAAGAAAAAGTGGGGAGCTCACCTTGACAGCAGCCTCTGAACCTCCTTCTTTAAAATCTTCATATTTCATTACTTCAGCCATAATGAATCCCTTTTCAAAATCTGTGTGAATCTTCCCTGCTGCCTGAGGAGCCTTCGTCCCTTTCTGTCAAAGGAAAGACCAGAAGAAAATTAATTGCATTTAAGAAGATTGATTGCAGGAAAGAGGTTTCTCCTTTTTCATATGCTTTCAGGTTGTGCTGAAACTTTGTTCCATATCAGCTGAAATGTCACACGTGCAGCTGGGTGACCCTCGATGCTGGGACACAGAGAGTGCCTCCGTCACTGATAAACCAACCGACATTAGAGAGCAGCGGCTTTGTTTTTCCTCAGAGTTACCAACAGCAATATTGATTTCAGAAGCTATGACTGTGTTTTGTTGTGAGATTTGCTTCGATCCCCAGCTTTCTACACAGAAAGTGAGGCAGATAAAGATTTTTAAATAACTTTAAAATCTGAATTACTCAAGACTTTCACTTACATCCAAATAATTTCAATTAAAGGTAACATTCATGGCGAACAACATTTGCAATGAGAAATGATGTATGGGTGTCAAGCTGTACACGTTAGCTTATTTTTATTTCAGAATAATTTCAGTAAATTTGATACAGAACAAACTGAGTATTCTCACCAAAACATCAACAACTGAATCACTAAAAAAATAAAAAAAATCACAGACAACTATACGATAATTTAAGTTTATGCAATAGAGGAGAATGCATTATAGCTGCTTTAAATTACAGGGACAGACATTCTGTGCACATACAACCATGGAGAGAAATTTGAGCAATAATGGTGACCTAAAGGCTGCTTAATAAAGCATGTTAAAGTGCTAAGGAGTCTGACACTGTAAAGCACAGTTTTTACAATAAAAGATGTATTGGGTTAATATGGCTACTCACTGATGCTTACCTGACTAAATATCTTTGCACATTAAATCAAAGATACTCACAATCAGTCTTAAGATAAACCAGCTTTCAAATTCTCTAATAAAGAGCAAGCACTTCTCCTACTGAAAACAGTGGTATTTCACAATGTGCTTTTAAAAACCATGGCAAGAATCAGAACAACAAAACTCCTGCTTTTATATTATTTTGGTCACTATTTAGGGACTTTAGCAAGCAGTTATCATGTAAACAGAGAGGAGAAGAAAAAGCTAAAAAAACCCCACACATGCTTATAAGAAAATAAGTTTAATGTGCTAAAACACATACACAAACATCTGTAGCAGTACTATTAAAAATATAAATTTACAGGAAATTATGTTGATTAATGAAAACAAATTAATTCCAGTGAATGAATTTAAATACAGCACTGTAACTCATTGCACAGTCCTAAATACACTGATGCAAAAAATAGAAGCTCAAAGACTGAGCTGCACCTCCAAAAGTTGACATTGTTGTAATCTTCAAGATAAGAGTTTGCAACTGTACACATTCCAAAATATTTTTTTCAATATCGATCCTTATATTACAACATATTTACATTCTAAGGCAAACCACTACAGCTCAGCTCTTACTGTCCTCTGGGAATAAATTATTTGATGTCTATGGCTATATCCACTCAACATCAATATTTAAAATACATAATATCATTTTAGGCATTATGTAAGTTCCCAGATAAACATATAAAACTACCAAAATAAACTAGGTCTAAATACTAAAGTCAGTAAAAGACCTGAATTACTGCACACTGATTTTAGGATTTGGAGCCCAACTGTGTATCCACGAGGAATATAATGACGTTATATTGCTTTTATTGCGGAAAATGTAATCCCAGCAAAGCACAGGAGGAATGAACCATCCGCAACCCAAACAAACTTAGTGAATACAAAATGAAAAGCAACATCAATTTCACTGCAGACAAACCCAGTCACACAGATTAAGCAAGCACAATACTGGTACGTCTTATCTCTGACCACAGGAGGAGGGTAGACAGATTCTACAGGATGAAGAAATTCAGACTATGTAATAGGCAGAATCAATTGTTACCTGCCTCAATCAATGCAGCTCCACTTTCACTGTTCAGCAGCTCACAAATAATTAAAGTTATCCTGGACAAAAACCTCATCTGTAATGACTAGCTAACCGCCACCATGACAAACTTCAAAGTCAGTGATATCAATCTGAATTCAATAGTGTGGAACTGGATATAGCTGATGAATAAGTATGAATCTTACCCTGATGGTCCATGCACGCACTTCATCTGGGCCTGCAGTGAAAAAGTATTCTAGTTGGAGTGCTGCATATCCAGCCTTAATGATCTTTGCTAAAGCACTGAAAAAAAAAAAAAAGGGAAGGAATCCAATTCATTCAGCACATACACATAAAACAGCTAAATGCACCAAGTAATCAATTTACATGGAAAGACATCACATATTTTGAAAATACCAGGTCTACTTTTGAACACAGCAATAATTGCAGTAGCCTTTTACTTTAAACTCTCTTCAGAAGAACTACTTTTTTACTGCAAAATCATAAAGATAGTATTTTGATTTGTTTATTTGGCAGGCTACAGAAACATGGGATAAATATAAATCACCCTATCAGGCAGCACTCTTGTCTCATGCAATTTTCAGGACTCCAGGTCATGAAAGCATATCTGTTTGACTGAAATTCAATATTGAAACAATTTATAATAGTTCTTCAGAAAATTATGGCAAAATTCTCTCCACTGTCCTTATTCCCCATGGATGACGAAACAGTTTTGGTGATCGTTCCTTCTCAAAAATATACATAACTAATACCTATGTTATAATTAAAACACTGTACAGAGATGACAGATGACAGTTAAAAACTTAATTTAAAATAAATCTTTTCACTCTGTCTCATGGTAAAGAAAGGAGAAGATTCTCTCTTTATAATGGTAATTACTCTGTCATTTATTATTCTATCAGCGCAAGCAATTAAATTACTGCAAGGAAATAGTTGATAATAAAGTGTAGGGAAAATGAATGCTAATTAACCTTTGTGTCATGTTCTCTTCCAGATACTTCTGTTTCTCCTCAGCACTCATATCTTGCAACTTGAGTTCCAAGGCCCCACTAAAAGGAATGACCAAAGCACCCGGGTCGTGCTTGTCCACCCACTCTTTAATTTTTATCAACCTGTAGACAACAAAGGGCACAACATTATCTTGTAGTGCATGCATGGCTGTACCACATTCATTATTATCAAGTAGCACATACATATTCATAAGAATTGCACGGATTTATGATGCCATCTTTTTGTGTATTGCTTTCCAAGGTCAAGGCATTAGCAGGCAGCAATTGCTTCAGGTGTACTCCATTAACATTTCACTGTTTCTTGGTTTCTATTTGGCATTTAATCTATCAGAAATAGGCATAATTTGGGACAATAACTAGGTGTTTGGTAGAGGTTAAATACTTCCAATCTAAAAAGTGAATAAAACTTTCTAAGAGAAAAATGTATTTCCAAGAATTATATTTATCAAATGGGGTAAAACTGAAGGCCTTCAGTTTTTCATTATTTTTTTTAAATTAAAAAAAAAAAAAAAAAGGAATTCAGTAGCTAAGACTGCTGATAATAGCAGATAGAAAAGAACACTACACTCCTCTATAGCAAGCTGCACTTGCTTTTTATGCCTATTGATCTTGGAGTATGCCACAGCTGATCAATACAGAACCATGTTTCTACTGGTTTTTCCCACCTTTCTACCACTGTTCCAGGACAAAGCTTCTGGCCACTATATTACAACTATTTTTAAATAAAGTATTCATGTTCAATAACTGGCAGCATTTACACTAGTTTGCTGTACACCTTTTTTTTTTTTAGTCACACGAAACAACGAATTTAGAGCTAAAACTTATGGTGTTAGTTTTGGAATGTTAATCACTCTACTAAAGTTAACAAAACTGGCAGCCAGGATAACTAAAGTTAACAAAACTGGCAGCCAGGATAACTAAAGTTAACAAAACTGGCAGCCAGGATAACTAAAGTTAACAAAACTGGCAGCCAGGAGGGCCAGCCGTGTCCTGGGGGTCACCAGGCACAGCATCACCAGCCAGGAAAGGGAGGGGATTGTCCCACTCTGCTCTGGGGCAGCCTCACCTCGAGTGCTGGGGGCAGGTTTGGGCACCACAATGTAAGAAGGTTTTAAAGCCCTTAGAGAGTGTCCAAAGGAAGCCAGCAGTGATGGTGAAGGGCCTTGAGGGGAAGCCATATGGGGAGAGGCTGAAGGCACTGGGTCTGTTCAGCCTGGAGACTGAGGGGAGACCTCATTGCAGATACAACTTTCTCCTGAGGCGAAGCAGAGGGGCAGACACTGATCTCTGCTCTTGGTGACCCATGACAGAACCCAAGGAAATGGCCTGAAGTTGTCAGGGGAGGTTTAGGTTGGGTGTTCAAAAATGTTTCTTCACCCAGATGGACAATACTCTCAGGCACATGGTGTGACTCTTGGGGGTGTTTTGTGCAGAGTCAGGAGCTGGGCTCAATGACCCTTGTAAGCAGTCCCTTCCAACTCAGAATATTCTGTGATCCTGTGAAAACTTTAGAGCAGTAGATGGTGCCTAAATGATCTTTAAGAATCATATTCATGATTGCAAGTATTTATTGTAAGTTTAAGGAAGGCATGTATAAATTACCTGGAAGAGTTCACTAGTGCTATTAGGAAACTATTTCTAAACAGGTATGAATGGTAATAAGCACTATGCTCAGCAAGCAAACACAGGAGCCATGGGAATACTTCCTGCAGACGAATAATCAAATTACAAAACACTGCACTTTGGGTGCCAGCGATGTTTCAGACCTGAAGCACCCACCATAAAGCACAGAGCTTTATGCTTGCTGAGTTCTTTTTCTTAGTCCTGCTAATCTGCAAGATTTAGACTAAGGTTTTAGCTGCTATTATACTGAAGTGCTTTGAAACTGTGGCCTGCAAACCTTTAAATAATCAATGCAAATGTCACTTCAGAAAAAAATGAACTGAACCACAAGTTCATCAACACACATTTGTCAAAGAAAATAGCAGGGGATCAGAGCTATTATGAGATTAAGTGCATGGCCGACTGAGTAGGGTTTTAGATGGGACAAAGAATATAGAAGTTCACTCAACAGTTTTCACACGTTTGTTATATAGGCTGGTCTTCTATCATTTACTTATGTAAATACCCTGTCAATGTTTTTCAATTCTCATTATGCTAATCTTTTCTTGCCTCCAGTTAACCAGTGAAAACATAGCCTGGTATCCGGGACTGATACTGAAACACTATTGCCTTTAGAAACATCTGAACTGAAAATCACAATTAGGGTGTGTTTCTCCATGTGACATCTGGTATTTAACAGCATTTCTAAAACTAACATTTGTAGCTAACTAATTTATTTTTGGCTAACAAATTTGGTATTGAAGTCCAGAGCTTATAAATGCCAACATTTAACAGAAAATTTAGCTCAAAATGCATCTACAATTCATAAGTGTACTTCAACATATGCACGGAACATCCTTTATAGATGTTTTTTAAGGGATTATCTAACACGGGTCTCTAGACTAATTAAATAATGTGCCAAGTGAAGGAAGATGGAATGAAATGTGTAAACTTGAAAAAGTGAAATGAGTATGAAAGTAATGTCAAAAATTGGATTCAAATTCTGTTTGGTAAATATGGTCATCATAACTAATAAACTAAGAACTATTGTGGAACAACAAGATAAGAAATAATTACTTTGGCTAAAACACCAATTCAGAATAATAATAGTCTTAGACTGTCATTTTAACAGCTTTTCTATTGAGTCCTTAGAGGGATTATTTGCATTCCTCAGGTATTCTATTGTACGATTCAGATGAATAAAGACTTACAAATCATTCCTCTACCGCCAGTGTGAGACTTTGATCCAGTGAATACACCATTGTACCTTAACTATAATTGGCAAAAAACCTGACAGTGTAGAGCATCACAAGCTTAATAACAAAGGAGAATATCTCAAAGTGTTGACAGACGATCTTCATAATGCAGGAGCAGAGCTGGTACATTTTACCAATAAATGAGCACTGAGGTCTAAAGGTCTCTGAAGTGACTGACATCAGACCTGCTACAGCCTCACTAAAAGAATAAGGTAGTGCATCCCACTCTGTACAGACAGTCAGGTTCTCTGCCCGAGTCTTTTACTTTTGTGACTTTCAATGTCTCAGAAATTACGAAAAAAGTATCAAGGAATTCCCTAAATGTGATCAAAATGAAGGAAAAAACCAAAAAAAGTAAACGTTCAAATATAAATATTGACGTATTTCAAATTTACATTTTCCCCAAAGCAGAATGTTTGACTAATAATCAATAAAACAATAGTGCACGTTTGTCTTCCTTTTAGGGATAACCAAGTGTGCCAAACAGAACAAAATGGTCTTAACAAATGGCAACAATTAATGTCAAAGTCTGTTTTATTTGAGCATATAATTTTTCCAAAGAAAACCATGTATGTCTGTAAAAGGACAGCAACAGTACACTCATTTTGGGCCTTTGTTAAGATAAGTAAATCCTGGAGTATCTCTCAGTTATTTCATGCTATACTTGAAAATGAACAATGAAGAGTATTGGATTTTACGCTTAAAGACCTGTAACGCTTAAAAACCCCCACCACACACTAAAATGTAACAAAATGAGAAGTGAAAAAACCAAAAAGTAGAACTGGCAGCACCAATGACCACGATATAACAGATGAAACTGCTTTAAGAAACAAGGAACTGCTTGAGATGAAAACCCTTCCTAAGAAAGTAAACCAAAAACTAAGTGAAAGCAGTGTAACCATGTGGGATTTCTGTGACATCCAACAGACCTTCCTGACTGGGGTAGCTTGGTTCCTCCTTTCCCTGTGGAGAGGAGTGTGCCAACAGCAACTACAGAGGGTTCCTCAATTGAAGTCTGATTGATGCCAGAAAACAGACAAAATATCTTCTCTGGAAAAAAAAATACAGACTCGAGACAGCAAGACATCCATTCATTCTGTGATGGCAAGAAGAAAAGCGTATTATGACTGTGTAAAAGCCTGACACAAAACCAAGGCAAGTGCAAAACCAGACCTCATCAACTTGCAAGTGAAGGCAGCACTCGAAATTCTGATCAGGGAAAACACTGAAGAAGAATTCAGATGCTCATTCCCACTAATACTGTGACAGTTGTTTGATAAGGACATAAGGAACACCAGCAGCATTATCAGTGTATCTAGTAAACTACAGGTGCCAGCGACTTCAAGTGAAGATGGATCAGGACAACGACCAGGGTCAACTCCTGATCCTAAATCAGGATGCAGAAGACCTTGGAGAAAGGTTTAAAAATGAGGGCACACTGAGAAGGCCAATAAGCAAAGAGCACCAGAAATGAGAGTTGTACAGACAGGGGTGCTTTCACTTCAAAATGGTGACGCTTACTGAGGCAGAAAAAACCAAAACTAGCAGCCAACCAAAATAAAAAGGTATAAAAGTTGCAGAATGTACATTTCCTACAAATCAATATTTGAGAGAGTTTCACATGAGAGATCCAGCTGGGAACAGAGACAGAGTTCAGATAGAAATCTGAAGTAGTGATGGAAGAGAGAAACTGCAGAGAAAGCTTAAGCTCAGTGGACACCTGCAAGACAAGATGATCTGAAAAACTGACCCCTGAGAAGAAAGGTGATTTGTGAAAGTATGCTTTTGTACAAGCAAGACCAAAAATACCATCTAACTAATGGAAGAGAAATAATTGTTTTGCTGTTCTACACCTGAACTATGAGAGGAAAATGGCAGAAACAAAAGAGCATGGCAAGGGAAAGGAAAATATCAGGCAGCACAAGAAGGACAGAAACCAATATAGGTAAGATCAAACTAAATTATCATAATTTACAAAAGACTGGAAAAAGAGATCCAGAGATATGAATGAGAACAAGAGGATATAGAAATTCCCAAAGGCTCTTCCTGTTGGCAGTTCTGAACAATACTGTTTTTCAAAGGCTTCTAAACTCAATCTGTTTAGTGCTTACTCCCTATTATTTAAGTTTTCCACAGGTGGAGCCTAAGCCACCTTTATTTTAGTTAAATTGAGCCTATAGGCTGTGGATTGAGAAGATACACTCTCTATTTATATCTTAAAAGTTGTAGGAAGTTTTTATTATGAGCTTTCCTTGTAAGCCACATATCACTTCTAACTTTGAACATTTTTGCTTGGACTCCCTTTAATTAGTCTAAAAGTTTCTGAAAGCACACAGAACCTGATGTACTTCTCAGAGCTCTTAATAATAGTATCTTAAAAACATTAAAAATAGCTAGAGGATTAACTCATTTTTCAGGAGATTTTCCTGTTTATTAAACTCAGTCTAGCATTGCTTTTTTGTGACAGCACTGCAACATTATCTCATGCTCAGGTTGTAACTCACTGCGTGACCCTGTCTGACTAGCTATTCTTAATACTACGTTTGCATAGTTAATTATTCCTGTATAAAATCCTTCTCAGGAGTTGCACCATAGCTGTTTTTTCCTAATGATTTCTTCTATTTCTTGAGATGCTCCTAAGTTCTACTTTTGTTCTACATATACATGGACATCTCCTAGATTGGGGGTCATCCAGAGATTTAATAAAAGTGCTCACCATCCAGCTCATTAATGGAAATATATAACAGTATTCAACCAGTAGCTGCTTTTGCAGAGCTCATATTGCCATGTTCTTTGTTTGGAAAGTGCACCACAGATAATCATGCTCTGTGTATTATCTTCCAACCAGTCTTGCACATTCAATTTCCAGTAGTTCCATCTAGCCAATACTTCCTATCTTGTTTATGAGAATGTTGTAATGCACTGAAACCTTTAAAGGCTTAATAAAAATCCCAATATACAGTGTATATTTTTGCTACGTGGAAGACCATTAAATTTAACACAAAATATTAGACTCATCTTACAATCTAGACAAGTAATGAAGGGCCAAAATAAATTTGTGAAGACAACTGGGCTGCTTTTAGGGGATGAAAAAGTTGAATTGTTCCAACATTTTTCTTGAAATTAAAGGAAAAATCATTGACTTAAAAATATCTTCTTTCATCTCTCCTCTTAGTGGATTTCTTTTGTCTTTTGAAACCTCATCCATTACGAGGTTTCAAATGAAACCACAAATTATCTAAAATGATGATGAGTTAGGCAAGAATTGTTTCTTTTGCCACCAAAACCATGAGGACCACTAGGTTTAGCTGATTTGGTAGGATGGGAGAGGAAGATCTGCTCTACCTAAGCACCAGTACTGCATGGCAGAGTGTCCTTCCTGTCTGTTCTAGTGGCACACACAGACTCCACAGAGTTCAGACCTCACTGTCCTCAGTGCTGTGCACAGATGAGGATAATATGTAAATGTATTCTTACAGAGATCAGAAACAGACACAGCTTCAGCAAGCTTTCATTCCAAATTTCTGCAATTAACGAAGGATGGGATGGTAAAAATAACAGAACAAATGCATATAATGACTGTATAACAGAAATGGTCTGTGGCAGAAGTGAAGAAGGGGAAGAGGAAAGCACAGGTGGTTGTCACTCTGCTGCATTGGAGCACTGTGCTCTAACTCTTTATTGCTACCTGCCTTTCTCTGAGTATCCCTTTCTTCTTGCATTACATAAGGAAAAAGGATGACTAAATAGGAAAACATTAAAGAGTAGAAAGGTACCTTCTTCCTCACCATGGTAAGTTTTTTATGAAGATGACAATCTACAGAAGGTTTGGGAGTACCTGTTACAGACCATATCTTAAATCATCAGTGATGTTTATAAGTTTATTTTTTATTCCCTGTTCCCAGCTGGCCAGATGAAACACAGCAATCCTTCAATTTCAAAAAGCCCTTTCCCAGGCCTGACCTGCAAATGCTTTCCAGTAACAGCTCAGAACAAAAGCACTGCCTCCACTCTCTGGGCTGCTCTCTGGCCAAGAGCCTCCTCTCAGCCCCTCAGGACAAGAGCTTGAGGAACTCAGCACTGCATTTATCCTGCACACCCTGAATGCTTTAAGCTCTTCAGTACCTCCTCACAGTCTGATGTCCTTATCACCTCCAGTATTTAGTCACTGCATCCACCTGAACCTTACAAGAGGCCATCATGGAGAACCCATCTCACGTTAGGTATCACTCCCATCTCCTCAGACTGACTGAGCCTTCAAACAGGAAGTGGAACAGCCCTTAAAATTCTTCACCTTTTAGGGACGTGCCACACATCCCATGATAACAGGAATCTTATGATAGAATGGGTACATAAAGCGCCTCATTCTACCAGATCCAGATTTCACATTTTTAAACTTCATTGTAATTTCAACTTACACTGAACCAAAAAAAGAATCATAGAGGCTCCTGACCAACACTGTCATTTGACATTTATTATGGATGGGTTTATAACTCCTTAACATTCTCCTTTGAAATGTAAGCAATCCCAGGTTCTCTGCCTTGTGTGTCAAAGCAAGTTCTTCCAAAGCCTTGATCTCTACCAGGGCCATTACCTTCAATCTCCAATAATTCTGCAAAATCATTTGTTAGATGGAGTGACTAGTATTGCACCTACTATTTTATTCAAGTTACATCCCAGATTTTAAATAAACATTTTCAGAACCTGGACATAAGCTTCTCATGCCATTCCTTATCCATCCAGATGTTACACTTGCTTTTCTGCTAGCAGCTGCAGCACATGGAGCAGGGTCCCTATCAGCACTACCTCATACTCAAGCTGTTCACCAACAAAAATAATCCAGTAAAAAAAGCTTTCAGAGGGAGAATTTAGTGATTTCATAGTCCCCCTCTCCAGCCATTGCCTTTTAAGATGGAAAAGTTGACTTTCCCACGTAGCCCTAGAACTGGCTGTGCCAATACAACTGAAGAGTGCTGCAGGAACAGGCGAAGACTGTTAAGGGTAGAATGTCTTAAGTTAGCCTGCCACCCAAAAACCATCAATGCCATGCAGCCAAGTTCCACCAGGAATTTTGTTATTTATTACTGAAGAATGCTTATAAATGGCAGGACTCCTGAAAAAAATTATCCCATATGAGATGACTTATAAATGGATTCTTCCAGCGAGAAAACAAGGTTGACAAGGGAATTAAAAAAATCAAGGCAATATTCTGAAAACCCCTATAAAAGCACTTTATGCCCTCAAGATATAGTTCTGTTAACATACTAACATAATATGGTAGCAGCAGAAGGTTCTCAGCTTACCTGGTCTAGAGACATTGGCAGTTTCATGGTATGCTAAAAACATGTGAGGACACAACACTTCACTTACAAATTCACATGTGTGATCAACCACTTTTTGAACATATTTCATATAAAGACTTGGCTTAACTGACATGAAACTTTTTTGGTTTGCAATATGTGGGAACTGTGAAAGAAATAATACCAGAGAACATGAATCTGTAAATCAAGTACAGACAGTAGTTAATGGATAAAATGTTTCTGTATCTAGGAGAAATAAAGCATGTGTAACAGAAAAATAAAATTCATAGCCTACAGCACTTTGAATTAAAAAATATCAAGACGGTAGAAAGACAAAGCAGAATAACTTTTTCTGCTGATATCCATATATATAGAGAGAGCTTCTAGTAAGAAAAGATTTTTCAGTACATTATGCAGCTTATATAATCTAACAAAAGGTTGGCCATGGTAACCCTATTTTAAACATTTGTATGAAGCATCATGAGTGAAGCATAAAGCTCTTAAAATCAATTTTTAAAACATTCCTTTCTGATCTAATTTTCAAGACTGTAGTAATATCTCTACCCAAATTGTGGGTAGAGATATTATTATTATTCAATCCCCACTAGGGCGATTGGAACCAATTAATAATTGGTATCACAACCAAAATCAGTCATGACTTAAACAATGAGGAAAGTTGTACTACACTGCAACTGCTGGCACGTGAAAGAGTCTCTAGTTCTCCTTGGTCTGCCAATTGTGAACACTAATTCTGTCTAACTAAAAAGACAAAAATGAGATGGCTGTTGCAAGGATCAAGAACAAGTCAAGACGGAACTACTGATGAACCCACATAACAACAGAGACTGCAACAAACTCTGTATATTACATTTCTTAATTATGGGCACAACCAGCCCTACTCAAGCACATATACTTTGGACTAGAAAGATGTTTTTAAAGTCACATCTGGTCATTCTTTCTGCTATCACTTATAAAATGCATAGTTTAGAATGGTTATCTTGAAAACTATAACAAAACAATTTAACAATTACTCGTTCATAAACTACAGCACAAGGAGCAAATCTCAGTCACAAGATCTCCTTGCAAATTGATGATGACTGATACTATTACAGATTAGTAGAAAGAGTTATTATTCCACAGTCAGGCTTATGCTATGGCATGACAATTTTAAGTTTTGTCTCTTGACAGGACTTCTTTATGTCACATGGAAAACTATTCTTTAGAGTCCTGTACATGGTAAGACAATTCATATCAATGCTATTATAGTAAAGTCTCAAATATATAAACTCATAAAAAGTTATGATCCATTCATAAATAGAGCACTGACAAAAAACCCCAAAGATATGATGCCTTAACAAGAGAAAGTTTACATGAAACACACAATGGACAACATAATTTTAAATTTATTCGTTATTTTATTTTATTACTTACTATTTTTATTTTATTCTTTAGTTCTTTTATATATTATGTGCACGCAAGCAAATAGCAAGACATACTCCCAGAAAATAAATAGGATCTACATAAAGATCCCATGCAAGGAAATAAATATATACTAACAGTACTTAAAATAAGACACAATAAAGATTAATTGGCAATGTATTTCTCTATCGTTAATTTAAAATTGTGCAATGGGTAACATGCAGACTATGACATTGTTAGTTTTGGCTTTCACTGAAGTCACACAAAAATTTAACGAAACTTAAATAAACTGGGTCAGCATATTCCTCCCTAGTTCACTTACTGAAATATCCTCTCCTTCTCACAAAAGATAGAGGGAAATGCCTTCCTCACTTCTCCAGAATTAGCCTGTGTGATCTTAATTGCAGAGCCTCTCCAGACCAAAGAATTCACATGAATGTTCTCTTCCTCCATCAGTTGCTAAAAATTACCCTAAGTATTAAAACTGGAGAGTCAAATATTACTATAACAAGAATATTTGATTTAAAATAAACCTTGCTTATTCCTGCTCCCCCCTTGGGCCATTAACAACTCCTTACTCACATTTTCTGATCACACAATACTACAACTCTATGTTTTCGGAACAATTTTAATGAGATGAGTTTAAAGAATCACAGAAGCTGGTAACGCTGGGCTAAGTTGTGGGATTTTGATGACAAAAAGATCAAACTTTCTATTAGGCTGCAATATGCTCCTCAATAAAAGAGAAATTAACTTGGGCATTTATCCAGAGAAAGAACATCCCCTAAACTCTCAGTGTAACAACAAAAGTGTTTAGCTGAATGGTTAATACTCAACCTAGAGCAACTCCAAGAATACAAGGCTTTATTTCAGACCCCTGATTTAGGTACCTGATCTCGCTCTGCTCCCTGTACAGTTAATGAAGTAGGAGGCTCTTCTGAGGGCAATTCAGAGTACTTAAATTAGGGCTCCCTTTCTCATTTTCTTCTTAAAGCATCTCTCCTCTCCTCTTTTCATAGGCTGCTTTAGAAACTAACCCTCACCTTATATGCCTAAGACACATAAAATTATGTGACGTGCCTCGGTCTTGCCTCCTGCTGATAAACTTCCCCAAAATAATGTCTAATAAATACAACAGCATATACTGTACTGTCATATGAACATGTCCATGTCTGAGTAAAACACTAAACGAGTTCAGGATTTTCACAGCGTGCAGAGATGCCTTGTATGAAATGCGCTTCACTAATTTGAAAAGCTGTCACAAAATGTTCAATTCCACAGACACAGTCTGTTTACCTGTCTAAACTATGGTGAAATGAAAAAAAAATTAGCCATGTCTGAATCATCTACTAAAACATACTTGTCCTAGGGGAGCAGTAACTTTGATTTTTTTCAGAAGCCAGAATAAGTATCTGAATCAGTGTCATGCTTCATTTATCTGACAGACTAAAGGATCTGCTAGACACAGAGATTTTTAAGGCTGAAAATGGAATGACAAAGTAAATTTCTGTCAGAAGTGAATAATCTGTGCATGAGTGTACACAAAACATTTTTATTTGCAAGTTCAAAACTAAAATCTGATTTATTATAAAACTGTTAGCTTACCTATCTTCATTTTGGTATCAGTTATGGGATTAGGAAGCATTCAACACCCTCAGCAATTTCAACAATAAAAAACCAATCTGACTGCAGAAAACTCCACCTTGAAGTTACAGTGCTCTGTGGTATGCTTTACCTTTACAAACACCAGCACTAACAATAGGATCAAAAATACAAACCTAAAAAGCAAGCTACTTTTATTTTTGTGACTTGGCCCAGAAACCATTTTTCAATAGAAAGCCAGAACGTAAGCCCAAAAACATACTAATTCATGTTCAGTCTCTTCTGAGTAAAGAAAAGGCTCCATGTGTGGTGGCAAACATGATAGTTGTCAACATAAATGAAAATGTTCATGAATAAAAAACAGGCTGTTATAAAGAGCTAATTATAATATTACTATCAATTGCTAGCTTGCGCTTGTAAATCTTTCATATCATATAAATGCATTGTTTTTGACGTTTCTCTGTAGCGAAACATCACATCATTTCACTTTTCCAATGTAGTTCAAACATGCATGGGATATACTATAAGGAACGTGATCTGATCTACAGTTACACTGAGAGAAAAACTATCACATAAATGTGCAATCATTAAAATTGTAAAACATTAATCATCTTCCATGTAAAAAAAATAAAATCTAGACTTCCAACAGCATCTCTAAAACTATTTCTACTTTCTGTATACTCATCTTGCTATCCAAAACAGCAGTTGAAAACACTTCATCCAATTACACAAGTGACCACCAAAATAACACATACAGCCAAATCACTACTGACATTGTGAATTACTCAAGTTCTGTCCAGATGCCTTCTTGTCATTAGAAATGCTGTTTATTTGCTTCAAGCAATCACACTCTTCTAGCACATACAGTTTGAGAAATGTTTCAGTAACAATGAACATTTCAATGACATTTTCAATGAAAAGCACTGCTCCTATTTTAATTCTCACATGTTTTCTTCTGTTTTAGAAGCAGCAGAGAATTTAAGTTTGGAAAAGACCTGCTCAACAGGGAAGAGCCCTAGTAACAGATGGCTAAAAGTAGACCTAGCCAAAAGAAAAATACTAAAAAATCATATTGGGCAGTTATTCTGGGACATGAGAGTCTATGCATTTCTCCACCAAAGAGTCACTTAATCAACATACACAATGCAATTTTAGTGTTAGTTTGGTTGAGTAATGACACCATCAAAGAAGAAGTAAACCTAAGTAATTTGGTTTAAAGGAAAAAATAAAGCATGTTCTGATAAATTGATTCTCTCATTGATATGACATATGATTTTCTGTGCAGGAGAAATACATCTATAAAGTATTTGATAGTGTGCTGTGTGTAAAACTACTCATTTAGCTAGAGAAGAAGGGAAAGTGGATTTGTAGATACCAAGGACTGAGCAATGCACTGGATATGGTAACAGGAGAACAAATTAATCTTTTAGAGTACTAAATCAGACCTTACCAGGATCAAACTTAGGACTGATCGTGTTAAATATATTAATGACCTTGACACAAACATTAGTTGCATGCAAATTTTATGTTCAAACAGGAGCAGGAAACATTTTCCTCAAGGAAAGTCATCATCATTGTCAATTGTAAGTGACACAGAAGGGAGATCATACCAGGTTAGTGCTCTTCAAAGCAATTCTAAGCTACCAGGACAATGAAACAGGGAAAAGGCAAATATCATCTACAGATCCTACTGGAAATGCTTCCCTTTGCTTAACAGGATGCATTACATCTGCATACAAGGTATTCTTGAAAGCATACAGAGAGAGCATGCAGGGGTGGTCAGCTAAATTCAGAACAGGTCTAAGATTATCAGAGAGATGGGAACCTCATGTAAATGACAGAGAGAGAGAGAGAAAATTGATAATGCCTGCTTTAAATAAGTACAGGAGGTAAACAGCAATTAGAGAAGATACAATTTAGTCTACAGGACAAAGCTGCCTGAACCACCAATGAAATAATACAGCTATGGAAAAACACAGGCTGGAAATTAACAGAACATTTTCAACCCAAGGCAGCAGCAAGGTTCTGTAAACTGCCTCCCAATACTAAGTGCAGAACAATCAGCTACTGTTAAAAAAAAAACCAAAACAAAACCACAACAAATCACCACCTTAATTAATTTATGGAAGTCATTATACTGTGTAGCTACCAACAATAACTGGTTCTGTACTGAATGCAGAGGAGGGATTACAGTAATTTAGGGATTACCATATAGTTACAAGGAAGCACTACACTTTGTGAATTCAGAAGTACTTAAATGCTATGCAGAAATGCACAGGAGGACAAAGAGGTCTCAATTTCATACAAATCAAGTTCCTACACCTTTTGTATGAACCAATGCCTTCACCAGGAAGAAGGCAGAAAGAACTCAGCCCCCACATACTTGCCTTGGCTAGTGCTGACCAGCTGACCAGCAGCAGCAGGACTGCCAGACTGATGCTACCTGTGTCCAATGCCTGATGCCACTGCTCTTTAAAGAAGGAATATAAATTTGGGATCACTGTTGTAAGGACACAAGACTCAAAACTCCTGGACAACCTGACTTCATTGAGTTCTGCTTTTGCAAAATAAAATGTACATAAAGTCAGAAGTAGCCCATTATACTGCACATAGTTACCAGTACCACTCACAAGGACAGCACGGGTAAAGCAGGAGAGGGGGCTGCAGTGCTTGTATCATAGCTTGGCAGTAAGTCATCTAAAATTTGGACAAGGCATAATTTTTAAAATAGCACTAACAATAGCACTGGTCAAATGAAGAAAATTAAGAAGTGTTGTAATTTTAAAGTGTGTAAAAACTTTACATTAAATTTTCCTCCTTGGTATCACAGAGATCTAAAAGAGACGAAAGTAAAATCCAGTCCCTCATCACCAAATCTCCAGGCACGTGCTTTTAACATAAGACCTTCCTTCTACAGTCCCACATTAGTATCAAGTTTTGCTCCAGAAGAAGGGAATTCCATCATCAGGAGTCTCCTACCTACCCAACCCTTCTGCATCCTCAAGAGCAAGCTTGTCTTTCTCATGGAGCAAGGCTAGCCATAAAGGAAAGGTACATCCCTAAGCAGACAACCCTTTGGGACAGGTCACTGATTCTGAAATGCACTGACAACCTCCACTGTGACATTTTCTGATTTTGAAATGTGTCCCATTATAGAATTAAGGCAATTAATATAGCAGCATATAATTTCCAATTTATAAAAAAAGCAACCAAGAAAATGCTGAATTCTAAACTGACTGCACTCATTAAATACCCATTACACAAACCTGTCTTTGAGCTAATGGAACCACAGTGAGCATTTGCTGCCCAACAGACTAGAGGCTGTTCTCCTGCAAGGTGTCCCAGGTACTTCCTAAGAGCACAGAAACAAAAAGAAACCTCTGAATTTCATGTCATGTATTCAAAGGAGAAAAATCTATCAGGTACAGTCTCTTCTGAACATTTTCCCTTAAATATGGCCACTTTCCCATCCAACAGTTCTTCACATTCTGTTGCTCACTCTGCTTTCTTTTCCCAGTGTTATTCTCCAGTCTCCAAAGCCTTCTCTCCTGGTCCAACACTCTTTAGCAAGATGCTTCCAAATTCAACCCACAGAACTGACACTTCACTGAATTCACACCTCCCTCCTACCCTTGCTTTGGTCACTCCCACATTCCTACTCCTTTTAACTCATTTGCAGGGTTACCACTTCTGCTCCTGGTCACAGATCCTCCTCCTGCTCAGCCTCCTTCATGCTTCAACATACAGAGGTACATCTGAGACACTTCCAAATTTCTGTTAGGTCAGCTCATTTCTTAAATTTATCAACAGCTATTTCAAAGAAAAATTCTTTAACCCCTGTGTATTTCACAGCACTTAGCATTACATTAATCATCTACCACTGTACTTTCCAATAATTTTGTTTAAAAATATATTATACAAATATTGACATTTTGAAATTTGTTCTGCACAAATCCAATGCATATCGATGATTTTTCCCACTAAAAAGAGGACAAAGTAGGTATGTAATAGGCTGAAATAAACAAGGATCAGGTATAAAATACCAATTTAATAAACAAAAATAAACAAATAATCCACTGTACAGTTTAAGTACAGGTGACAAAGATATATACAGTAATATCTATTATAAATAAATATTAGATACAAGTCCTTCAGTAAAAGCACAGAGCATAGTTGTACTGTTAGTGCTTCCACTTATCAGATGAAATCTTGTCTTTACACAGAAAAAGGACAAAAAAAGGGGAATCTAAATAAAGCAATCTGAAACATAGTAACACTAACCAATACTGTATCTATCCTTGAAACAAATATTTCTCTCAGATGCAGTTGATAGTTTTTCTAGCACATTCATAATTATTGTACCTGCTCTTCTGCTACAAACCTGTGGAGCCTGTAACAAGAAATGCCAAGAGTGCAAAAGACTTCATGTTACAATATTCTAGTTAAAGCTGTGCATGTGCCCAATTTTGCTTTACACCTCAAAGAAAGCCCAGCTATACATTATGAATCAATCAGAAAGAGGACTTTTTTAAGTTTTAATAAAAATAATGCAAAGTACAGAACTTCACAGTGATGAGATGCCTAAACCAGAAGCATTTCCCCAGCCCTACAGCAGTTAAAACAGATTACATAACAATTCTTTACAGAGAAAGCTCCTACTGAATTTGAAAAAAAACCCTTATATCTTGCAATTTTCAGAAAAGCATCATCCTAAAAATGCATTCCACTCATTCAGAAGCAACCCAGATTCTATAGAATCTACTATAGAAGCTAAAGGTACTGCTCAATGCAATGATTCATAGTTTCTCTAATAGGAAGATTCAGCAGTTTTCAGATGAGACCTTTATTCCCTCTCTGAATAAATGATGCCTGAAATTTTTATTCTTGTTCTAATGGAATTTCAATGGCCTTCACTGCAAATCTACTGGAAATTTTCGCATATTAAGTGGAAAAAATTAAATGATGTTAACCACATTTTAATGTGATTAAGGCTGACAGGGTCATTATTTCTGCTAATCACTCAGTTTAAAAAGCTCAAACAAAACTTTGTAACAGCCAACGTTTTTTCTGTTTTTCTGTATGTCTACTGTAGTTGAGAATTAAAGCCACTATTGAATATGAAACACAGTATACATCACAAAAGGATATATCAAATGTTTGCTGCAATCTGTACATGGATTTCATCATAATTAATTTAAAATTTTTAAAAAAGGGGGAATCATTCTTTCAGAATGTATAGCCCTTTACTTCTTTTGTCTTCCACAATCAAAAGACAAAACAGAACAAGGGAATATATATTTCTCTTCCCATAGGTCCTATTTGCTAATGAACAAGAGAAAACATTTCTGCGTGTCTTTACTGTGAACCAAAAGAGATGTGTATTCACAGCAAATAATTTCTTAGAGCACGTCTGTTAGGCTCTGCAATAAGGAGTTCTGCTTATTACCATTTAGGCTGGCATAAGCTGGAAAATGGGCATAAAGGAGTAGAACAGAACAAGGAGCAAAGGTTATACAGTTTTCAAGAGTGTCTTGTAGTTCACTCGCATGGAGGATCAGGAATAGGACAGAAAATGAAGGAGACTGCTGTTCTGGTCACGGGCTCAGCTCGAGAGGCACAGCCTTACAGGCAGCCCTCCTGCTCCAAGGTTTGGCACAAACAGCAGCAGCTGTCAGCAGAGCAACTCCCTCGGACCACAGCAGCTCTGAGGATCGAGCGGGGCAGAAGCACTTCACTTAAAAAAGACAGAAGTTTGTCTCATTCATACTACCAGGGGAAGAGATATGTTTGTGGGATTTGTATTTTGTTTCTTTCTGAGTGGGAGGAGGCTGTTCACAGGTTTTCTTAGGCTTGCATTTTTAGGTTTTTTGAAGGATTATCATTTTCTGCAAATATAACCACTGTAATGCTTACTTCTTGCTTAATAATTAATACCACCCTCTGTGAATCATTATTTCTGGATGACATGTACCCCTCATGCCATGTTATCCCCTTCCTCACAACATCTAAATTTACAGATGATTTAGATGAGGGGAAAAAAAAAGCATTTCAGTATTCATATTCATTTTTTTCTATGTAAGTAACTTGCTTATACTGAAGTTACTTTGGAAGAGAAAGTGCAGACAGATTGATTCACATTGATCATTCCCATATGGTTTAATAGATACACTTCAACCTTACTGAATCACTAAAAAATGCTTATTGAATTACAAAAAAAAAAGTAAACAAGTTCATTACCTTATTAACCTTAGGGTATGTGAAATTTATCTGAAGAATATTTTATTTCCTTCCCGTTCCTTGGAAAAGTAGCTGGATACAGAAATTTTTAGATCTACTTTATGATTACAACGAAAAAATGATGAGTAAAAAAAGATGGTAATTAATTATACACAAGTCTTTTCATATAAGACTTTACTCCTTTGTATCACACGTGTACTGTATTTCAATAGCCAGGAACTTGTTTTCTTAACAAACATTTGCTTCACACCTGAATACTTTCCATAACAAGACAAAAAGTCCAATGACATTAGATGACTTACTATCAAGGAACAAACTACATTAACATCAACACATTATAGCTCTAGTTTGTGGTGTTCTCAAAAAGAAACATTATTGGTATTGTTGCACTTTCTAGCTTTAGTATGAAGCCATGCACTAGTGCATCAACTAACAACCCCACTGAATTCTTGTGCTCATCTAAGAAGGGACCCTGCTGAATGTCCTAATGCATCTTATTGTGAATCTTCAGCAAATAAAACTTCATGTATGAGCTC
Organism: Thryothorus ludovicianus; assembly: GCA_013397245.1. Classification (NCBI taxonomy): domain Eukaryota; kingdom Metazoa; phylum Chordata; class Aves; order Passeriformes; family Certhiidae; genus Thryothorus; species Thryothorus ludovicianus. The sequence continues at coordinate 686,885 of VZTB01003277.1, read as the reverse complement.
ATGATGTGCTTTGCTGCTGGAAAGTCACAGGCTCTGTGGGAAGCTTTTTATCTTCCCAGCAGTCAGTTCTCTGAGAACATCAGTGCAGCTACTGTAGTTACCTGTAGATTACTTGTATTTTCTCACATCTGTGTCCAGCAATCTAAACCATGATGATAAAGGGTCATTAGGTTTTGAGTGAGGAAGGGGATGGACTAGACAATTTGCTCTGATAAGCTCCTTGTTGCGAGTGCCGGTTTAGAATGTGAAATGCAGGGTTATGCACATTCTCAACTCAAACGCCAGGGCTCTCAGAGCACCAATTAAAAATCATACTCAGCCCATCTCAAACTACACGAACACATCTTACCTGAAATTTTGACAACTAAATATTGCAATAAACTAATTCTGTCATGGTAAGAAGGACATCAACTGTCTATTAGCCACAAAAGAATTCAGGTACAATTACTAAGATAACTGCTGTTTGGAGCACAGCAAAGCAATTTCCCACAGTGGGACTTACAGTTCAATTTACCAGTTGGGCAAATATTTTGTGCTCTGTAGTGGTCCACAGAGTTAACAGTTACCTGTAACATTTGAGTAGTGTTATACTTGGAGAAAACTTCTTTCAACCTAAACAGGTGTTTCAGCTTTATCCCTTCACATGAATACAGATTTTTTTTCTAACCCTTTTCTAAGAAGCCTTTTAAGATTTTCATTTAACATTAAATGCAAATTTTATGAAAGAGCCAATGGGTTTATTCTCCCATTCCAAGCTACTCACAATGAGATCTTATAAGTTATAGGCTGCTTGGAAGAGGAATGAGAATAAGCACAATGTCACCTATAAAATTATGTTAATCCTCAAGTAACTTGATGAGGTGGTAACAGGCTTTTTCCCCTTCTTCCTTATGGGATATGCTAACTCAGTAAAAAAATAGTAATAATAAAAAAAAAAAAACAATCACACAAACTAAACAATACTGAAAGAAGGCTGCATTTTCATATAAAGCAAAACCAGGTTACACCATGAATACAGTTCCAATGACACGGTCAGTGACAGAACTGTGAGAAGCCTTTAAAATATTTATCATGAATTTTTGTGTCAAACTGCAGCCAGTATCATGGCATTATGTTAGACAACAGATAAATACACAGAAATACAAACAAGCCATTAAATATTTCTTGGTCAACGTACAAGCCATCAAAAGGAATTCAAGGATTTAAGAGGATGAAGAATATAATTCCTACACTTCCCTCTTCTTAAAATTAAGGAGTAAAATAATTACCATTCAAACACTAACTCATCAGCTTAGATAGTTCAAAAGGGGTTTTCTCCATTGCCCTTGCAGAGATGATGATATCCTGCTATGTTGCTTTTGAGTCTTAATTTCAAGTTAGTGAAGAAAAACAGAAGGCTGATATTATACATAAAAAGGTCCATTTCCAAATTACAATAATTGTAACAATACATGAGCTCATAATGGATTTTATACCAAGATTCAAAGACAGCATTTGAAAATGAGCTCTTTAATTTTATCACTTAGTTTTATTTTATACATATACATCTTATAGTTCTGCTGCAAGAGAACCAGCTATATACACAACACTTTTTTTTTTATCACTCCCTGGTCTTCAATGAAAATGCATCATTTTGATAACATTAACAGTCTGCATTATCAGAAAAAAAATGAATCCTTAATAATTATTCATACACCAAGTAGATGTAAACCCAAATCATTTCAGAAGACCTGAATGTGTCAAGAACTTTGACAATTATGACTGGAGCCAGGAAACTGTAGCACTGCAGAATTTCTTATGAATTTTTCTAGTTACTTTTTATAAATGCTGTCCTAGATGACAGCTTAATGTGTACCACATGCAATATTTATTCTTCTTCAGTGTCAGACTGTCTAGCCATCCAAGGGAATACAAAGAATGTCACTTATTAGGATAAAAGCACAAGGAAGGTAATCAAGGACATATGTAACATCAGCCAATCATGCCCTATTTCAACATCCTATTCCATTCATAACAGTTCAACAATTATTTGCTTACTGATAACTTGCTTTCAGGCTGTTTGTGTTCCCCATAATGGTGGTTTGCATTTATTTTGCTCTTTAGAATTGGACACTTGCTGTGCCATGCATGTTTGTCAAAACTTTCTATCTTCTGTCAGAAATAGCTTTAGCATATCAAACAATTTCTGTTTGTCAGAAATCAGTAATAGAACAATCTAGTTACCTTCTATGTCAATAGGGTACTAACATAACTAGAGACCAGAAACAAAGGCTATCAGACACCACACACTACTGCAAGACAGGCAGCTAAAGCCATGTTTCTGTTTACTGTACTTTGATCATATAGCTGTGTCTTTATGAAAAGCCTAGTACAAAAATTAGACTCTGAATGGAATGGAAATGCACTTCAACAATATGCTGTCTGAGCACAAAGACATTAACCTTGCTTTTAAGCTTGAAAATTAAATTTCTTACTAGTCTTCCATGTCTCTTTACCATACTTCTACTTATTTATTTATTTTACCAAATGTCTATAAGAAATACTTGTAGACATCTTATCTGCTGATTCTAATCTATATGATGGATCAAGTTATGAAAAATGTTAATCCACAAAGACGAGTAGAGATAGGCAGATAGAGGGAGCCAAAGACAAACATTTACCCTCCATAAAGTTATTTTTAAATAATACTACCAATAATAATTTTTGAAAATTCTATGGGAAGCTGAACACACATGCACATGCATGCACACTTCATTAATCTGAATATCCTGGGACATAAAGATTTTATTAAATAAAAAACAGGTATGCATTTAATGAGCCTCTGAAATAAAACATAAGCTGGAAGTACCATCACATGTTTTAGATCGGCAACATCATGCAGGTTTTCAACGTATTAGGTGTAAGATTTTATTTTCTTTTTTTTTTCTTTAATAAAAGCCATTTGGATTTAAATACATTTTTGTTTCAGGAATGTACTACTGTGCCAATGGATGAGAACAAGAGGAAGACTCAATATACAGTGAATCTGATTAACCCAATGAAATACAAAACCAGCATATACACTTAGGTCTCTTTCAAATATTTATCTTCTACAACATCTTATCAGCTTTAGAAACTAATACCAGAGCACAGTAAATCCCAAACATCATTTGGATTTATATTCTATTTAACTTCTCTCCAAATAAACTCAAGCATTTGTAATAAAGGATAAGAAGATACTCATACCCAATGCCTCATCTGACAGCTCTTCAATTAAACATATATATTGTACAAACTTTGTTCTCCAATTTAAACATGAACACACATCTATTCCTGGTTTCCAGACAAGGATACATGGTTCCATCCACTCTAAGCCTAGTGTCTACCAACATCTGAGCATTAGTCATCCATATTGGCCATTAGAAGAAAATCTAGCTGTGAAAATAAAACACTATGCCAAAACTTTGGAAGGTAAGATATGTTTCTTAGGAAAAACAAGCAGTTAAATGAAAACATACTTCCATATACTCAATACAAAAGAATGAGCTATAAATAACCATAAAATTAAAAGGAAAATTATTTTTTAAAAAATGCATCAGATTTTCAACATAATCATCAATGAAAAATGTGTCCGTCAGTTGTGAAACAAAGAAGTCACTTAGAAAAAGAAACTTTAAAAAAGAGCACCAAAGCCACAGGACCCTACATTTCCAATTGTATTAAAGAATCATCCTCCTCAAATACTATCTTTCCATTTATAATAAATGTTTGACTGCCTGATGTTTCCATGTAGTTCCTATTTACAGAAAACAGAATAATGTTACAGAACACATTCCCCCAGAGAAGGAGATGTTGCAGATCATTCACAAAGAACCATTCCAAGATGAGTATCTTTCCCAGACCCTATAGATATCTCAAATACCATGCATAATAGAAATAATGGTAGGTGAAATAAAATCAGCTTCAACGATGAGAACTTAACACAATTCTGTAGACAGTGCTAGCATGAAATGTTTCAAGAAATTAATTCAATAAGCAGAATTTTAGATGGATATACAGGTACTTGTCTGCAATACTGAGTAACACACCATGAAAAGAAAGATATTTATCAACTGGGACATTGTTCAAGAGGTGGTATTAGAGCAATATTGACTGCAGTTCCCAATCCAAAATACCAAAGCAATACAAGTGCTTTGTCTTGCTCTTTCTTAACAAAAGATATTATCAAATTGCTTTTTGCTTTAAAAAATGTCTAAAATCAAAGCTCATCTGCCAGTTATTACAACTGTTCATGTACCTACCACGAGAGCTTTCCTCTCAAAACCCAGCAGTTCAAGGCAGCAAGGAGGTATCAGATCCTCCCACAGAGGAGGAGCTGCTCCCATCACACCAGGTGAGATCACAGCCACACACCTCCAAAGTCATTCAGCAGCTTCCTCTCCATCTTCTGATTCTCAATAGAGCCTCACGAAACAACTGCTGGTTTTTAAATGCCATGTCAGATACAGGAACAGTGACCCAAAAGATTGGGACACAACCTCATAGTAGCCATTTTCCCCTTGATTTGAAAGAGAAATTTATTTGCTTTAAGGTCTGTGCACAACTTCTATGTTGTCTAGTTGACAAAGACAGGCTAACAATGCTCATTCATTCTGAAAGGCACAGGGCTTAAAAATTAATATGAAGAAGAAACAAGTAACTGAATATTCAATAACTTAAGGATTAATGACTGTTAACAAGACTTACAATCTCTTGCAAAAATATCTACTAGTTTATTTGTAAAGCAAAACAGGGCAAAAACTCTCTCTATAAAAAACCCCAAATCCTACTTTCTAGGATAAGATCTGCTCATTAATGGGAGATTAATGAGCTTATAAGAGAAACCACAGTATACTACGATCAGTCTTGACACTTCTTTTCTGCCAAAATTCCCCTCACATGCAGAAGAAGATAACTTGGTAAACTAGAGTATATTAGGAGATAGCATTTTAACTTCAAGGAGAGAAGTGTAACTGGACCTTTGCAATTTGCATCACAAAGTATTTTTGTAAGGCAAAAATAAACAGAAAAATGCAGCAGAACAAACCTCAGTCTCCAAGAAAACTCAGACACTTATTTGTGATTAAAGAATTATCCTAGTCTCCAGGAAATTTAATTGAGGAAACCATTTCACCTTACTTTATTCTCATTTCTTCATCACTATTATAGCCAAAAATCAGTATAGTGAAGGTGATTGTGCTTCTAACACTCAACAACCCAAAAGAAACAAAGTTTGTTCTCCATTATTAATGATGTTTCTCATCAGGATCTTCAAATGTGAGATTTTTTACATGAGTATCTACAGGCTTACATGCACAGTCAAACTGCTTTACTCTAAAATTAGTAAGAGTGAAATTCACTACTGAACTGTTGACCACTAAAAGCAGGATTTGAAATCTGCATCTGAGATGATGATACAATAGTGAGATGACAGCACTGATATTGTGGTTAGGACCCCATTCTGCTCCAAACATTCCTGAGGACCTGTTGATGAGGTTGTGTTGGTGATGCTCAGGACTAACAACCCTGGACTGGAACATACTGTAAGTTACAGAATCTGGTCCTCAATAGGAAAGCTGGTTTCTTAAGCTGCTTACCTTCCTGCTTTTTTCCATTCTGTAACAAAGACAAGTGACTAAAGCACAGTTTCTCCTTCACTTTTTTCCATTTTAGTGTTTGGACATCATTGTCTTGGAGTATTATGAAAGAGAAAGGCTTATTCTCCTAAATAAAAGCGAGTCTGGATCTAAAAACTTAGGACATAAAAAGCAAGCTGAGACACTCTGAAGCTGAAAATTTCACTTAAAGAGTACTAAAAAAGGTATCAAGCTACTGAAAGTCCCCAAACTAATTCAGTTGTTAGTAAAACTAATATAATAAACTTATATTAAACTATACATTTTTAAAACCATGCTTTAACCTATCATAAATATGAGGGCAGCATTGCTTAGGCAGCTATGACTGACAGTAGTGCTCAGTGAGGTACCACAGCTACATACAACAAACACTTAAATGACTGAGCACACTTGGATAGCCTTTGATAAAGAGGACTGACAGAACAGTGTCTTTGCAGTGTCCATTCAGGAGATAAACCACTGATAACATTCCAGAAAAAAAACACAATTATTAGAAAATATCAATATTATAATTGGGTAACTTGATTTTAATGTAGACAACATTTCCCAAAAAATTTTGTCTACTATTTCACCAGCACCACCTAGAAACTTTTAGGGAAATAGTGACAAAAACTGAGGCATGAAGCACAGGTTTCTCCACGGTGGAAACTAAGCAGCAGAAAACTGAATATCTTTACACAGCTCACTGGGAAGAAGGAAGAACAGTTACCCACCACACAGTAACAAAATTTATACTCGAAACATATCTCTGCATCTCAGGTTTGCTTCTGATCAGTTCAAGCATTCTCTGGTTTTAAACAAGACCTAAGTTTAAAAAGGATTTTGTACCTCATTATGCACCCAGAGTCAGAAACATTGCATTGCAATAAACGACAAAATTTACAACATTGTCTTTGAGAATGTCACCTCGTAACTTTTTTTTTTTGCAGAGATCCCTATCTCTGCAGCTCATGTTATTTATAAACTGAATTAATCCAAGTTGTGTAATTAATTGATTTGGAATCTAGTGCAACATTATTCTCCCCTTCAGTATTTTATATCTTAAGTAGTATGTGTTTATTAAAGAGATAAAAATATTTATTCAAAGTTCCAATTCCACTGAAGACCAGGAAGAAACAAAGCTTCTAAAGTGTTCAGACTGTATATACTAATAAAGAAGCCCTTTCTTACCCTGCACAGGTTTGGAAACTTTTCAAGCAGTTAAGTTTTAGCTTGTTGCAAGTTAGTACTAGATTTTGTGCTGCTTTAGATTTTGCCTATGAAAGTCCAAGAGTTTAAATAAAATATCATACAAATTACTTGATTCCTCAACTGCCATGGCAGATTAAAAGAAGCATCATTAGCAGATAGCAGTTCATAAGACTACACAAGCCAATTACAAAACTTGTAGGGCATCCAAACACCCATAGCTGCAGGCATTCAACATTACAACTGAACCCACAGAACTGGGGACAAACAGATCAGAAACCACAGTGATGACCGCCAAAACAAAAATTTAGAAACACTGAGAAGAGCATCTGCACAGAGAAGAAGAAAAGGAAGAAAAGATGGGAAGCAATGCTGAACTGTTCAAAGGGAGGTCTGGATGACATGCAGCTGATGAGACAGAGATCAGACACACAGCAATGAAGCTGAGAAGCTGCTTGTAGCTGACATGGATGCTCTCAGAGTACGAGAAGCCCAGCAGGCCAGGGCTGCTGTGCTGGGCTGCTTTTGGTGCTCTGCTCCCACGTGTCACTCAGAACACAGGAGAGACTGTCCTTCATTTCCCTGCTCACCCTGCTCTCTTGAGTCTAGCCTTTGATGAGCTCTAAGCACAGTGTGATGGTACCTTTGTGTGCCCAGGACACGCCTTCCCAAAATCCAGAAGGTTTCCCTCTACTATGACCACTTCTCTCTTTACTAGTTCAAGAGTCAACATATTCTAAGTAAATTACTGAGGTTTTATTTCCTGACTTTGCAACCTACACTTTATAGATACTTAGTAGTGCCATGTTGTGATCAGGTAGACCAGAATTTTTTAAAAAAGGACCACCATACAACACTTCCCATTTTTAAAACACACAAACAATTGAAAAATTTTACTGTCCTAATAAATAGCAATCAAGACATTTGGCACAGAGCAAACTTGCTATCAGAGATAAACCATCACACATGGGCTAAAGGTGAACACTGGAGTGATGTTAAGACTCCAGGAAGATGCTTTTGCATCTGGGGCAAGGTCACACACTGAAGCTGAGAATGGAACCCACCTTTCCATGCTTAAAGGCATGTTCCCAACACCTGCCATGAACCAAACAATATTCATTCACACAATATCCAAACAGACAGGGGACTCCAGAGGAGCAGGCAAAAGAAAGGGAAGCAAAGCAGGAAGTCTGGTGAAAAAATCATCCAGACCAAAGGACTGGACTGGAACTAAGCCAGCAAGAATGTGATGAAATCAAAGGAGAAGGAATCTGGCAAAGACCCATGGAGAACACATCAGCTAGGAAAATGGTGGGGCAAAAGTATGGGATAAACAGAACAACTACATGAAGTCACTGGAACTGGTAAAACAGAAGACTACGAGAAATCAATTGGCAATGTCAGGACATGGTGCTGGAAAAAAAAGAGACTGCCATTTGGTTGATGGATGGCTAATTAATTTGTATTCATTAATTCATTTGTACAAGAACCAATAAATAATTGTTTATTAAGGAAACAACAAGCACTATCCCTGACTATACCAGGTAAGTGCTCTATGAAAAACATATGCAATTCTCCAGTTTCCACAGCCCGAGCTGTAAGATACTGACATTCTCTCAGTCAGGCAGTAAAGAGGTAGCAGGATGCCTAACTTCTGGATCTGGTTAGCTTTCAGTATCTGACTTCTCAACTTGGGAGTGCAAAACTTTACTTACATCTAGATAACATAAATCATCTCCTAATATTCTTTTTAAGCATTTCAGTTGTAAGGCAGGAACAAGAACTGCAATATAATTTTAAAATATTATTTTCTGAATTTGTCAGCATAGAAGACAACCCTAAAATCATTAAGCAGCTATGTCAAGAAAACATCTCAACACAATCTTGACATCACAACTTAAGATTTTAAAATTCCTTCAAATAATTTCTCAGATACATTTATCAGAATAAAATGTAACTCCCTCAACATCCATACCTGCAGAAATACAACCAAGAACTCCAAGTCTCCATTTATTACCATAAATCATAATAAATAACTCTATTTATAGCTTTGTTTCCTAACTAATTTAAGAGTGAAAAACTGAGTGAAACAGATTAATTCATACTCAAACCTATGGAGTGTTCCTTTTACTTGACCCTTGATATTTCTTTCTTCATGTCAGATTTCCCTACCTCTCCTTTTTTTTTTTTTTAATATTCAGAACATCTGAAGCAATATGAAAAAGATGAATAGAAAAGGATTATTCACTCTAATAATACAAGATCTAAGGAGCATCAAATGAAATTACGATGTGGCAGATCCAAAACAAGCATAAGGAAGTACTTCTACATATAGCACATAGTTAAGCTGTGGAAGTCCCTGCTCCAGGATATTGGGATGCCAAAAAGTATACTTGGGTTCAAAAGGTGAATGGGTAAATTTATAGAATAAAATCCAGTCAAAAAGTATAAACTACGACTATATCATATCTGGCTTAGTCAGTTCTACAATAACAGATTGCAAGAAGCTGGATTCATATACTCTGTTTGCTTAATCTGTTCCTATAATCTTCCCTGGACATCTGTTAGTGGCCTGTCAGAAACACGATAGCAGCAAAGATGGACCTTTCATCTGACTTAATTATACCTCTTCTAGCTTAAGAACACTAAAAATGCTATGAAAATTAATGGGCAAAATTTTATTTATTATGAAATATATGTCACTTTTCTAAATACATAGAAGCAAAATACTAAGTCCCCTATCCTATCAACATCAATCAACATCTTTAACAGAATGTGTACCGTAACATTTTGAGAAACAAGCCCCTAAAATAATGTTAACATACATTTGGATATTCAACAAGTCTGAATGATATTAGAGAAAACAATGTTCAGAAATTCATAATTAAGTCTCAGGCAACTTAGTTACAATGCTAGTGATACTAGAAAATCTTCAGTAGCATAACTGAATTACATTTTTGAATTACACTCTGGGCATAGGATGAAATTCACTTCACTGGACCCGAGGAGTTGAGTCAAAAGATCAGTTACATGGCTTTAACATATACAGAATTGCCAGTGCCTGCTGCAGGTAAGTCCAAAATGCCAAACCAAACACAACGCTAAGCATGGTCCCCCACCTTCGCTCTTTAATTAGCCCAATACATTTCATAATTGGAATCCATCCTATGAGCCACTAGAAGCACGCTCTTTAGCAAGACTAAAATGTAAAGCTTAATTTAGATGAAGGGCTGATAAATCTGAGATCCTGGATTTATGTGATCCTGGGACTCAGAATGCAGTTTTAACTTAATATTATTGTTATTACTACTATTTTAAATATTTTCATGGTAAAACTCAAATACAATATACCACAGCTAAGGTACTAGATCCAGATTAAAAAACCTCAGGAATTATTAAAAGAAGAGTTTAAACACTCATCTAGAGCACAGCAGTACGTATTAAGAATGGTTTCAGTGGATTCCCCCATAAACATCAAGATTACTGTCATCTGATCATAACACAAGTGCGACTAACACAGCTGCCATGTCAGCTTCTCTTCAGGGGCTAGGTCTTAATCATAAATCAACTGAATGACTAATTCAACATTGTTAAAACCAGCAAGTAACTGCTTGGAGCCATTCCAGTTTTTACATCTTTCAAAAGGTCAATACACCTACTCAAACACACAATAGTCCTATCTTTCACAGTGTTTTCTCCTTTTCTTGGATTGAAAAGTAACACACTGGCACTTAAATATAAGTGTGTTTTAACTAACAATTAAAATGTTCATTAATTCTGAAAGAATAATCCAGTAAAACAAAGACAATTTTAGTTTTCCCTCTCCACTCAAAATCAAAAAGCCTCTCCTCTCCTTTGTGGTTCTAAATATTTTTATAATTGCAAAAGTCTGATGAAAACATTTTATGGTTGAGCATTTCCTGCATTAACCTTACCATTATTATAGTAATATTATGAATTAAGCTCAGAAATAAACTTTTTTGAGAAGAATGACTACGACTAAATGTGGCTTGTATTTCAAATACAAATACCTACCTCTCAAAACAATAACAAAAATCACAAAGTGGCATCGAACAGTAAAATATATTCTAATCATTTACATCTGCTTGCACCACATAAATGACAGAAGCCTACCGTTAGCATCCTTCATAGAAAACATTTATTCTGCTCTTAAATATAAAAGCTATGTTGCATAAACAGAGGATTTAAAGCTGTGGCAGAGTAGCTGAAGGAAAGGAAATGGCAATCTTTCTGGTTCTAGTAGATGCCTTTCCCTATCACACAATGTTTCCCACTCATAAATACATGACAAATACTTCCTCAATCATTTTTTACGAGCAGGGATGCACAGGGGGTAGTCAATGGCTAGCTTGAGGGAAAATAGGAACAGCAGGAGGCAGAAACTGTACTGAAAATGGCTATGTGGTAAATTCTCTTCTGGAACATCACTCAGATACCCAGGCTTTGATCTTTCAGCTACAATTACACTCACATCCATGAGATCTGGGTATACTTCTTAAAAACAAAATCATTAATTGTAATAGAAACAGTTAAACTGTTTCATTATATGACTCCTCAATTCCAACATCCGATTTTTAACAAATTAAAAATTGCAATTTATCCAAAGATTTGCTTTCAATTGGGTTTAACTATGTCATCATCACAACTAGTCTCACAAAAAACATGGGGTGACTGGCGACAGCTAAATCACAGACTGGCGTCGCCTAAGCAGTCTGGCTACCATTAGGGTCTGGGAAATGGTATTTACTGTACAATTAGAGCCAGTCAGCTCTACCTGTAATCATCCAAATACAGGTGTAAGGATCCTTTTCTGGACAGGGAAACCGACTCATCCATTTTCACATAAATTTCCACGTCTCTACTGTTACAGCAAACCTTAAGAAACCACAGCATTTTTACTTTGAAAAAAGTATCCCCTTACAATAACACAGCAAATACAACTACCCTGATTTTAATAGCTTCCTTGAGTAGAACTACTTCTTATATTTATATTGTCATACCCAAAACACATTTAGAAGAAAAAATTAATTTAAAATTATAAAATTTGGCCAAATATGAAGAGCTTATGTTATTATATTGCATGTCAAGTCTATTCTGAAGTCTGTGTTTGGGACTGAGAGGGTTTGCTGTTAAAATACATTAAATTTTGTTCTTTAGTAGCAACATAAAATGTCTTGGAGTATCAAAAGGACAGTTTTAGTTGCAGTAATTTCACAGAATTTATTCTAATGATTTATTGGAGTTAACCATCTGACATTAATTATTGTTTTGGCTTCCAGTCTATGAATGTTTATTTTTCAGTTTAAAGCCTTCTCACTCTTTGATATCATATGGAAATGAGAATTTTTAATGGAAAATTGAAACCATGTGCATCTAAGTACTTAATGAAGTACAGGGAGAAACAGAGGGTGTACTTTAGGAGAATTCAGATATTCCGCTTTAGATACTTTCGATTTGTTTGGATGAGTTACATGCATATATCTGTTCACGAACATACATTTATACATCTTCAAAGTATCTCACAAGTACAGTGTTTAAAATTCGGAATTGTAAGAAAAGATTTGCTGTTTGCTTGGGTTTTTTTTAAACTAAACACCCTGTTACACATTTTCCTTCGTCATATACTAACTATCCAATCTGTTCCCTCCTCCACAGAGCAATATTAATGCCATCTAGAGATTCCAATGACATGCTAAATGCTGTACTTCTCTACAGTGGATTCCCACCATATGTCTACCACATCAGGACTGGATCTTCATCCAGTTCTCTGAATGTCTGAGAGATG
>VZTB01003277.1:616775-659678 GCA_013397245.1 Thryothorus ludovicianus | reverse complement strand
TTCTCCTACAAAGGAATAGGCTAGAATACTTTCCTGAAAATAGCTGGTGTGTTTAACAAGATCTAACCGAGAAGTTTCAAACACAGTAGCTAAACTAAACACGGCAGAATATTTTAATAAACACAGTAATGACTACAAGAATCATGGAAAGAAAACCTTGCAAATCACCTTGGCAGACCTCACTGGCTGCCCAATTTTACGCATTAAGAAATGAAGAAGTTCTAGACAAAGAATTCTGAAGTTCTGAATGACTCTTAGTGTTTCCAAGGGAAACAGGGCTTAGAAAAAAAGGCCTGAAATCATCTGGCAGACCTCGTCCCTGTTTCAATCTACTTTATCACTGTGGTTCTGACGGTGATTAGATAATGAACCACTCAGACACACAATTTACACAGCAGCTAATTTCATCGGCCTGATTTGAGGGTATGGTTTTTAGGGGGCCATCAAAGAAGCAGATGAAGGTGCATTTGTCATATATGAGTGACAACTATTCACAGTATCTGAACAAAATGGTGCTGGCCCTTATTAGAAACACATGCTATTATCACATATTTAAAGTGCAGTTGAAGCCATAATTTCAAATTGCCAACTGGAAACATAAGGTTAAAACAACCAGATATTACTGACGCATGTGTGCTGACTTCATGCCCTTCTGATGACAATCTGGCAACATAATTCAACTAGGATTGAAATTATCAGATAAGCAGCATCACTGAAAAAAAAAAGGTGCTCCCCCAAAAAAATCAATACATGTTTTAAAAGTAAAAATATTAACAGTTAAAAAGAGTTTATTACTTCTTCCTGGATCAATTTTCAGAGTATTTGCATGCCTAACCTGTTACATTAAGGATATGCGTGAGAAATCAACCATTAAAAGAATGTTATTTGAGCATTGCCAAAATTAAAATCAACTGATTTCTTATACAAGAAAAAAATCCAAGACATTTCTTGTACTGAAAAATATAGGAAACAGGGTAAACAACAAACAATTCCTTAACTGATATATAGAAAGTTGTAGGGGTTCCTTGTCCTCATCTTAAACTTCATTTTTTCTTTTAACCTACTGAAAACCAAGGTTTTAGCAATGAAGTTCTTATATCAATGCACACAGAACACAGGTTTAAAATGTTTTCATAGTCCAATATCAAATAATTTTTACATAAACTTATTAATAATTTTTCAAATAGTGGTTTTCAGAAGTTCCCTCCTCTCTCATTAACTGTTTCTCTCCAAAGCTGATCACTGAACTCCCTGGGTACAAGCAAAATTACCTCAGCAGTAGATCCAAATCTGATGGCCATGATGGGAGAACAGGCTGCTCTATTAAATGGAAACACTCCACACTAATCTATACCAGTGCCAGGCAATCAAGGAAGAGGCACCATAGCCCTTGTCTCCTATAAATCCTTACTTGCACATCTGACCAAATGAGATACAGGCTGTTGAGATGAGCAAATACTAGAAAGCAGTTCAACAGCTCTGTTCCAATTTACAAGGAAAATATTGAAGAAAAAGGGTAGAAGTAGGAAGATGTCACCACACAAAGTCTACTCGCCTCAGCCTTCTCAACAGATACATAGCATTCATTCAGCTAAAAGTTTAACTTTCTTCCCTGTATCAAAAAAGCCTCCATTACCATGTAAGTAATATATTCTCACATCTTTCTGCATCTGGTCCACAGGTTTAAAAAGTAACTTCACACCGTGAAGTCAGGAGAAAAGCTGCATGACTATGAAGATCTTGCATTTAGAGTACAAAAGATAAAATGTAAAGTAAACAGCTTGCTTTGGTCTTAAGGAAGAATGAAGCTTTTCTGAAAAAGCAAGTGTAAGGTGAATTAGGAACAATAAAAATCAGCTTATATATTAGTTATACTTTTTTGTTTTCTTCAACAACAGCTTCATTTCTTCACATCTTCCCATTCCTTTTTACAAAAAAATTCTTCTTTATTCATCCAAACCCAATTAATTCATTGTATTTCCACCGTATAAAACTGACTCCCTAACTTCACTACTGCTCCCTTCTCAGCCCACTGACTCATGGACTCTTAACTCATGGACTCTTCAATGTTCTGCCAGAGTTTTCTTCAAGTCTCCTTCCCTCATGCCTGTGTCAGCAGCCATCCTGCCATTCTTTCAGGCAACACCATGACAAGAGATCTGTGTCTGGCACAGGTAGCTGCTTGCATGGGTAAAAAGCTCCTCTTACTGAGCTGATGGTTTCTCACTAGAGGCAACAATTTAGCCTTCTTTCCTCCTCACTGGGTTGCTTGGCTCTTCTCATGGAATGAATGAACACTAGTTGTATATTCCATTAAAGCCGTGGATTTTGAGTTTAAATTTCCAGTTCTACATGCAGAGGAATTCCTGTTTAGACAGACACAGCCTACAAGAAAGTGGTAGCTTTAAAATTTTTTTTGTACACTAAAGACCAAACTGGCAGTAATGTCCACATCTTGGCACAAATGAGAGGTTCTTCAAGGCAACAGGCACCGAAGAATGCAGGTTTTTTTGTGAATCTCTTGTTCAGAGTTTCTCAATGTCAACTTCAGTCATCAGCCTAAACCAGTTCACACTCTGGCCAACAGCCTAGCTAGAGACACGACATGGGAAGGACAAGGCAGAGTGCCACCACTATGATGAAAGAGCCTTCGTTTTAACTTAGTCTCAACATCCACCTGGGATGTATCCTGAACAATCTATTATGCCAGCCTCCAGCCTGCTGTGTCCTGATGGTCTGGTACAAATCACACTGAGCTCTGTAGGGAATTAAATTCCTGTCTGCAGAGCTGCGTGCAGACATAGCAAGCCAAAAGTGGTGGCAACCTTAGGAATTAGGCTTTGGGCAAGAGATGAGATCTCTTGGAAAAAGTACAGTTGTGAGAAACTAGCAGTTAAACTACTAGAAAAATGTGTTACCCAGTACTTGATTTTAAAAACTGCCTATATAAAAATGCAAAGCAGTAGAAAAAAATGGGGTTTATAAGTAAGACATACAAGAAAATGTGCATATTATTCACAACTTTCAATGATGAAAATAAGAATTTATAATCTCAATCTACAAATTTTACCTGAAATAGATTGTTAACAGCATATTGCTATTTATTACTTTGTCTTTCTGCTTTTGTGTGAAATTCTCTCTTTTGTTAGGGAAGATGATATGATAGTCCCACCTTCCCAGCAGCATACATAGCAGCAAAACAGAAAACCCAAAAGCTTTATTTTAAAGTACAACAAATGTTTACTAAGAACCCCATCACTGTCCAATTAAAGATAAAGAGAACACAATAGCTGTTCAATGAACATGATGCACAAGCCAACACAGACTATGAACCCTGAGTAGCACTAGACTAGCCAAGTATATTGTGCACTATGTAGAAAATCAGCCTGATGAAACTAAAAACTGCTGAATTGGAAGAAGCAGGGAAAATGGGAGGTGGGTCTTGAGATACAAGATGACAGCAAACAAATGAGAATTTAGTTTTTTCTGAAGGAATGGGTAAGACTGTCTTGGGTATCAGGCAAAAAAAACTAATACCAGTAAGTTTATGGACATTGAAGAAGAAAAATGAAAAACATTGACAAATCCTCAGACTGGTTTGTCTGATACTGCTCTTTCATTACAACAGAACCTATGAGAAAAATAATGGGGAGAAGGAAAAACAGATATCTGGTAATCTTATTTTGATCTCAAGAGAGCTTGGTAGAAAAATGAGGGAGCAAAGGTTCCCCAAAATTATACTAACAGGACATCTGGGTGAGGAAGCAAAGGACTAGAATGGGATAGCTGTAAAACAGCAGAGACTGCAAACACGGCCACATCTCAGAGGTAAAGCCCATACTGACAATGAGGTGTGCTTAAATTTGGTGAATCTCAAACAAACCATGTCTGTCTTCTTATTGACATAATGAGGCCTCAAGTTCTGTAAACAAGAGGGATGTTTACAAGGTTAGCAACTTGTTCACACAATATCCTCTGTAGTACACTCACACCTGCCAGGCTACAGGCAGCTGAGCTCTGTGGTCTAGCATCCAAAGTTTTCATTAAGAAATCATTCTTTTCAAAGTTGTGTTAAAAAATTCATCTTTAGAAAAAGCTGTTGTAATATTTTGGACTTGCAACAAACAACAAATTGATCTAACTACTTTATTTATTTTAAAACAATACTAACTATAAAGTATATTTACAATTAACATCTCCAAAAATAGCCATGTCACGGTGTTCTCAAGACAACATGACCTACAAACAATGACCTTCCCCAATGAATATAATGAAAATCCATTGTACTTCCCATGCATTTGCTTGGAAAACATAAGGCCTCAAACATTACCCCAAATCCACAGCACCTTCTTTTTAGACTGCTTTCTTGAGTTACACTACCTGTGCTCCAAAACTGCTCTCTTTCTACTACAGGAAACTATGGCATACTAGTGTAAGAGGAAAAAGGAACTAATCTGCCACATGGACAAAAAAATACATACATAAAATAAACTTACTCAAGAGTCTCTCCAAGGAAGCGTGTGTTTGTCAACAGCTAAGCTAATCATACAGCAGTAACAGGAAGGTCAACTGGGAAACTCTAATCAGTAATTTCATTATTTAAAAAAAAAAGAAAAAATCATTATAACATCTCTAGCATCTCTCTCGTGTATCCTAACAGAGGTAAATTATAATTTTGTAAGAAGTTTGTCAAAAGGAAGTTGTACAGAAACTATGTTTTTTAAGCATCCTTTATAAATAAACCTTTTCTCAAACAATCTCCCATAATATCCTGATGGATTTGCACTATATCTTTAAAAACCTCTGTCACTTCCTTTAGTGTACAAGAACAAAGATTACAGAGTTAGAAACATCAGGCTCACTGCACGTAAACATCTGCTGTGGTAAATCCCAGAACGTTTTAGCAGTATCCAGATACTGCTCAAACAAGACAAGCATTTAGACAGGAAAATGGTAAAGCATAATAGAGGAGCAGGATTAATTTTTGCCAGCTAACAGGCCCAAAATAATGATATAAACTGAAATTTGGAGCTTGGAAATTATCACTGCCACCCAGCTCCCTCTTCTATTGCCCTTAGGCTCAAACTTGAAATATTCTTCAGTTTTGGGGGAGGGTTTATTTTTAGCTGAGCACTTTATCTGGGCTGTTTGGGTCCAAGTGTGGTGGGCCAAAAATAATTTTTAAAGTGGCATTAAAGATATAATGCAGCAATAGCTGGTTCTGCATGTTTCTTTCAAATTATTGGCTCAAAAAAATGCAGAAAACAGAACAAATGGATGGAGAAAATATGCAACTTGACTATGGTTTTTTCCTGTGGAAAGTGCAGGAACTGTCAATTTGTAAGGTCTTGATGGCAGCCAGGACACACAGTCTAGATCTGTTCTTGACAAGCAAAAATAAGAGCACATAAATATGTATACAGGACAGCCATAACAAATGTCACTTTTAAACGGTATCACCTAATGGCATGCACATTTCTTCCCATTTCTTTCAAAAATCAGCTTCAAAATTCCTTTGACAAAATTTACCTCTCAGCCTCCAGAAATTTTTGCATTGCTTATGTTATACCTGTCAAGATCTGATGACTGTATGTTATGTATTCATCTGAACAGAACCACTACACTTAGTTACAGGCTATCATCAACCAATTCATTCTCTTGCTAAAATCAAGTCATCCAATTACTCCTTGACTAATCAAGGCTGTTTTGGCTTTTTCTTTTTTCAAAAGGTACTCAACAGCATAAACAGTTCACTTACAAGAAATGGAAAGGGGCTAATCAGCAGAATTATTGTTTTGCTGCCACAATTTGCAGTATTTAAATGTAGTTGCTGATTGGACTGAAAGTTTTATGATATAGCATATAAAACTAGTTCGACATAAAAACGAAGAAGCTGCCTATAGCTTAAACCTTATTGTTTCTAGCTGCTCCAAGCTGCCACTGAGATGCTAAAATCCAAATCAAAATATTATTTCTAAACTTATCTCATTCTGCTCCTAATTGCAATTATGGAAATTAATTATTATCTTTAAGATTAATTTATCTTTTATATACCAGTCGCTTCATTTCTCTAATTATCCTTACCCTTAAAGCAAAATGTAACCAAATATTTGGCTACCACTAGGCTTCATATAATGGCATTCTGGCATCTTGCATTCATTTACAAAAGGTAAGCAGTGTATTGGTACATGTTATGCTGTAATTAAGGGGGATATTTACAATTTGATCAGAATCTGAACTGCATCACAAGCTGAAACTCCCATTGGTATTTATGGTAATGACCAGCATTTTTTGTCAATAAGCTATAAGGGAATGTTTAATAACACCAGCACAAACCAGACCTAGAGAATAATTGGTACTTGCACTTCCTCTCCCACGTACGTTCAATGACTGCTATCAAAAAGAGCCGCTCGGCAGAGACGAGCGCGTCACACCACGATACACACACCCCCTGCTATAAACCCCGAGATAAATGAGCAATAACATCTACCTGGCCACTTACTGGTGGGGATGGGGGACAGAACAAAAGCAACTAAAATACAGTAACTAGAGTGGGGAGCTGGAAGTAGGGTATTTCTTTGAGCAACAAAAAAACAAGGCTAGAAGTGTCAAAAAAATTAAATTATAAATAATATCTATACTTAGACTGGCTTGACATGCTATCATCAGTATTCCAAAGATTTAAACAGTATAAGATACTGCTATTTCTGACTGAGGTACAGGTATATTTAACATTACAGAATGTACTGAACTTTGATGATAGTATATTTTACTACGCATATTTATGATTATAAGAACAAAACAATACCGTCAGAATCAACATTTTACAGCTTCTTAAACAAAGCAAGTGAACAAAGAACCCAAAACAAAGTAGGTTTAGCATGTTTTCCCTTGCAAGCTAATTTCAAGTGAAATTAATCACCTGTAACACAAACCTAATATTCTTTAAGCAGAGTAATTTTCAGTTGAAGAAGATGCACCTGCCTACATCTTCAACATAAGCAAAATCAAGTACAAAAAACATTAAATAAAACACTGTAGTAAACCTTGACTTCTGAAGAAAGAATTTTTTCAGACATCTTTTGTGGCTTTGTTTTGTGCTAAAGCCCCTTAAGTTTTGTCTTCATAAAGCCCTAACTAGTTGTAATCACTCGCAGTCTAATTGTGGACATTTATCTGCTTTTCTTATGCATAGAACATAGCTATTAAAGCTGAATGGTGATGGTGTGAAGTATAGGTTAAATTGGGTGAAATTAAAGCAAATTACTCTGGGATGTGGAACTCTGAAAATAGAAACCGCCAATGATTTGCAACCCTCTTGATGATCAGCTTCACAGAACCCTAAATGACAAGAAAACTTACATATTTTAAAGTTAACTAGATTTTTAAAAAATAATATGTATAAATTTATTTTAAATGCAAGCAGTCACTCTGGCAATAATTATTTTGTTTTACCTGCATCATGAAAGTATAAGAAAAGGTTTTAATTTCCATTTAAAATACTTGTTTTTATTCTCAAGTTTAGCTGATTTTTGGCAGCAAAAAACCAGTTCAGAATATTAGGTGCAGCATTAATGACTCTGAACACAACGTTACAGTTTATGTGTACCATATGGCTATACAAATACAGGATGGTTAAAGCAGCTGCTTTGGGCTTTCTTGACTGGTGCAGTACTAGGACTTAATTCATTACTTACCTATATAAAAGATAAGCAGCTACATTTACCCTGCTGAGCCCTAATACCACACCAGTCAGGAGAGAGCAAACCGCTCCCCAAAAGTCTGAAACAGCAGCTGAATGGCAGCCCTTTCAATACCAAATCTACTGGGAGTATTTCACAAAAAAGGGCAGGTCTATTTCTGCACCAGCAGACACACAATGAGAGCATGGAGAAGCAATACAGGATTCTAAATGACTCTAGTATCAACTTCTTAGGCATACAAAGAATTTACATTTGCATAAAAGTACTCGTCAAGCAAGTACTGCACAAGGTCAGAGATAAAAATTATAATCTCCCTGGGAAACACTGAGGCAAAGCAGTTCAGGACATGAGAGTTGGCAAAAGGAACCACAACCCAGGTCCTGATAGAAGCAGTTACATCCGAGAAAGTTGTTACCAAGATAATCACTCCAATGAGCTTATCTGTAAAATCCTGCTCCAGAACTCCTACTCTTGAGTGTGTGTGTGACAAATATTAGTGATTTATTTCAGATGTAAAATGTGTTTACTTGCCATTGCTCTTTCATCCTGGCACCACTGGGCTGTAATCATCACTCCACAGGCAAAACCTTCTACCTGCTAAGATTTGCTATCAAGTTGGTCATACTGGGTAAAAGATATTGTTTGACAGATGAAGTAATAAATCTTTGAGCCCTTTGTCCATCCATTTGCCAAGGGCTTGCTCTGACTGCCCTTGATTACTTATTTTAAATACTATCACTGCACTGCCCACAAAATAGTTGTGACACAACTGGGACACACTTCTTAATTTCCTTCCTTGCACCACACGTCACCTGGGTAATTCACAGATCCACTATTGGAAGGCACCTTGGGAACGGCAGCATTCGATGTAAAACTTTTTGAGATGGCTGGCATGCCATATAAATTGTTTAAAACTCCCTAAGAAACACCACTCTCTTTGTTCAGATTTTTACAAACCACAACTGTGTTAACTGGAAAAAAGGACAACTTAGGAACCTAGCCTGGTCAAAAGTCTAAATACCTGAAGAAGAGACAAGCGCTCTGTCACCCTGAGATCAGTCCCGTTCTATTTTATGCTACTTCCTGTCCTAATGACCAAAAACCTTCCTCTGTGAGTTTAAGTCATGAAAAAAGAAGCAAACAGGAACAAGGGTGATTCTCCACAGAACTCCCCTCCCTGGTGAGTGTTCTGCAGCAGCACTGCCTGCATAAAGCACACAGCACGCAGGAAGGTCTGGCCACAAACATCAGCGGATAACTTCTAACTTGTCTCTGTGTACCATACATCCTGACAATTTTCCTACTCAAAAGTAGACTGAAATTCATATATTTGAGATCTGATGAAATCTACACTATACAAAAACATGGTTCCTAAGCAGAAACTATTTGGAAAGTATAAATATGCCAATATGCATAACTGTGCATTCATACTCCTTCCAGAAACATCCCATCTCTTGTGCTGTTTTACCCCTTTTTTTTTGAAGGTCAGTCATCCTGACCTTCTCTTTAGGAATACTCAGTGTCAAGCTCTATGATGCCAGTCTTACCTGGAATCTCTGAGGGTTGCCATAACAAAATTTAACTGCTACCAAAAGCTATGTTTTAAAGACAATATATCTACAGAGATCATGAATAGCAACTAGCAGCCATTAGCAGAAACCCACAGGGCAGTTCTACCTGGCCTCGAATGACCAGATATATAGGAAACATTTGAATTATTTATAGACTGTTTATCTGGGTCACAGATTGATTATGTCAAAGATGCAGTAATATAAAAAGCCCACTTGAGCTCTGAAGTTTTTATTGGGTCAGGAATAGCACTACTTAGTGGTTACCATGATTGTGCTCCTACTGAAACATTCAATTCCTAATGCTACAACCAAATCCAAGCCACTAAACTCTGCTGAGCCCACTCTGACTCCTGGACAGAGAGAGCACAGCTCTCTGTTCCCCATTCTTCAACAAGCTGGAAAGTTACTGGTTTTTTGCAAAATAATGAACAGAGAATGAGCAGTTCAGTTTAGCGCAGAATGCGAAACTACAACCCTCCTGAAACCCCCAACAAAGAGTATAAAATTGTTTCAATACAGCAACTTCTCTTCAAAAGCATTTAAAGCAATAACTTAAGATATAGAAATATCAAGAAAAAAAAAACTCAAAAGTTTTCAGCTACAAGAAATTAGTTATCCAAGAATATTCTAAAAGTTAAAATGACATTTTTGCTATGATAAAAAACAGCCCTACAAAACTGTAAAAATTCCTTGCAGTGCCTTACAAAAATGCTATAGAAATGGACTATAGAGGGAAAAAAGGCTATGTTTACAGAGCAGTCATTGTTTAGAGGAAGAATAAGAGAGTATTCAGAAGAAGAGTACTTATAAGGAGTTGTAAACTCAGTCCATCACATATTAACAAAGATGTTATTCTCCATTATCTCAATATTTCTCCTTTGAGGATCTATTTTTTGCACAATGGAGGTGTGGAGGAGGAAACATACCTAAAGGAAGACCGGTTGATGTTTAACAAAAATGAGAGTTGATAAAGACTCAGATCAGCAAATACTGTTTCATCAGTGCCATTAGGTATGCGGATGCCCTATGTAAATTTGTAATGAAGTGCAGTGCTGCTAAGTGAATAAAATAGCTTTAAAAACAAAAGCAAAATGTCTCTCAGTAAATTTACCTCATAAACATAAAGCCTTCCCTCTGCACATTCTAACCCACATTCATAGTATGAAACAAATTTAATGCAAAAGAAGCAATACTATTAATCCAGATTTAACCTTTGCAAATCAATTCCAATTTTCGAAGAGTACTGCCTATGGGTTTCTAGTAATAAAAATTAATAACAATAATTTTTAAAATATATCATTAGCTTTAGCTGCATCATTAGGTTAAGGGCTTATTATTTTTCACTTTTTTTTTCTAAAATAAACACAGTTCTTAGGACCTCACATAACAATAGAGGCTTGCAACTACAAGAAATATCAAATGATCTTCTTAGAACAGAATCCAAAATACTACCTGAGATGCTAAACTTGATAAAGAGGGTTTGCAATATTTCCTGTTCAATGTTCAAATCTTCATGTTACAGCTGACCACATAAAACTTGATACTAATATTTTATTTTGGAAGTTATGTCTCTTCCTTTATAACGATCAAAAAAAATCCCAACAAAAAATTAATAAATTGCTTGCTATAGATTGGCTAATTCATCACAACTGAAGTAAAGAACTCATTTTGTACATTATTTTAGTAAAGTAATCCCTAGCCCACAGACATTCACTTTTTTTTCCAGAAATATTTTACTTCAATGGCAACTATATTGTGGAATGTATCAATAGTGTTCTGCAACTATCTGGCACCATCTAGTAGCCACTGGTGTTTTCTTTGCTAGCAACCATTAAGAGATTGTGAAAGGCTGATAGTGAGTATGCAAGGAATAGTAACTCAGACTTCTTGAACATCATATGGTCAAGAAAATGTTTTGTGTTGAATTAGGTAGACAGGAATAGTCACTAACTACTTGTGTACTGTACAAATGACTTCTCACTTCCTTGAAAAATTACATTAAGTATTTGTATGTATGTTGGAGTTTTCAAGTAATCTAAGAATCTGCGGGCAATTTCTAGCAGCAGTTGACAAAATGCATTGTTTTATACACGTATGCAATCACTGGCCAGTTATTCCCTTTTCTTATCCTCAAAACACATAAATAAATTAGAAACTAAGAAAGAAAATACACGCTTTGATTAACCTGAATCCTGGATATACAGAGTGTTTTTCTATGACTGCCAGAAGAGAGTGCCTTGTAGGCCGTAATACTGGGGAGGGGGGATGGAAGAGGAGTATTATGAATATATATCAAGGCTACTTCATTACGTTCCTGAGGTGTGACTGGCTAGAAATCTTTATTTCCAACGGTATTACTCCTTGAGCCTGCAAGCAAATAAAAATATGCAGCCCCGCTGTTCTGCTCCCTGCAAAATAAATATATAAATATGATACTTTTGCAACATCTAACCACAGCTTTTTAAGCTGAAACAGTTGTTCTTCTTTTACTTTAGATGTCAAATCCATCACAGAAAAGAATTTTGTTTTTAAAAGACCTCCTCAATGAAGCAGTTCGTCTCCCTGCCATTTAGCTCACTATATTTTTACAAGCACCAGGCTGAGCAAACTATGATTGAGAGAAGCCATCTTATGCACATTGCTGTTGTCCCACATCATTCAGAACAAACCTTTTTAGATCGTTAACTACCACAGGAGTGCTGATTACACAGGCACCAGCAATTTCCTAACCAATGACCACCTGAACAATGATGTGTTCAGCTTCTCAGACCCTGAAGCCTTTCAGAGGTGAATCATTTCACAGTTTGGAACTAGATCTCCATAGCAACTTCCCTTTGAGGGTTTTAGAATCACCATCCCGTAATTCTATGATCATCAAGCTCAACCATTCCCAATGGTTCTTTTCACAGCAGATGGAAAAGGAAGCCTTGAAATTTTACAGTCTATTTCAAGCAATTCATCTGGCAGCCTATTAGAATTCAAAATATTTCGACCTTCAATCACAAAGCATGTTATCTGAAGCTGTGGTGATCTCAAGTCAAGACAAGCAGACGTTTTAGTCTAATCATCCATGATGAGAAGAGACTGACAAAAACTCTTAATTCAACCACCATCAAAATGCTTATTTTAACTGCATGAAAGTCTTTCAACAGGCAATGAAAACACACCATGTACCATTTTATCACAACCTTCCATTCAAGGGAAATACGAATTCTGAATATTGGCATGGATCTTTGCACTCCCTGACTGCTTTTGAACAAATATCTCCTCCTTGAAAGTCAGTATAAATCCAAATCTACCACTTTTTTTTTTCAACAGCTGTCAAGAAAAATGATAGAAGCAAACTGCAATTAATCTTCTCATGATTGACTACAATAATGCTGCAAATGAGCTACTTATTGATAGATCCTGTTCATTATAGGCATCTTCTAAGAAATACAAATCACTTACTACTCAGAAAATAAATACCCATTAAATTATGAAAACACAGCATTGGCTAAAATCTTGAAGCAAAGCTCAGTTTCACGATAATCATAATCAGAGGGATATTTAAAGTTGGGGATTTTTTCCTTTTTCTGTTCCTAAGTCCCTCTGTTTGGGGTTAAAGAAACGTTTCCCTTCTCCTAAATGTTCCAGTCAACCACTGAAATAATCCTATTGGGGTACAAGAGCTTTAAATTTGAAAATACTTTCACCTAAAACCCCAGGCTGATTCATTCATATTTATCAACCTTAAATACAAGCTAAATTAAAATGTTTTAAAATCTGACCTATACACTGCTATACACTACTACATTATTATCTGGTGACTAAAGAATCCAGAAGACTTCAAACTTTTCATATGTCAAAATGCCACTAATAGATTTTTACAGAATGAGCAGTAAGTTTACTTTTTAAAAAAATTTAAAGAATCACCATTTAGTGACTTGGCAGTGAGATGCTGATACTTACCAGCTGCTGTAAAATGCATCAAACTTAAAAGGAACAAGAGAAGGCCCCCACCTGCATCCCGTATCCACTAAGAATAGTGAACTAAGAGAAATTAACATAGATGTCATATTTTATTACATTTGTAGAGGAAGGAACACTTAATCGTTTTACTTTCTTTGAATGAAATATAATGCATATTCAGCGTCCCTAAGCAGTTACTTAACTGAGTGGCCACAATCCAGAGCCTCTCTACAGCACTTAAAATGCCCATTTTATTATCCTACAGAGAAAAGAACAACCCCCTCCCCCTTTGCTGACCTTATTCTCCTAGATATCAGCACTGCTGAGCCATACACTTACACTACTTCAAAGAAAAACTCTTTTAAAAAAAGAAACTTATTAAAATAACCCATAAAACTAAAAGATCTTGAATGTACGATTTATTGAGTGGTAGTTTACTGAGAGTTAATATACTGGTGAAGTAATTTTGAAAAATTAGTGCAAAAGAAATGATGATGAAAATCTTTGGGAGAATAAACTGGCACAACACAGGACTTATCTTCCTATATTTTTCATTATTTGCAAAGTAGCCCATGATCTACACAGCTGCTTACACTGTACTACTTGAAGACCTGAGGGCAACTATGCGAACACAACCACAAAATTTAACTAAGGATGAAGCTAGACTTGAAGATAAAGCAAATAAAAATGTTATGCATGAATTAAAAATGTAAACTGTTTATTTCTATGTACAATCGACTGACATAAACATGGACTTTATTCTAGCAATCTGAGAAAGGAGCACCATGGGGGAAAAAACTTGGGTATGTTAAGTACCATCTTCTGCAAAGACCAGGGATTACAGCAATTACATATGAACAATATTAAAATTCTTAGTGGTTTCCAATGCTAGATCAGTTACTACTGCAAATATCTTTTTAAAGAGACAAAGCAGTTACAGGACATGTTTCACAATACTCAAAACTTTTGCTCAAGAAAATTTTCAACTATTTTATATCTTTGTAATCAGATGTAATCAGAATCACCTATAACACTTATATTACTTCTTTTTGTCTGTTTACCAAATGTAATATAACCACCATGTACAACCCTTCATTCAGCTTTTGGTCCAGCTGAAACTGGAAATAAAACTGCACATGACCACCACCTTAATTAAGCATCTTGCTAAGTAAAAAGTACAAATGTCACTGCAACGAAACCTACATGTGTAGACAGAACTATATATATGTAATTTTGCACTGTAGCTATTGCTAAATGCAATTTGAACAGGAGCATTTTTTAAAAAATCTTTTGTAGTAGTAAATTAGAAGTATCTTGCATTGTACAATTAGACTGTCAGCAAAGGATACCCACTTGTAACAAACATGAAAATCATCTTAGAGTTACATCTTTACAATCTATTCTATGATTATGCAAGTTTGAAAGCAATTTCATGGTATTTTACCAGATATTTCTCATAAATATTAATTTTAAAATATAGGAGGCAATTCTAAAAGTTGTCTTCATATGTCTCTAAAATGAGAGCTGCACTTCTAGCTTTTCCTCTTCCCAATATTCCCACCACCATATCTGAAAAAGCTCATCTTAAGCACAGTAGTTATGTATTAGCTCACCGTTTAACAATCTAGAATAACCTTAAGTTTATTTCATAACATATAATCAAGCAACATACAGTAATTAAAGCACACTGAAAACAGCAGTTACTAGCTAATTAACATTACAGAAACACTTTTCTTAATGCTAGAAAAAGACAAAGATTATATAAAATACCATAGCACAAGGAAGAGTTTGTTATGAACCTTTTTGTTTAAAACACTGAGAACTTCAGCTTAGGAATCTGAAGTTAAACTACATTTAATTCATGAATTAAAAATGTCAGTGCAGGTTATGCATGATTAGGTAAGCCATTTAGGGACTACCCTTGCACCACATGGTTCATGTAGGGTGGGGACCATTCACAGAAACATTATCCTTATTCATGCAGAGTTGAAGAAATAATACAGTCTCACTCTTTTCATGGCCATAGGAAGTATTTTGGCATCACTACAGCACCTGAACAGGGACAAGCAGCAAAGGCTAACTCAGGCTGTGATGGTGACAGGCACCCTGGGCTGGAGGCAGGGGATGGCAGCCAGACACCCTCTGTGTCCTTCTGAACACACTGGCTCGCAATGCGGGTACAGCAGCACACTTTGGTACACTGTTGTTTTCTGCTTTGCTATTAAATTGCCACTTTAAAACAGTGGCAATATTTTACCTCTGCTTTGTAATTTTTAAACCCACCTTCTACTTCTTACATCATATTTTATATTTTATATCTGTCTGTATTAAGAGTAACAGCTAAAAATGCTTGAGAGGCAAAACTGAGTGCACACTCAGCTCTAGCAAGCAGTCTCTGTGGAGACCAACACTTTGATATGAAAATACACTCTGATATTTTTTCCTCATTATTTGTATCACACCACTATTCACCATCTTCCATATATTCTTATCTGTTCCAATATATTTTTATCACTTAACACTATTTTTCAATGTCAGGAATTATTTTGTGTCACTGCCATGTTTTCTAAGCTTTCCAAACACAGTGCATATGCAGGTGAATTATGCAGAGTTTCATGATGACTAGATGGGCAAACACAAGGATTACAGTGACAAAGCAGTGGTTGGGTAATAGCAAACAAGATCAGGCCTTCCATAAAGTCTGGCACACAATCACAGCTAATTCTCTGCTCACATACACAGGCAAAAATGTGGCCAACACCAAACTGATGCAGACTGCCTTTCTCAGCAGCACTGCCTTCACTTCCTAGTCACTATAAGCTGGCAATTCTATGCACATCCTTGTAGGATTTCTTTAAATTTTGAAATCCAACAGATGTGCCTATATAAAGGTATACTCAAATTCTCAAAATTCTCTACACATGAATGTCAGTACGAACATTTGCATCGCACAGCAAAGAAAGTCTGTATATCAAACAGGCCACCTCAAATTGCCTTTTAGCATGAGGAAACCTGTACCTTAAAACATTTCCTCTCTAATAAAAAAAGTATTTTAAATTCAAACATTCCTGAAAGAAAAATAAATACTAATGTTATTATCTTTCACTTGACCCCTGCCTTTTTAAACATCACTGGTTCCACTTCTTCAAAAGCTTGATACACAAATTGTCAAACTCACAGGCAGTGAGCCACTTTCAAAAAAACACTGAAATAGACAATGCTGACTGCTAATTCTAGAACAAAACATCATTTGTTCAAGGTTTGGTTTGACACTAGTCTTATTTTCCTGATAAAATAAACCTAAAAATCATTCTTAGACAGAATGAAGCCTCTATCAATCCCAAAACACTCAAAGAAACTCATAAAAAAAAAAAAAAAAAAAATAAAGGATCATACTGGCCATCATGCTTCTGGCAATTTTTGAATCCAATCATTGTAGGAAGGTTCCTTGCAATTTTTCCCCAAAAGCTATCATGTAGTATTTTCCTTGGACCACATCCGTCCTGAAGAGGCTATCATTATTATAAAAAAATATAGAATTATTTTAGGGTTCCTAAATCTACTATACTCTCAGAAGATCCTGAGATACAACACTTAAACTTTTTCACAATGTATGGAAGATGACAAAGCTTCCCCAAATTTCAAAGGACGTGTGAAAGGCATAAGGAATACTCAAGCATTTACACAATGCCTCTAACACCACTGCTACAGATGCCCCAGAGCAGCAAGTCAGGCACCACCATCCCTTCGTGCAGTTTCACTCCATTTACAGCCTGCTCACCCTCTGCCCACAGGACACAGCTGACAGGAGCAAGCCAGAGGCCAGAACTCTTCTAGCAGACTTCATGCCCCTGCTAGTTCAAAAAGGAGAACCTGACAGAAAAGAAGATTTCTTAAGAGTTACATCTTATTTTAAAGTAATCTTATGATTCCAAAGGAGTTTGTTATAAAAATACAGTTCACTGTTTAATTTTTCTCCTTTTGTAACAACCTTGATACAGAATACTGTATGTACTTTTTACGTAATGTAATGTTCTAACCTAAATTAGATCAAGGATTAAAATAAAAACCCAACTATATCACATAACACAGAATGAAAGTGTTACTATTTCCTTTTGACATGGCAGGAAAACTTTATTTCAGATCTTTTGAAAATACCATGCTTAAACTTCAAAAAGTTTAGAAGAAATACACAAGAAATCAACAAGAGCCTTTTCTGGTGCAAAAAAAAAGTTTAGAAGAGAGCATAGCTGTTGCAATGCTATGAAAACAGAAGGCATTTTGTTTTTTGCAGCTTGCCAACGTCAACAGAATGCCTATTTTTCAAATAACTTATGTCTATAAAATTTTTCTAAATTTTATGAGATGCTACTGCAGTAGAAAGAACCTTCTAAAAAGCTATAAGCTGTTAAGTTTCATTCTGCCATTTATTTAACAGTACATACCCGTATAAAATCTTTTTCTTCAAATAAACTGGTAGGTTAAGAAAAAACATGTTACATGAACAGAAGATGGATTACCCTTGACTAGACTTTCCATTTTGGTGAAAAATCAGGACTCTGATCACAAGCAAGTTTCTCTGTGGTTTGCTGATTACTAACATTAGAAATGTTCTCCAAGTCATTTAAATCATCTGTTTCTTTACAATGTGCTTTCAGTTACTCGTTTTCAATTTTCAATACAACACTGCTGATAATATTACAATATCCCTTCCTCCTAAGAGGGGCAGTTAGACCCTGTCTGCATTCCAGAGCAACACAGCCTTCTCTGGGATGCAGCTCCATCTTCTCCCCCACGCTGCCAGCCCAAAGCTCAGCTTACCCATCTACTCACCCCATCAAGACATGAAAACTGGTGGCACATAACACTGATTTATGAATTCAAACTGCATCAAAAATTCAAACTGCATTTAAATACAAGTAGTATTGCCCCTTATCAAAGATTTCCAAAAGATTCTTCCTTCAGTCTAGTTACGTGGAAGTATTTCTATGCTTGTATAGTGCTTGTAAAATACAGAATTAATGCATTTCCACATAATTACATATGTCCTGAAACAAGGAACGTTATTTGTTCTCCAAGGCAAAGTTTAAAACAGAAAAAAAAAGTAACTTCACAGTGATTTTATGGGTGAGATTTGAAATTGCTTTGTACTAACTTATCAAATTTCAGTAAATTTAACTTTTCAACTTAAAACAATTTTCCTATAGCTACAGTGGTCCCAGAAATATCTTTCCAATCAAAAAGCTTTTAGCTTGCTGAGACTGTAAATAAATTATTGTTTCTCATATTGTCACTGCTCTAATACAGTAAATTAACAACATCCTAGTAAATAGCACCACTGATGTACAAAATCCTGTTAACTAACATCACCCTGCTGTTACACAGCAAAAAACAAAAGCGGGAAGGGGAAAAAAACCTCAAATCAGCAAAAAACATGCAGAAGCATTCTGGAAAAAAAAATCCATAAACAGAGATGAGAGAAAAGCTTAACTTGATGTTTTTAGCTGACAAAAGCAGCATTTCTTTCCAGCAGGGCAGGAGTTTGGATGTTGCTTATGGGAACCAGATGAAGGGACTCCCTTGTATGACTGGAACACACAAGCTGGAAACGCTGCCCCAAGCTGTCCAGAGAGCAGCAGGCAGTGCCTGTCAGCCCTAGGGGCTCCCAGCACCCCTCTGCCTGAGAATCCCATCTTCCCTCTCCCACACATGGCCCCATGTGCTCACAACACCAGGACAGCCAAAAGCAAGGAAGCTGCCCAGGCTGCACAGGGAGGGCCAAGCTCAGCGCACACAGGAAGGAAGAGCCCGGAGCCCTCAGCTCAGGGAACCCAGACACACCCATTGGGGACACTGCACACCCCCACACTGCACACCCTTCTCCCGGACACTGCACACCCCCACACCGCACACCCTTCTCCTGGACTCCTGCACACCCTTCTCCTGGACTCAACCAGGTCTCTTAACTCACCAGCAAGCTGCACACCTCCATGTACAGCAAGACCAGGAAAAACTGCTAAATTCCTGCCCAAAATGCAGCTGGTTAGAAGAATCAGGATTATGAGGAATTTACCTTTAGAAGTGTCTAATCCATCATATTATTCAACAACAATGCTCAAATGAGGTAATCAAAATACCTTAGCACGGCAACGTTACAGTAATCATATAGGAGGAAAATGAAAATTTAATAACATCTAACATTTCTTTTAAAAATAGGAAGCTTCACTAAAAGCAAATTATTAAACAATTCTGAATGGTTTTATCTTCTCTTAGTAACTGAAACTCTGCTGAGGTTAAGTGAAAAGCTGAGTATCCAATTGAGCTGGCAGTACCTTTGCTCTACTAGGCCTATTCACACTGCACTTCCCAGCTCCAACAATGGCTAAAGCAAGTCAACAATGACATTGCAACACTTCTTCTTAAGGAAAATATATACACACGATGACACCCCCTCAATTATTTATTTAGAAGTGCAGCTGCATCCATTAATACTCAAAATTGTTAATCATGAACCCATAGAGAGAGGGGAAAAATTAAATTTAAATGAGCATATGAATGTTATTTTATTTCTGCATGGGACAAATCAAACTACAAGGAAACAATCTATCTCCTCACAAGAAGAATGTGAATTTTTAGCTCATACACTAAATTATTCACTCTAAATGGCACAGTCACCTTAACGTGAGTCTGCAAAAGTAATGAATACCGAAGAGAGGAAAATGTTTATTTTTGTTTTCTATAAATACATACTGATTAGTTAAGATTCAGACCAAGCCATCTTTATTCACACTGAGCAGAACTTGACTGCAATTCATGGAATTTGAACCATACAGTATGACTAAATAAAAGAACTGCATCCTTGGAAATACATGGAAGTACTTTGGAAGGTCACTTCTGTTCTCTCTCCCTACCTGCTACATACACATTTTAGGAAAAATGACAACAGGAAAACACGTGAAAGGATGAGAGCATGAATTAGTAATTAGCCTGTTAGCAGCTTAGAATTATGCTGGAGTATGGAAGTATCTTAATAAAGTGAATGTTGTTAATGGCTTTTCAGTTTAAAAATAATCATGTTCTTATCCAAGCCACTGTATGGGAAGAGACTGAGAGCTGTATTTTTAAATTTTTTAATACTGTTTTGCATGGTCTTTAGCTCGCATTTATGTTCTTTTCATTTTCCATCCCTACAGGATTATTGTTGGAACAGTGCTGTAGTCATATCTGACTGTAAGCTAATTTTAACTTTATTTCTATCTAAATCTCTAACTTAGATAATTCCTCAGAAGGGCAAGTTACCAGATCAGTATGAAAGAATAGGAAAGTTGAATTTACGTGCTCCTGTCACACAGCTTCAGGTCCAAGGGGGAGAGGGTGACTGCTGAAGGGAGCCTTTAATGCTCCAGGACTAGTATGCAGCCACAGAGATTTCATCACAGATTCAGTAGTCGCAGTAAGTCCCGCACACAAATATGGAATTACACAGTAGTCATGTATTCCTTCCAAAAACAGAGCAATTGAATACAAAAATCAGCAATAAGGTAGTTTAGTTATAGCCTCATTTCTTCAAATGGGAACGATGCCTCACCTGAGTATATGGAATTTTGAAGAGATGTTATGCCTCCCCTAAGGTTATGGGGAGCAAGACAGGACTACTGCATACTCAGCCAACACACAAAAAAACTACATTAATTTCACCCACTTAGCTGAATTTTCCACAAAAATCACATTTTATTCAATACAATGTAATTTGAGAAGGGGACAGCAGATTTTCCACAGATTTCTATAGCATTGAGTATCTGTTTTCATACAAAGAGAACTCTGAGAATCATAGCCAAGTCACATGCAAATTCTTCCCATTCACTTTGAAGTAGGAAGACATATAAATAAAATAAAAATACAGCAATAACAGAGGAACAGAACATCACAGATTAGGTATTTCCAACAAAAAAAGTAGGTATCTGAACAGTCATTAGTACAGTAGGGTCAGAATCAGAAAAACGTGGCTTGCTTGTGGGTTTTATTTTAAACTGTGCAAACAAAAACTATTCTGTTCACGTCAAAACGTGTCCATATGGAACAAAACATCTCCTGCAGTCCAGATCACTTCACTGCAAGGCTTTTTTTTCCTCTGTTGCAATATCATCATGTGCTGTTAATTTGTTAGTTGAAAAAAAAAAAAAACAAACCTGAAGCCTAACATGTATTTTTATCTACTTGTTAAAAAAAGGACAAGAAAAGCTCTCCATAATAGAGAAGGGAGGAGGAATGGAGGGGGTGGAAGACAAGAACAGGACACAAAAAAACACCTTTTCCAAAGATTGTTCTAGGCAAAAGGGACATGTCATGTTAAACAGTAGTCAATAGCTGTATACAACCAGTAAACAAATTCAGCTCTATGAAAAAAGAACTACATCACCATTTAGTGGTTGCAATTTAGATTATTCTAGCGTGTAATACTTTAATTGTATAAAACAAAGCTGATGTCACAAACACAAAAGAACTTCTTGCAAAGCAAGCACCACAAGTAATTTTTATGCTGCCACTGATGGCTGACAAGTGATGAGCACTTTGTTCAAATTCATATACTTATGCATCTAAGGCAACAGGTGGCTTATAAAAAGAAAACACTAAGAGCTTTTTAACTCTTCATTATCAAAATTTTTATAATATGTTTTATCATTATGACTAAACAATCTCCACAAATAAAATTTCAACATACAAACTACAGAGATGAACTATGGCTCAGGGAAAATTATCCACTATTTTGCTAAAACCAGAAACTGAGGTAAGGTTCTGGATCCCATTGCCTTGAGCTCTGCCTGCACTCATAATGTTTTGTAATTGCACAAAGCACTCAATATTTAAACAGGACCCTGTGATATATAAATTAAAATCAGTTTAAGAAAAAATAAATTTTATTTTCTTGCTGTCTTTTCTATACCCATCTCAAACAATAGCTGAATATTGTGGTACCCTTGGAAGAAAATTTCTGGAAGTGTATTTTCAAGTCTTAAAAACAACTAAAAGAGATGCATTTCAGTTGTTGCTTTATGTAGTCTGGACCAAGAGGGGCATTACAGAAACAATGTGGGTTTTTTCTAAATACTGCACAGTCCAATGAACAGTTTTGTTTTCTTTATGCACAGAGAGTTACTAAAAGAAATAATTAAAGCAGCTACACTGCACAGAATGGAGGAACATACTTCATTTACACTTGCATTTAAGTGCAAAGGACTTCAAAGCAAAATACAAAACACAATAAACACATAGGTAATTCAGAATAAAAATAAAACTAATATAAAATAACCTAGAGCAGTATTCACTGATTTTGTTACATTTTTAAAAAACTATAAGGTAAGTTGAGAAGACAAAAATGCAATAAGAATACCAGAACAACTTTTATATTCTACCTTGTAATGAAACTACAAAATAATCATCTGCTTATAATTAAAACATTTTAGTGTTTGCTGGTTTTGACAGATTAAACTCAAATCCAACATATTAGATTTTTTTCTCTGCATGGCAATTTCACCATACCATCCCTAACCATTTAAAAATACGACATCAATATTTCTTATCTTGTACACTACACAACACACACAGACACACAATTTCTATGGTGATGTTCACTGGATTAATTTTTCTGCTTTTTGACACTTAGAGAACCCAACTCAAAGTCTTACACTTCTGGATTCCCTCCGCTTCTTTCCATATTTTGTCTGAAGACAAGCAATTCCTCTCAGGTCACATACATTCCTGTATGACTGCATTTCCTCCTCTTTGCAACTCTTTCACACACTCGACATTTCCCATTCCTACTGCTATTTAGCTCTGAGACATTAATTTTCACATCAAATTACCAAAGCTGGGTGCATAAAAATATGCAGTAAGTGTCAAGGAACTGTTATCTCAGTAACAGCTATCTAGGCTAGTGCTGAAATGCAAACCTATGCCAGAAGTTTCTGCCATCATCCATATTGGGAGAAAAACCTGTATGATGGAGGGGGGAAATGAAGAAGTTAGGGATGTTGTTTGATTTTGTAAAGTCTTTTAAACTAACTTTAAAAGAAAACAAATTCATCATTAATTACTTGAATACGCAGAAATTTTACCTATATACCTAAAAATAAACACTCAGGTTCTGAAGAATCTTCTTGCTATTTTATCAACAACAGATGAAGCTTCATTTTAACAGCAAAATCTAAAATAAGAACCGAAAGTAACATTTCTGAGTTATTTTGCAAAAATAAATAAATGTTTGGCTTGCTATTCTGCTAATTGTCTCCAGGCAAGGAGCCTTGAGGGTGTTGTTTGAGGCTAGAACATGGCATCAAAAC
This sequence comes from Thryothorus ludovicianus, assembly GCA_013397245.1. Taxonomy (NCBI): domain Eukaryota; kingdom Metazoa; phylum Chordata; class Aves; order Passeriformes; family Certhiidae; genus Thryothorus; species Thryothorus ludovicianus. The sequence goes on along the minus strand of VZTB01003277.1, from coordinate 636,113 downwards.
TAAAGCAACACTTCCAAAGCAGCTTTTGCAACTACTGCTGATAAACATCCAACATTTAAATCCAGCCCATTGCTAATTCTGATTTCTGCAGAAGATACCAGGATAAAAATTCATCTAGAAACACACTAAAAAAATAGCTGGGAGAAGCTGAGTGGAGCAAATACAAGAGTGCCAAGTTCCTAACAGAAAAAAAATAGGCCGTAAGGATTTCTGCTGAGATGCCATCAATAACTGACTAATACATAACTCCTTGTAAACCCAAGCAGAAAAGAAAACTTCATCTTCAGCCAAAGTGAAGCTAGACTTCATCAGGACAGAAGAGAAAGTCTGGAAAGCATATTGAAAACATACCAACTATCTTTGCTGAAGGCTAACCAAGAAGTGAGCAGATTTCCACATCAATTCTTCAGCATTACAACAGCACAAAGGCACATCTGCAACCAAACCCTGCATCTCAATAACATCTCAGCATAAATAACAATCATAAGAAAGTCAGATTTCTTCAGAATCCAGTGGACAATATGCAACGTTTGAAAGAAAACATCCCTAAGTCTTGTAAACTTAGAAGTGAAAAGGAGGGGGGGGAAAGGATGTAACTGGCATATATCCTACAGCTGCCTTTTTACACACATTTTTCATCTTACCAATCTCAGCCTAATGCTCCCTCAGCTAGAACAGCATGACTGTTTGCTGTATTACATATTAAATCCGATTAGAGAAATGACCTATTTTTAAAGTAACCCAGCAAAAAGAATATGGTTATTTTTAAGACCCAAAACCCCTTTTACTACATTTCACAATCAGTTCCAACAACACAGAAGAAAGTGGCAGCATATCCACGAAAAGAGGTGTCAGAGTATGGAGCTGCTTCAGCTTGCAGAAGACCTTCCCACCCAGTGTACAAGTCTGGCACAACATATGACTTGACAAGGGACACACACCTATTTTTCTAAAAGTGGCATTGTGGCTGTTGTAGAAACCAGGATGTTCCAATAAATAGCATTCTGAAAGGAAACTGAACCAGAGGTTTTTCTGTCAGTTTATTAAACAGTCTCATAAACTCTCACAGGGCAAAGACAAAGAAACTCTAAACTGATAATCCAATGATCTCAGACAAATTTGCCTGACACAGAGCAAAAAGGAGGTATATATTAACTAAGTCTTACAACAGCATATCTTTACTAATTCAGAAGCCCTGTTTAGTTTGCCTAGCATAAGTAACTTACAGCCAGAATAAGACACTCAAAGCCAGGCTCCTCCTGGTCTTCATTTGCAGTCGTTACTCCACTGTGCAGTACGCAGCAATCAGATGTGTAAACTGCTCCCTGTCTATTTTAATACTGAAGTCACATATTGGAAATTATCACCTCAGCTCATCTGGTATTGACTCACCTGCATATTCTAGCTCCAAAGCAATGAGGGACAATGACAAAAGAGCCCCTGAGCAGCAACAGCCAAGTCCTGCTGCTGTTTACAAACACAGGGCAGCCCGTGGCCCTCCGCTGCGTTAGGAAGCGTGGCCATCTAGGATTCAACTAAGAAACAAAAGTGCTTCAAGGAACCTCTCTAATTTAAAGTTTTCCTTAAAACTCTGCATTAAAAAAAACCACCAAAACACTTTATCAAAAGCAACTTTCTGAAAGGGATGTTATACTCAGTTTACAGACCACTCACCTTTCTGATACGATCACGCAGCTAAATAAAGTGAAAACACTCAGCCACTTCTCTTTTTGCCAAGAACTGTTACTTTACCTTTTCTGAAGTAGCCTTCCTCTGACCAAAGGAAAACAGACTTTCACATTTCATATTAGAAAAACAAAACAAATGTATCTGCAGTACTTTTCAAGCTTTCAAGAAAATTCATGGAACAGCAAATAAAAAATTATTAATAAATTAAACTATCACTATTGTTAAAACGTCAGGATATTCTACACCATCAGCAAAGACACCCACTCAAACACATAAACATTTATTTCAGAAACAGTCATCTGAACACCCCAACACTATCACACGCTGATGATTTCTTTGAAGTATTACAGAGGAAAAACTCACCTGCATTGCCTAAACACCAATTACATATTGCCAAATCACACAAACAGAACTATAATAAAAGTAGTTGTAGGTCAAATAATAGCAATGACTCAGTAAAGATAGCCTGCCTGGTCTTTATTCTCAGGGGAGGGAGGGTTTACTGGTCAAGTACTTTATGACTCACAGTACAGTATATTAGAAATTTTCTATGTATTCTTTAGAATTGAGAGATTGCCCTTGTAGCTCAGTAGGTAGCTCTCCTGTTTCTGGCCTACGAGGTCATAGCTTTAAGTCCCTGCTGAGGAAACTTAACAAGTTCCATCTATAAATAGAATGGCATTAGATGCTGCTACTCTAGCAAGGGTGGTGGCCTTTAGACAGGAAATTTTATGTTTTCATCTGTTCTGATACAAAAAAGAAACTGGACATAAAGAGGCATAGGATATTATGCCAAAGATGAATGACAAAGTGGGTTCCAAAATCCACCATCACTTCAATTAGTGTGATTCTAATGAATCTAGCATTATCAAACTATGATAAAGTCTAGACAACACTGCAAGAACAGTAATTTCCCTTCTCAGTGAGAATAAGCAATTAAATAAAATTACAGACTTTACAATATTTGAGACTGAAATCTCCTAGGTACTATACAATCAAAATGCAATTTGTGACATCAAGAGGCAACCTCAACATAAACCAAATTTTGGGCTGTTTGATTAATAACAATGTTTGAACATTCATAGCTCTATTTGAAGAATTAAAGTATATCCTTGAGAGACATTTAATTAATTATCACAGATTAATATGATACATATAAATTTTTGCTCCTAATATCCATATATTTGGGGAAGCTTATTAAGCTCTCAGAACACCTACTTGTGAGAAATTTCAGAATGCAACCTATTTTAACACTTACCTGAGTTTATTTGAGCTTTAAACTGTAACTACTTGGCCTTAGAGGAACACAGACTAAAGCTCAGGTATCATTTTCACTTAGTCTGGCAATGCAACTTACTGTTCAATAAAGACAAAGGCTAACTCACTACAGTGATGACAATTTTCCAGCACCTGTTCTACAATCTGCACCCAGATGCCCAGGAAAACAAATTCACTCCTCTGCTGGAGATAGCAGCAAAGAGAATATTGCAAACAGCTCTGAGGTAGAAACCCACAAATTTTGTTCACACCAAAAGAGAAGAAATGTCAACAATAAAACAGGAGATTAGGGTGAATTTACAATGTGACTTCCTGCATATTAAACACACTAACATTATGTTCAAGGATGATGACAGATCTTGCAACGTTCTTCTGCAATTTTTCAGTGTAAGAGGTTATTGCCCGTCCTATAATTATCTTTTTGCCCAAGTGAAAAATCTGATTAGTTAAAAGTTTTCTACAGCTGGCCAAATTAAGCTAGTTGATCCTGCACTGGCACTGATCGATCAAACAAAATGCTGGAGTACAAAATGTCTCCTTCCCTCTTGCAGGTGTAGGTTTCAAAGTAGTAGCAATTGAAATTGCATGAGAGAAGATTCAAAAGAATCCCATCCTGGTTCTTTAATTACACTATCAACAATTTGGACAATAATGTACCAATATCCAAAGCACACACAAGGCTCTTTCCTGCTCTTCAGATCCTTCTACAAACAACTGCTTTTAAGCATCAACCTTCATCCTAAGTCTCTTTCCATGTCCTTGTATTGAAGAGCAGGCACATAGGAAAGACAACAGCCACTGTGATGCCTTCTCTGGCTTGTAATCTACTTCAATTTCATTTACATCCACTGCCTCTGCTGCTAGGTGCTGCACAAACCCTCCAATTCTACATGGTTATTTCTCAAGAAGCTTCTCTGTACAAACAATATTACTCTCTACCAACATTATTTCTGAGCAAAAAGTCTGCTGTGCTTCCATCCGTGGATCCAGTGAGAAAAATCCAACAGCCTTAGACAGCACTAGCTCTCCAAGATGGCTTAAAGCTACTACGTGACACTAATGACAACTCCATGTGTTTCCCTGCAAGAAATCTTATGTCAAAGTCAGCACTTTTTGGGAATACATCTTCCATGACCCATTGTCTCTTCAAATCCCTTTTTTATCAGGCATTTTGTGGGGTCTTTTTGCCTCAAACTGAATACTGCACCCAAATGAAAAAAAAAAAGTTCATTCAAACATGCTTCCTTTAACTTCACATGGCCTAAAGAGGAATGAAAACCTGTATGCATATGGAACATTGTTTGCCTCAGAGCTTAACTTCACCTGCTTTGAGAAGGGATTGTTCCCAGTCTTGCTCACTACCACAGAACATGCTACAGCACCAAGAGAGCAGCAAAGGCCCGATGAGATGCAGCCAGGGATCATTCACCACGTGTGCATGGTTCCTGCCTGCAGCTACAGAACTGCTGCTGTAGGGAGGAGATCTACATAATAAAAGCTCTGAAGTAAAACACAGCTAAGCAATCTTCCTCTCCTGCAACAAAAGCATTTTTTTAATGATGAAAAACTCATGGCAAGTGAACGTATGTATCTCCATAAATATTAACAGCGTCCCTTCCCTTACAAGGCAGTGGGCATAGCATTGGAATGTGGAGAGGTAAAATTCAAAAACAGGTAACACATGGTCTAAGACAAATGCCCTTGATTTGTTTTTTCCTGTGATCTGACATTGTGAAATTGCAACACATAATGCAAAAACAGTCTTGCAAATACAAATTATTTCACATTTGGTGATGATTTTGCTAAAAGGAGTAGAGGGATGCCATTTTTCATAACTCTGTGATCAGAAAAATCTCCTATGTGAAATCTTTTCTCAAAATCAAAACATTGTATAATATTTAACCGAAACAGATCCCAAACAAACAAATCTACAAATAAAATATCCACAAGCACTAGATTAATACATAGACAGAACTGCCAGTTTAATTGGAAAGCTTTCACAATTTCTGGATTTAATATGGAGAACTTACTGAAAGTCAACTGAAAGTTTAGCTGAACTATGAGCCATTGCAAATATTATATTAAACTTTAATTCAGTTGCTCTAACAATAAATAAGAAAATTTCAATAGGAATTATCATCTACTCAATAGCATACATCAATACATCTTGATTATGTAACACTAACAATTTTGGTCTATGCAGACTATTTTTAAACTTTGGTAGCTTAGCAGTGAAAGGTTTGTATGTGTAAACAGGCAATCCTTTTTTAACAGGTGTCAATTACACTTAGTAATATAATACAAAGCATCTTCAAAAAACTGAACCAAAATATGTCAAGGACAATACAATATTTTTTAAGACATATGTTTACATCATTTCAAGGTGAATTTTGACACATTATAAAGATGAAAAAACATCTTCAGATATTAGAAGTGACAGAGTCAAGCTACAGCTGCACAAACTGAGCCACTGTGATTCCCAAAGAACAGAACACACACGCTGAAAGGATGAGATGTAAGCCATACTTTGTTCACTGAAATGTTAGTGCAGTGGAGTGTGGCTAAGTGATATCCTCACATGCCTCCTCTCAGAAGCAGTCGGATTTCAGGAGCAGGTATGGTTTCTTGTTAGAGAACATAGGGGGAAAGCACATCATATGCCTCAAGTACATCAAAACTACAGATGATTAGCATCTTTATATAGAAAACACACACGTTTTTATAGGAAGTCAAAAAAATAAGTGAAAAAAGAGAACGTATCTTATTCAGTTAAGTAACTTTATCATCACTTTGAGTTCTGTGGGCAAATTAAAACACTGGCAGTATTACTAAAAGTTACCATTAATCTTCATGATGGTAACAAAACAGTCAACGTGATTTTAAATGCTGAGGAAAAATCAGCAAAAGTATTGTCAAACTCAGTTTTGATTAGTGCTTTTTTCAAGTAAGAATAAACTATGCTCAACTGACATATTCACAGCTATCAAAGCTTAAAGTAATGACAAACAGCTTTAGAAGCTACCTATACCCTAAAGGAGGCAGAACCAGGGGGTGGACTAAACATTTTCAGTTTTAACAAACATAAAACCGGAGTAAAAGCAATTAAAGCTTTCTAAGAACCCTTGTGCATTGTTCACACCAGTCACTTCCGTAAGACCGCAGGGGATGTTTACCTAGCCTCATAGTTCTTTCACTCTTATCACAAAGAACAAGATTTCACGGATTATCAGTCACCAAGCTCCCCATCCTGCTGCTAAAAGGCAGCTGGAGCTTCTCTGCTGTGAAGTCAGAGCACTTGCAGGGAAGCAAAGCAGGAGCTTTCCCAGTCCTACCTGCCTGCACTCCCCCAGCACCGAGTCACCGCAGGCAGCTCACACAATCCTCTGCAGGACTGACACACCAGGGATTGGCACAGGGGAGCTCTCGGGTTCTTCCACAAAACCCAGTGTTGCCTGCCCTGCTTTAAATGCTGAGCATCCAGCCCTAATATTTTTTTATTAATTGAAATGGGGCATTTGATAGCAAAGTACTTTTACAGACAAGCTTCCTCCCAATTTCTGTACCTTTGAAGAGAAAGGCTGGATTTCATTAAAGAAACTAAAAATAAGAGAAAAACGTGGAACATATTTTCTAAAAAACTATGACTGCAGAGTCACTGGGAAGAGAAATTCAAAAACTTGAAGAGTTCTGGCTGTTTAACATCCAGTATGTTCAAAAAGTTGGCAGAGATGTTTATAGCAGAGATATAAATACTGATATCTACCGTTTTCCTCACTGAAGCATTGTGTAGGCATAATTTGTAAATTTACACTTGTAACAAAGTTGCCATTTGTAGTCCATCATACAAGAAAGTAATTTCCTACAAGTACTTGTGACCGATCTGCCATAGAAGTTGAAAGGTGGTTAGAGCCATTAAAGGAGAAAGAAACTACTCTGATAACCTTCAAACAGCCTGCCTTGTATCACCACAAAAACCACTGCTGCCTCAGTTAAAACCAGTACACCTGAAACAGGAGAACAGAACTGTCAGAAATGTTTCAAATTAAACTGTGGAACCTGGAAGATGAACAAAGCTGTAAGTACCTTAAAGCATGTGTCTGGTTACAATGGGACTGCAAACACCACTATCCAGGATAGACAACCATTCCAAAATTAAATCCCCCATTCACTCAGCCTGTAAATAAAACAGACAACTATGTCTGTCTGAGGTTTTCATAACTGGGTGTGACCAAAGGAAAATTACACCCTACCCTGAAGAATCTGTACTAACATCTGAAATTTTTCTTTTTAAGTGTATGGAGACCAACAGGTTTAGTATAAATATCAGTAAATAATTTTCAGTTTGTGCACTTTTACAGAAAAAAAATCTACAGAATGTACCAAAACCCAAGAATGGATTGCTCTATTCTGCAGGGGAAAACTTAACTGCCTTGTTTGCTGAGCTAAGAGAGTCTACTTCATAGTGTCACTAATCATGTATAAAAATACAGCAGTGTTCAACACAAACTTACCTCTCCTTTTACTGTTACACTACCATGTGTGGTTGCCATGTCTTGCCTGTTTCTTTGCACATATTAAAATACACTTTAGACACATAAACAATGTTTTTATTGATTTAATGAAAACCATATATCTCAGGAAAAGTAACAGTTTAACAAGGATATGGAAACCTGAAGGCTGGAAATCCACAGCCAAAATGAGGATATTGTCTCTTTTGAAATGAAGTAAAGAAAGCAGAGAATTAGCTAGGTGGAAACAGATAGCATTCCTCCTCAGCTTTATGCCAGGTAAGAGCTCACCTGTGTACCTTGTAGTAGATCAAGAGATAGGCAACACTCTTCTCTAAAAAACATCTCAGAACACAAAGAGGAAACAGTGTATTCTGTTATGGCAGCTAAAAAAGCCCACAAATAAACTTTCTGTCCTAAAGAAAACACTTTAACATATCTTCAATAAATAAAGAAAACAGGATGAAACCCTTTAGCCTAGAACTATAAAACATCTTTGCTGAGATACCTGAAGTTTGTCTCATCATACTCAACTCCATTCCTATAATGCTACTTTCTTACCTATTGTTACCTTAATTAATACAACTTTGTTAATTCTCAAACTGCTTTCTAAGAAATTACCAATTTAACCAAACTAAGTCAGAGCCTAACAAGCCTTTATTCAATACACTCAGGCATACAGAGCTTAAAGTCTACAGCACAAATCCACAATGACCTGCTTCTGCCTTCCTGCCTGGCATCCATAAAAAAGAAAAAGACCAATTCTCTGAAGGACTCTGCTTCCCTTGCTGGCCATTACCACAGGCAGTAGTAATGCATATCACAACAGCATAAAGACAGGGAGAAACACTTCCAGGACTCAAAGGTGAAAATGTGTTCCAGATCAAATCAAAATGAAAACAAACACTAAATTTTTCATGCTTTGAAAATGCATGATCCCCAGATCACTTCCTATTACAGCTCTTCTTACCAACATTTTATCATTCTTATGTTCTCTTCCTCTTCAACAACACCTCCTTTCCAGCTTGCTGGCATTCAAGTCTCACCCTCCAGTCCCCTGTCTATTGTCCTAGAACAGGAGCAGCACGCCTGGGTTCTTCTTAAGCCACTTTCCACTGTGACTGCAGAGATTCAGTGTTCAGTGCCCACCCACCAGACTGAAAACTGACAGTTGCTTTCAGGGCACTGGTTCCCAAAGATACACAGTTCACCAGGTACCTGGAACAAACCCTAGTAAAAGGCAAAAAAGAAACTTCATCCTCTCAGGATCTGCAAAGTTTAAGGATTTTGAAAGCAGCATACTTCTACTTCCATTTCTGTCTTTTATTAACACATTCCATTTCTCCTTCTTCACGAAATTAAACAAATAAAGTGCCATGCACTGCTGGCAAAAGAAAATGACACATAATCACTGCAGATTTCCAAAAACCCAGTTTCTTTTTAAGTCTTCAGTACAAGGCTAATGAAGAAAGGCACACTTGTTAGACAGCAGAGGATGAGGATTGTCTTGGCTGGAAAAATCTGATAGCTTTGAACTGAATGGTAGCAGTTAAATTGTAATGGATATTTGCTCCACAGTTATTAGAGCACAACGATGCTGTCCTTCAGCTAGAGAAAACAGACAAGGAAGTTTACATACGCATCAGATGAAAGATCCCATCGCAGGCGTTAATGTGAGACAAGAAGGAATTTCCTAAGCCTTGTCCAGTGTGGGCTCCTTTCACAAGGCCAGCAATATCCACCACATTCAGAAATGCTGGAATTTTGCTGAAATGTAAAAGTTAGAAGTCTCATTACTAAAGCATATTAGCCAACATTTTTGGCACAGAAATAAATTCAGAACATGAAAATCCAACACTTCTTTTCTGGAACAAGTTAAACATCACAGTATGGAATACATAAGACAAAATTCCCCCCATTCCATGTAAAATATCCATTCTCTAAGTTCTCTGTAAATATTTATGTAAAATTCAGTTAACTAGTTTTGAAATGTGTAATCATACAGACAACTACACAATAATCAAGCAGGCCTGGAAGACAGAGGCATCGATATGTCATGTGTGAAGCACAGTTTTCACAGGACCAAAGGGATAAGACACAAAAAGCCATTGCACTCTGCTATTGCACACCTCCAAGGTTACCATTTAGTTCAGTAGGTTATGCAACTTTCACAGAAGAGCACCCTTTTTTTAATACAGTGCTGATTAAAATTAGCACTGATCAGGGTTATGCAAACAATTTGGGAAAGAAGCAGATAAGATGGTATAATATAAACAGCTGTCATGTTTTCCACCATAGTGAACAGCAAAGAGTTAAGCAGACATGTTCACATGACATTTTATACAGCAACAACAGAACAGTCATTAAGTTCAAATTAGCTGACAAAAAAAAAGAAAAAAGCTTTTAAAATTATGGAAAATTTATAAACTGCAAACCTTCTATCCTCCACAAATTCTCAATTGTTAAAAAAATTAACAAATAACTTAATGGGCGTTAAACTTTATCTGTAACAGCAGGAAACTCCACCAGCAGGAAGAACACCCTTCTCACTACAGGACCTGATATGGCAGCTATAGCCCAGACAGAAAAAAATGTACTTACAGAAATCTATGGATCATTGTCCCTGCTCTGAGCAACTGACTTAAGTAGAACAAGACATAATTCCAACTTTTTTTCTTTGATGCTACCCCATTTCCATTTGACTGCAAATAAGTCAGCAGATGTGCTTCCTCATTTCAAATTAACTCTCTAATTTGGGGAGAGATGATTCACTAGAATCTGTTTTATTGTATCAATTATTTCTGGAAGAGTGGTGACCTAAAGGTTTTGTTTTCGATCTTGCTCTATCACTTCCAAAGAAAAATTATTTATTTCAAGTAAAATAATTTCACAACAGAAGATCTAGATAGATATTTATTTTTTTTTTGTTTACCAAGGTGAAGCTGAAAGTGTCACTAAACCTGTCAGGTAGAATAAATTAGGAACTTAATGACATGTTTCATGTAATTAACATCTTTGTGATATACTTAAAAAGAAGCAATTATGTAATACAATACAGTATGTTACTTAAATTCAGGTAAGACAATAGTGACTTTAAACTTCACTAGGCTCACGAAAACAAGGGCCCATCCTTGGGAAGACATATTATGGGCTGCAAGTTAATGCTGTGGAATGCAGTCAAAAAAAACATGAATGTAAGTACAATCTGAAGTAAGCCACTTTTGCAAATTTCACATTTTTGTCCCGCTATATTTTTTTAACTACCAGCACACAAACTCAGAACAAATCCTTATTTAAGACACTACCAAGAGTAACTCACATTCTGAAGACAGTAAATATTAATGCATTAACCCAGTAAATCCTTTTGCCCACTACAAACAGAACTAACATACTTCAGAAGAAACTGCCGGCAACTTCTCTGTCCTTGCTTTTTGACATGTAACTACTCACTCAAAAGGAAGATAGAAAAATGGCACTGCTTTAGAGCACTTCTCCATTGTCATTTTAAACTGCATTTTTAAGGAAAACAAGGGTGGTGTAAGAAATGTTCTATGCTCCCCTCTCACCTTTCTGGTAGGATTAACCTCCTGGCCAGCCATCAGAACAATTCACACTTTCACTACAAAGACGCCACGTTACAGCAAGGCAGATACCTTCATATGCAGATGGCCACTCTATCACCAGAAGCAACCTCATTTGCTACACAATGGAAAGAAAACCCCAGCACATTTCTTTCACAGTCCAGTAATACAAGCAAGAGACCTTTGAAGTGTGTGGGTTTCCAGAGAGCTTTCTCACCTTCACTTTGGGTACTACAAAGCTCACATTCCAAGCAAATAAAAAACCATCTCCACTGGCAGACACCTTCCTGGGTCTAAACCTGTTTCATCGTAGAAAGATGAATACAGAGAAAAGCAGAAAAAGGCACAAGCTACTCACACTTGCCTGTACTCTGAAGGACAAAGAGTAAACATTATGAAACTAAATAGAGAACGCTGCACAGAATGGGGGGAAAGTACCGAATATCTTGAATATGCTTTAATGAAGACTTAACGGCATTTTGCTTTTTTTCCCCTTCTCTAAACAAATTAATTTCCATTTCTTAAGATTCGTTAGTCAGCATTAGCATAATGTCACTGAGCCTCAAATGATCATCAGGAACAGGTGGCATCAACTGATCATTTGTACAAATCAGTGCAACACCAATCTAGCATAAAGCATGTCATAAGGATTTATAATATGAAACAGAACACCAAATCCAGAAGTAACTCTATATTTTAACCAGAGGTTTAATCCATGAGCAGGGATTTTCTACCTCACTTTGAAAAGCATTAGCATCGAGTTTGTGTTAGTGTATCACCTTCACTGTATGAGCAGTAAAGAGCACAAGACTCACTGGGCCAGATAAAGTACAGTTTCGCAGCCCAGTGGTTAGGCATTTTTAGGAATAAGTGGCTTAGGCATCCATAAGGTAACATATTTTGCAGCAAAGAAATTCTTTTTCCTTCCTGAAAATTCATATAACTTAAGTGAGAGTAATCTGTTACCATTCACAAATGACCTGAAGTAAAAGTAGCAAGGCAGTAAGAGAACATGTACATTGTGACAACCTCTTTGAGAGCCATTCAACTCTCAGACTGTCCTCACTGCTATTTTTGGCTCATTTCCAAACAGAACAGTTTGGAACTCCCTCTTCCAAGAGACTGTACTCCCTATTACAGCTCCCACAATCAATCTTGTAAACAGTTTTGGCCAATCTAAGCAAAACCCATCACTGGACAGTTAAAGGAATCTGTGTCCAAAGAACTAAGTACTGCAGATGAACTCTGCAATTCCTATGCAAGAATGATTTCATTAATAGCATTTTATCCATGGTGCTGATAAACAAGACTTGAACTTAATGGCACATGCACCAGAAGTGAAAAATCTGAAAATTAAATTGTACTTATATGAATTATAACAAGGTAAGAGATTCAATGTGGATTACAACACATACTCTGTGTCCTGTACATTCCAAACACCTGCATTCTCAAACTATTCAGCAAGTTATTACACCAACAAAATACAACTAATTTAATTTTGCCTTCTCCCATCAGGCAGAAAAGATGGCTCAAGTCACCATTACTTAAGATTTTTTATTCACTGCTGGCAAAAAAGCAATGCTAGAACATACATCATAGCCAGCTGATTTACACAGGCTCAGAACAAACTGAAGAGCATGCAAACTCAGTAACACCTAAGGAAAAAGAACATTAACAGGATATAGCTACCAATTTCCAGTAATTTTCTGTAAAAAAATTGGATTCTTTTACTGATCCTGATATGTTAGAGCTCCAGCCTGCTAAGTTATTGATCTCTCACTTTGAAACTACAGGTGGGTCCCATTTACATAAATCCTCTTCTTAAACACAGACTAAGTCCCACACTATGTCCCTCAGAAAGTCCCACTGCTGATCTGGTTTCTACAAAATGCTTTCCAGCAACTGATTACATAACTTTGACTTTCAAACTCTATCATATATCTGAGTATGCTATCCTACAATGAGTTCAAGGGAACTTATATTTAACATTGCAGAGAACCTTCATGATCATAGGATTTACTCAGATTTAGTTCAGTAACCATCATCAGAGCACTAAAGATCTAAATGAATGAATTTTATCAATCTGCAACGCAACAAATCAAAGCAATCCGCTGACAAAAAACACAGAGATCCTGAAGTATAATGTGCTAGAATTGAAGAAGGGGAGTTGCAATTTATATATTATTCTCCTTTGAGGTAACCAAAACTGCTTTAAAATTTAAGTTTGAAGAGGACATCCAAGATAGATTAGAAATAGCCTAGGTAGAATAGAAACATTTGTGGTTGCAATAAGCTTTGTGTTTCTGAACACGTGTGCAAGGCAACTCACAGGTGCAAACAAGGAATGAAACAAATACTGACAACTTTTTAAGCAGTTTGATTCATCCCTTCTCTCAACTCACTCCTGCTTATAATCTCACTTGATTTTAAGCAAGGGAGGAAGCAGAAACAGAAGACATTAAAATCACCTTTTTATTAATATTTTCAGACAGGCTGGTTCCTACGAGCCCATGCAGTCATTGGGTGTAATTACTTACAGTCAGGCTGTAGGTTAATTTCCTTAGGCTTACAGAGCTTCTTCTCAAGTACTTCTTTTAGTTAGTCAAGTAGCTTAAAGCAGAAAAAAATGCAAACAATTGCAGTGAGGAGATTATCGGGGCACAAAATAAGTGAAATAAAGAGGAAATAGCAGTTTCCTCTACCACCTCAGAGAAAGCCATTTTGAGGCTGGACTCCAGTGTCACCTGAGGCACATCTCCTGGTCAGGCACAGCACTCTGCAACTGTGGCAATTGGCTGGGGGACCTCTGGGCTGGGAGCAGTGGGTACATACACCCAGAGGCTTTCAAGCTGTTTGTGAGTTAGGACACAAATCACTGTTGAAATTACTTGAGTTTGACATTCTTATGCTAAAAAAACAGTCCTATGTTTAAAGTAATTAAGCAGCATTTTAATTAAATGTAGAACAAAAAATACACAAGAAAATAGCTTCATTATAGCTTTTAAGTTACTAAAATTTCTTCAGATGCACTACACACACAGTTCAGTTTTTGTGTGAGATACTCATCACTCCTAAACATACAGTGTCCCATAAAATATTAACTGCAGTGAACAGAGCAACCCTTTCTGGCTTCCATGTCATAATTTTCATGTCAGGAGCTACTTGTTGAGATGAAAAACATCTCTTCCATTACAGAATTAGCAGACCTCACCCCCTGCTACCTACTTAGTATTCATAGATAGGTGGTGGGAAATACACCTTTCTGCTTTAGCTCCTGCTGAAGTGAATCAATCTACAGAAAATACTCTTTTCAGTTACTAAACTGGAACTAATCCAATCATTAGCCCATAAAACCTTGCTTGCAAGTACCTGTACTGCAGTAACAGGAGTAGGAGGACAACAAAATAAAAGATCAACCATCTCCTTTCTGAGAAAGCTACACATGGGCACAATGTAACAAATTACTTTTCACAGAATATTGTATGAAATTTATAACAAACTAATGAGTAGTTTAAATATATACATTAAGTTAGCAACATAATATAAACAAATACCATAAAATAATGAGCATTCAGAATTGTGTTTAATATATTAAGATTTCTCTTTTTTTTAGTATCGGCAGTTTCATTCTCACCAAAAAGCAAGCAGTAGTAACACTAAAGCTCAAAGAAATCATCTATATAATTTGATAACCACATAGCAGCTTTTCCTGTAAGTTCTTGAGCCCACCTTCTGTGTACAGTCTATACCATTCAACTTATTTATTGCCAACAGTCACATACATCCCACTGCTGCAGAAAGAAAAAGCACAGGTTACAAGTTCTGCCACTGCACCTTAATCTATTAAGTACAGATTTACCTGTCAATAATAGTCTCTAAATTTTTGCCTATGAGATTTTATTTACAAACATTTACATATCCAATTAATACCAGTCAGCTTTCAGCATGGACTAACAGGTAACAGCACACCAGTCTCAACCAAGCTGAGGCTCTCCTCTTTTGGAGAGAGGAATGATCTTTAAGCAACAAGCAGTACCTGAAGATCCCAACTCCTCCTCCAATGGCAGAACAGCCACTGACTCACACCAGCAATGCCCCTGGCAACAGAACCAGTCTCACTGCAGCAGAGCTCTCCCAGCTCAGTGGGACAGACAGCTACTGCCAGCCCAGCCCTGCCCCTCTCCTGGCTCACAGCACCCACCGAGGCAAGATCCCTCTGTCCTATCACACATTATTACAGTTAAGACAAAATCATCCTTTTTTCTTTTCCCCATCTCCCAACAATGACTGCAGTTCTGTGAAGACTAAGCGTAACATATGCGAAATAAAAACCCAAATGCTTTACATTTTGAAAGACAAAATCCTGAGGCTAGACAAGAGTCCAATTTAAAGAGAATTCACTGTTTATAAACATTCTGTGTGCACAGATGGATTACATCTACTAATCCACACAAGTAGAAAATTACCACAGAACATATTACATAAGGATGAAGAACAAAATCAAGACTATACAGAGAAATTAAGACATTTAAATTACAATTCAGTAGCCTTTGTGCCTACAGCCTTTTTTTCCAGTTAGTCTCAGGCAGACAAGCACAAACAGCCCAGTAAGTTACCTCAGTCTAGTGTCCTACTGGACTATCACTACTTATCTCTGCTTTACTACTGTTACAGTGAAATACAAAAATCATATAAGCAGCATAAGTGAACTCAGGAGCTGTAACTATCCACTAATGCCCACATCCATTAACTGTAAGTAACCAATGTCTGCAGAAAGTAAAAAAACCATTCAAATAAAATCTGATTATCCAGTTTATTATCAAACTCAGTATATTTACTGAACACAGATTCAGAAAATATACTATTTCCATTAACATTTTAGAGTGATGAGGGGGGAGGGAGGGAAGGAGAATTTGCTAGTCAGAGAACATACACACAAGTATTCACAATCTTAGCACTCCCTGTAAAGACAGATGGCCAAAGGCAGGGTGAGGGGAGAGTTGATAATCTCTTCATCACTTCAACTATTAATTTGTGAGTAGTTGTTCATAACTAAGTGAGAAGAAAAAGGGATTACTGACACGGCCAAAGCAGCACTAATACTACAAGTCAGAAGGAAACTGTCAACAAAACCTAAAAGCCACACCATTATCTCTGCACAGCCAACAGCCTGAAAGATCTGTCTATAATTGAGCAGTTTGGTCTTTAAGATCCACCCAGTAACCATCGAGCTTAACACTGACTTGAGCAGGAAAAACAAGGTAACGTAACAACAATCCAGCTAAACAAACAGCTTCATCTTAATGCAGTATTTAAAAAATGCACAACAGTTGCAGACAGAAACAGCTTGCTTAGATCTGAAAATTAAGTCAGCAAATGGATTTTTGATTAGCAACTAATCAATCTTTTTTAACTGTGGCTGGGATCTGGCTCTAAAACCGATGCCTGAGAGTTGAAAAAAAGCACATATGTGCATGCTAGTTTGCCCTATGATTATGTACACTCACATGATCCAAGATACCTCTGCAAGTAACTGCAAACTAATATTAATGAGTCACAAGTCCCTATTTAAGTTTCTGTTTTCTGAAAGCACATTAAATTTTGCTGTTCAAGCAAAAAAAAAAAAGTTCCTACATTGAACATACACAGCAGATTACAGTCAACAGCAAAAAAAGATGTGACAAAATTAATACACTCCAAGAATAATGAAAGAATCAGAAGAGATGTAATGCAGGAATATCCTTGGATATACCACACAGCAGAGCCTATTAAAGTGAGAGAAAACTGAGGACAAAAAAGACTGCCCATAAAACTTATTGCCAAATAACCGAGGATGCAGGGATAATGACAGATGTTTGTTTAGTTACCTATAGCACATATACTGTCCTGAATGTTTCAAAGTAAAGGGTGGAAATCTTTCAAATGAGCAACCTTATGACAAGTTAGGTATGTCCACTACTGTTTATTTCCCAAATCTCTTCAGAAGATCCTCCAAATCACAGGAGAGCAACCACCTTCAAAGACAGGAACACCAAGCACCAAATGGTGCTGAGAGCTCCTACATTTATTATTCTTATACAATAAAAGTTTGGGGGCATGGGAAAGGTATAATACAGGTAGACATATAATTTCACATTCTAAAACAGATGTCAGTAACAAATTTCTAGGCATTACAGTTGCATTAAACTTTTATGAAAAGTTTTCGTTCAATAATACTATTTCAGCTGCCTAACTGAAGAAAAATATTAAGGATTACCTTGGAGGTTTGTGATACTGGCATAGGAAGTCAAATCTGTCATCGGGCACAGGTACTCGACTCTCGTTTGGATCAATAGTACAGAAAGGAAAATTTTCTGCTGCCGCCTGACTCTTTGTTAACACGTTGAAAAACGTTGATTTCCTATAAATGACATACAAACATTCTTAAAGTAGTTCAATTTAGAAGCATTTAAAAGTACTGGATTAAACCACATCTTATTCTAACCCAAAGCGATACTAAGCTTTCCATTTACTTCAACAGCAGTGACCATACCCCTGATTCTAGCAGAAGACACATGCATCTGGAATGCCCCACTGAAACACAGTGATGTTCACCTCCCTTCCCTACCCTTTAAAATTCCCCTAAGTAAGTATATTGCACACACATGTTAGCAAAAAAAATTAAGTCAAAAGCAATGCACAGCCCTACAAGCTATTTCTCATTTTCTTCAAGAACAGCAGGACACCAGTAAGGATCCTTGACACTTGTTTTTGAACTGGTTCTGCCACCACTCACCCTTTCCACAAGTATATTGTGCTTTCAGATTTATTTACATGGTAACACAATGTCAATATCTACGCAATAAAAGTCAACAATGAAAAGAGGAAAAAAAATGGCACAGAAAGCAAACCACATCAGTTAATCAATTACCGATAATCTTTTGTGCATATGAAGATACAGGTATACTTTACCAAACTACTTTCATCCCTGTTAAATATCAGTGGAAACAAGCCTACAAGTACTGTATTGGGGGAAAAAAAGAGAACAGTTTCCCTTAAACCATTAAACATTACTTGTTAGCTGGCATTTATTAAGCCAAAAGAGTAATTCTTGATTTATTAAATCCCAAATCTTCTACAATAAATATTCCAGTTGATGTGTTTTTCAGAGCTGCTCTGCATACAGCCAACATGCTCAAAAGTCATTAACAATTTTTTTGAAAGTTACATTATAACATAATTGAAAATGCTATTTAGCCCCACTGACACACAGTACAATGCTACAGCTGATTATTTCCTTTATGGAGTACATCTTAGCTACACCCTGAAAAATAAAATCAATGATAATAAAAACATAAGAAAGCAATGCTTCCAGCTTTAAAACATGTACAAAAGTTTGTCCTCTAATTTGTAAAATATGTAAAGATTGAGAATGCTGAGACCTTCTCTTAGTAAGTAGGATACACAAATTAATACCAAAAAGTTTCACATGTATACCCTCCAGGTAATCAATTCATCCTCTTTTTCAAGCACAGCTCCTGTGAGGTGCCATAACAACTATGGATGAGAAGCATGACAGAAATCAATTATTAACATTCTGTCATCCCTTCCAAACTGTCACTTAGGCTTGTCTCGATACAAATTCTGAAGAAGTTTCAAGAAAGTCCTCTTCACTGCTAATGACATGGAATAATTAACCCCCTCCTGTGAACATCATCCCAAAATATAAAAGGAATTTGTTGTGCACGTGTGCCTACGTGTTTGCATGAAAACGTGCATTATATATACACAAGCGTGGAAGTAAGGAAATCAAAGGACATAGTGTTTTATAAAACTCAGCCATTACTAAGAGTTTTCCTTTCTCCGAACCCTTCACTGTTATCTTGTCCAGACTCGTACACACCTGCCTACCGCTGCCAGTTTTGCGTCGCTCCACCCGCAAAGTACTTCCAGCTAAAGATGGAAGTCCGTCACGGAGCAGGAAGCCTCGTGTCCCCCAGCTCGTATCCGCATCTGTCCGCACCCCCGCTCAGGTCCGGCCCGGCGCAGGGATAACCGCGGGACAGCGAGGAGCCTCCCCGCCCGCCCCCAACACCTACCCCACGTTCGGCAGCCCGACGATCCCGATCTTCAGGGACGTCCCGAACCTTCCGATAATCGGGTGCGACTTAACCCCGTCGCCTCCCTTTTTCGGGGGCATCTGCAAGCACAGAGGAGGGTACACTGAGCTCCCCGCGACACCCCCGCGCCCCCTCCGCGCCCCGTCCCCTCCCGGCACGGCGCAGGGCCCGGCCGGGGCCTCC
>VZTB01003277.1:589575-616636 GCA_013397245.1 Thryothorus ludovicianus | reverse complement strand
AACAGCGGGCACCGCGGGACGGCGGAGCACCGCAGCAACGCGGCTCGAAATGCGAGCGCAAACCACAGAATTAATGAGGTTGGAAAATACTTCCGAGATCATCGAGTCCAACCCATGGCCAAACACCACCTTGCCAACCAGACCGTGGTACACTCTGCCACACTCAGTCATTCCTTTAACACCTCCGGGGACAGTGACTCCACCACCTCCCTGGGCAGCCCATTCCAATGCCCAGTCACCCTTTGTGTGAAGAAATTCCAAATGTCCATTCTAAACCTCCCCCGGCACAGCTGAAGAAGACCATGTCCTCCAGTCCTGTCACTGGGTGCCTGGGAGAAAAGGCTGACCCCACCTGGCTACACCCTCCTTCCAAGGAGTTGTAAAGAGCGATAAGGTCACCCCCGAGCCTTCTCCAGGCTAAGGTCCTGGTCTTCTGTTTGCCAACCCATCAATCCTGCACCAAAGCAGGAAGCACTGGAAAGGTGAAATACCCAATGCCCAGAGAAGTGCCATAGGCTTTTGGATTCAAAAGAGCGCCGGTGCTTAGGCACATCAATAGACTTTTGTGCGTCTATATCTAGATAAAAAGGTGTATGGTCGGGAGGAGACCCTTGTAAATGCATTGTGATTGATTTGTAACAATTTACATGTCAAATTAATAATCTAGGAATAAAATAGGTTATGAGGAACAGATTAAACATTTAGAATCTATGAAAAATTGATTGCAGAAAACATTACAGAAGTCAGACCAGGACTCTTCCAAAAAATCAGACATTTTCTTTAACTCAAGCTCTGCTTCTCTGAACCATTAAAGACAGGCACCATCAAGTGTTGCCTGCTAAGAAAATTGAAGGAGAGCAGGCAGTAAAAACTATTCTTATAGCATGCCCTATTTTAAGTCCATAAGATAAAATTCTCAAAACTTGAAAAACACCAGAGTGAAAGAGTCAAGGTGAGAGTATCATCAGATATATATTGTCTCAATCACAGTAAAAGGAATATGATATTTAACGTATTTTTAATTTTTCTTTAAGAAAGGACACTTTTAATTAAGCCTAATTAGAAATTATACATAAAAAAATGTCTCTTACAACTTTTCTATTTCACTGACATGAGATTTTTGCAACAATAATATTGAGGAAGAGAATGCTGTATCTGTTCAGAGCTTTTCTATTAGTATAGTGATAACAGTTCTTGATGGTAACATTCATGTCGTCTTTTTACTGTCTTAAAATCTATCACTAAACACTTAAGAGGGGCAAAAAGTATATCTAGTTCAGATTCAGATACAGTAACTTAGCTGTTGAATAAAGCTAATGTATTAGTACAGCAAGCATTCAGTAAAATTGAAATTAACAGAAATTATTTAATATTAAATTCAGCGCAGCCCCTGCACCCTTCACATACATAAATTACAATCTTCAGTAACCAAATTTAGTTTCCCTTTCAGGAACAAAATAAAAACATCATAGTTAATCACCCTTCTAAAGGTCAAGATACTTTACTTGTCCTGAAAGTAGCATTTTGCAAGACTATTTCACAGCAACAGTACAGGATGAATTTGCCTAGCTCTATTAATAAGGCCACAAACTTTCTGAAAAACTACTTTTGGAGAGCTTTCCTACTTATTAAATTTTCCCACAATTCAAACATTTTTTCAGACAATTTTGTTGTCCAACCTAGGCATAATAACCTTCAGTAGATGAACTTTTTGTCTTCTTAAAATAAAAATATTTAATGTACCAATTTGTAAGCACAATAGAGGCCTAAGGCATAAGCAGTTTCATACATGAAGTAAAGGAGTGTATGTATGTGTGCCTGTGTATATATACATACATAAATAATAAAACCTACTGTAGGTATAATTTTGATTTCAGCTGTTGGGGATAACAACTGAACTGGAAGAGTACCAGAAATTAAAACCCTGCCTACTTTAGTTGCTGTACTTCAGTGCGACTACATACGGTACCAAAGTCAGTTATGTGTGTACAAAAATGTGCAAGTTCGAATGTAAGTTTTTAATTTATGCTCTTCATTTAATGTACTATAATAATGGCCTGCTTCTCCCCTTCTCTCCCCCTCCATAGTTCCTATATCTAACTTACTGTTAGCACGGCCACTTCACTAAGAGCAGATACAGGACATCAAAGCATTTGATTCCTTCAGCTGGAAATTGACTCGTGGCCATGTAACACTTCATCTTACATGCTTTTGATTTCAAGTTGCTTTTAAAGTCAAGGTTTGCCTTATTTGGCTGAATTTTCTATCCAAATATGTCATAATGCTGAAACCCTCATTTTAAACTGGCATACATAGTTTAAACCATAATAATCTTGGCCATATTACATACAAAATGTGTTTTATAAGTTAAACGGGAAAAAACACAAACATCTAGAAAGCAATCATCTCAATGTCAACTCTCCAACACTGAAGTACTGCACAAATACAGCTTATTGTACAGCTGGATCATGTGCAGAAGCCAAACAGCCCTGGAGCAACTCTACCTGATTAAAAGCAATGTTTAAGGGACAGTAATAAAACAGTTTGTTGTTTCTGCCACCAACAGTTTTTGTTTTCTGCTGCCCAGAACATGTATTTACAGCAAAGTCACTGTTAACTGCAAAAATAAGCGGTTTTGTAGAACTGAGAGAATGAAGACAGAGCCCCTGCTCCTTGCTGTGCCCAGGTAATGTTCAGTGCAGCCCGGGGGGTGGAAGAACACAGCTGCTTTTGTACAGCCCAGCTCGGAATTACCCGAGTCCCTGCCACTTGAAGGGAGCCAGATGACTCCCAGTAATAAATACACTCAGTATGAAAAAGAAACACCACTCAAGGGCATGGTCTAAACTAAATGCTGTTCATTGAGTTCTCTGAAGTTTAAAGGTAGTCATCACACAGCTGAACTGTGCTTGAATACAATATTTTTAAAACATGTTTGGTAGAGTTCAATAGTGTTTGTTCTAGCTGTGGATACGGCTGATTTCATAGAGAATCTGAACTTACTCTGTTCTTTATACACTTATATTCATACTACCCTTTACATTTTATATTTATGCATTTTCATTCTTTTATATTGTGATAACTGTTCTTGTTTTAATGGTAACAGATTGTTAATGGTGTTAGTGCAGCTCCAAAGATGGTCAGGACTGCTTTGGTGGCATGAAGCATCTCTCTCATCCCTTTCTGTGGCATCCCAGACTTTGTCAGTCTAGAAGCATCTAGTGCAGAACAGTCTGATCTGCCACATATTATTAATATTTCTAGATCACAACTCTGGAAATATCAGCTGAATTTCGTAACTTTAAGATGGACAATGCCCCTAACAGGCATATTGCATACTGAGATGTTCATAGTGAGAATAGTGAAAGAGATCTGCTCACAAGAAGAGAGAAAGCCAGGAAGAGAGAGGTTCTATAGTAGGACAAATTACAGGGAATTAATAAAATTTCAGTTCAAGAATGACAGGTCTGCTTTAAACATTTCAGTACCTTAGCAAAATTAGACTATCACAATAAAATAAACATATTTTTATGATTAATACTAATAAAAACAGAAAAAAAATTAATTTGGGACTCATCATGAGGTGAACAATACTAGGGTTTTTCTAGGTCTCCAAGAGACTAGGACCATTCTAGCATGACCTTTTTTCTCAACAAATAAACCACATGACATGACAGAACTGTTAAAAGAAAATGAATACTAGTGGTCTAAGAAAAAGATGTAGAGTTCACTTGATTAATTACACAATTCAGTGCCACCATCTACAATACTAAACAAAGCTGCTTGATACTTGAGCAACATACAATGAAAAAAGAACCCAAGTATTAAGTACTTCTTATGTCTTGAAGGGTATTATTGAACATGAAGGATTTTTTTACATTTATAAGTAGGGAGACTTCTGTCTCTGAATTTGGACTATATCTGTGTACTTCAAAAAAAGAAAGGAAACAAAAATTCAAAACCAGCCCACCCTGCAAGAATTCTGACTAGGAATAAACCCACAGAAGGACTTATTCTTGAATCAGTTTTTTGTAATCTTTGAGCAATGTTCAGCAGCTTGGGAGACACTGGCAAAAAAGAAACATTAAGGAAAATAAAATTGCTTTTCTATAAATGTCTCTCAACTCTACATTTTGTGTGAGGTACAAGTTTGAAGCTACAACATCAAAAGCTAAAATAATGCAAGTTTAGGCATTTAATGTAGACTTTTAACTGCATGCAATTAAATATCTATGTAAGAATAGCAGACTCTTGCTTTCAAAGATATTTCACCTTTCTCTTCTAAGGCACAAAAATGTTTGTGATGTAACTTCTTAGGCTAGATGGAATGAAAACGTATAGAGAGATCTGGATAGCTGAATTTAAAAACATGATCTCAGGAAAAAAAGCCCCAAACCTCATTCTGGACCTAATGCAGATTGAGCAGTTATATTCCAGCCTGATAAGATACATTCTATTTTGATGGAAGAACAAAATGAGATACCTAATAAAGTATGTTACTTAGGTGATAATGATACATTTTATACACTACATATTTGCAAAATGACTGTAAAATGAAAACCAAACAAAATATTGAAAGACATAATGCAGCAATTCTGGAAGTATTTTAAATTTTTTCCATATTATATTTATTCTACCTCTTAAATTCAGATTGTGAAGTACTTTATAACCTGCAAAGTTCAGATAAAAGGGATTAATAATAGTCATCTACATTTCTAGAGGCCTAGAAAAAGAGTTACTTGTGGGAAATAGTTAGGGCACTATTTGCAAAATAGCAAAGAATGCTTTATGCTCTGGAAAATCTGCAACCTTTACCAGGTCATCCAGAGTGCTCACAAAAATTGCACGTGTGGCTGGATGTGGAGCACAAAAAGGGGGTGGGACATATTCCTCTGGGCCTATTCATTAAAGCCCCAAAGCACATCAGCCCTAGAGAGATGGCAACAGGGATACAGACTACACCTTCAAGATGGGACTGCAGAGGAAAATTTCAAGAGTTTACAACTGCAGCCAGCTAGTTTTGCCTCATGAAGTCACATTTAGCATGAACAGATGAGTGCATACCTCAGTCCAATTCAGAAACACTGTCATAAGTAGCCCTGCACCCCTAGAGAAGGTGGGGTGACAGTTTCTACATTAGCATTACAATGACCTCTGTACAATGGAGATTTATTCTATACAATTCTTCAGTTTACACATAAATACTAATAGCATACTGTTGATACTACATTCTTGTGGTTATAAGAACCCAATAATTCCTTCCTCATAACTCAGCTACTATATTACAAAGATCCAATAAAAATCAATTTAAAACTCGGATCACATATATATTATTTTTCTTTAATTTCATGGTAGTGTTCTTACTTATAAGAAAAAGTCACAATGCAATTATGCCTCACTTGTGCGTTCAGGAGAGGACCTCTTAGCTACTTTGTAATTTTGTAATTCTCTATTTGGAAAAGCTTAGCTGCTCAGCAAAGCTTCACTCAACACCAACATTTTCTCCATAATTTACTTACAAAGCTGTTCCTAACTTTCTATTTTCAACTGTGCAGTACTCTCACCTGTAAATGTGGGATTTGATATTTTAACTTAGGAATGAACCTGTATATGGACACTATTGGTGGTGCCAGCATAAACCAAGAGTCTACAGCAATTGCAGAGACCCTGGCCATCCTCATCTCTAAAGGAGCCTTGTCACAGCTGCCTTGCACCCACCATCATCTGGCAACGACTATTCAGGTGCCAGTGCACCTGATACAAACCTGTTCAGCAGTAGCTTCCCAGTGTATCCCATGCCCTGTCATCCTAAAGGAGAGTTACATTCAGTTCTGTATCACTGTCCTGCCCTGCAGGATGCACACAGCAGGACACGACTGGGCATGCCAGAGGTGCTTGCTGAGCAGCCAAAGCTTGAGAACACCTCTGCGGAGGAGTTCTGGAAAGACAGTGAAATCCTATTACCAAACACTAAGAAATTTCTTATGAAGTGATAAAGATTATTAGCACCATGTTAAGAAGTAACATGATCAGAGAAATTCTGTTGCCTCACAATTGTAATATTTTTGCGGGTGCAACCAAAGTTTGACTTAACAGCATGACTGCTTGGATACAGATTTCACTAGGGATTTCAGAACCCAAATAAATTCTGGAGAGGGATTTTCAGCCAGAGTTTAACTACTAGTTGCCACTATGTAATTTCTGCCCCAATGAAGAAACAAGAGTATCACAAATAACTGTTTTTCTGCCAAACCTAATCTACATAATTTTTACACTTATTCCAGTATTTTATATCCCAGTCTCCCTTTTAAACCAAAACTTTGCCTTACAAAGTATCTTTGTTCCTCTCAATAGCTTTGTTTAGATCATCACATCTTTACTACAATGTAAAAGAAAGGTTTATGTATTTAGGGTTTGAAAACCCTAAAGTGGAGAACTACTGCTGATTGGCTATGGGAAGGCACTGAAATAACATCAGTGACCTGCTATGAGAAGAAAGACGTGGTCACTCTTGTGAAGATGAAAAAAACCTTTAATAGTTTAATTTTTTACATAAGTGAAACAGATTGATAGTATCTCTCTATTTGTGACATTGAAATTTTGCCTGTCACAATGAATGTTCATAGGGAAGAGCAATCTTTATCAGAAAAGGTACACGCTCTGCTCTTGCACTAAAGATTCTACAATATTTGACATGCCAGTCACAATTTACAGGACTCCTAACAACATCATGCAAGAAACTACATGCTTCTGTTGTTTTTTTTTAAAAATCAGGGTTTTAAAATACGACCCTTTGTTTCTAACCATAGGCTCTCTGATGAGAAGTGAATACATTTGTCAGCTGGTGGGGCAAAACTTTAATGTCAAGAGTATGAGAATCTCTGAAAGATCCATGGCCTGTACTCACAGCTGTCTAATACGAGTGGGCAGCTTAAGTCATTTAGGAAGAAAAGTTTATTTCCTGACTGCACACAGCTTTGACTGTCAAGTTACATGTAACAGGTTTGTTTTTTTCCACTTCAAGGTGGGCAATAATATTTTTTTTGTGCATTATATAAACCTGAAGTGGAACAATTATTATGGATTTGAGGTACCTAGCTCTTTTAGATTGTTTTAAAAAAAGAGTCAAAGACTGCTACTTTCAAAGACTGCTACTTGAAGGTATACAAGATGCCTTTAAGATATTTGTAGAACACTAGACATAACAAAATACTCTTCTCTGCTTATTTTCCTAAATATCTCTTCTATGAACCATCCTTTTATAATAAATGCACGTGCTGATAAATCTTAAAAAGAACTATAGAAATATTAATTATGTTGTGATTGTTTATCATTTTTCCCATAATAACATTTTTTGTGTATTCTGTTCATTTTTGGGAAGGTCTTATGATCTAATCTCCAACCTATTTAAAAGAAAATGCTTTGTGTGCCATTTTGTACTCATGGTCATTTGGAGTTCTATTTCAGTTTCATTAATATTGATGGAACTTGTCTCTGCACTCATTCTCAGCAGATTCTTTGAAATTAATCTTCAGCATTTACTGTGATTTGTTTCTGTTTTCTGCTTCATCGCTGAATCCAGCTCTTCTCTAGTTAATTTTGTTTTCTTTATTTTTATCCACTTGCTATGACGGTTCTACTACTTGTGCCACGGTGGTGTGTCAGTCCCTTTATGGGATCCCTGTTTCGTCTCTGCCTTTCACTGTGATTTTCCATCATTATGGGCCTCTTGAATAAAAATGTAGCCCTTGTTTCTGACAAAGTCCATGTTCCTTTTCTTTCTGTGTGATTTTCCATCATTATGGTTCTTAAATTTCTTGAATAATGATATATACTATGAACAAATGCATGAAGCAGTAATGGCTTCATCAGTGTTTTCTAAAATATATCTGCAGCTTTTAGAGCATACAGTGCTACAGCAGAGTCTGTGCCATGTTTGTAAAAGCATGATTTTTAAAGTGTATTTTGTAGGCTATTGATGACCCTGCTGCTTTGCATTAAAAATTTGCCTTCTTTCAAATATTATTTACTTCTCAGTATAGTGGTTTCAAAAAGACAGTTGAGGAATAAGTACTAGCATTGAACATCTTTGTTTAAAATGGTAAAAACATAAACCCTTTGTGACCTTTACAGCAATATCACTATGTTATGGGACTAATAGAATTCTTGTTAGGTGCTTTACATGAAGGATGTATGAACAGATGTCAGAGCTCTTATTAAAACAAGTCACCATCTTAATTTGAATCAGTATATGATTGGTAATAAATAATCAGAATAAATGTTTTAAAAGTATATCTGCAAAAACATGATAAAAGAAAAGTTGTACTTCAGTACTAATTAGTTACATTAGAGTTATGTCAAACCCACGATGAAAACCAAAAGTAAAGACATTTAAACATCAGTTCAACAATTTAAACAATGGAAATAATTAATATGCCATAATGTAAATTAGGGTAAAAATATAAGTATTTCCAACCTTTTTGATAGTAGTGGCACAGTAACTTAGTCCACAAAGTGCTTTAGTGGTTTAAAAGGCAGAAAAATATTAATTACAAAATACTTGGTTAGTATGTCAGTGATTTCAACATTACTTTTTTTTTTTTAACATACTCTGTAAAATTTTATCCATTAGTATCTCATGTTGGGTAACAGATGGAAAGCTTGAAGGTCTTAAAGATCTGGAGAGGCTTACAAATGTTGCGGTGCGTCGGACTCCATACAAAAGTAGACCATCATTTCCAAAAACATTTGTAATGGTATTTACAATTGGCTACAGCCTCTCCCACCAAAATAAATGGGTCTTGTGGTATTAATTAGAGAAAACCTGGTTCCTATGTGTCTTGTTTCCTTCCATTTGAAATACAAGTATTAAAATTTTTTGAAGTTCTCTAAGGAAGCCAAGTGTGAAATGCCCCTGTTGGTGGCTCCAGCTAACCACCCAAGGGCTGGAAATGCTGTCCCCTTCTCACCAGGGCAGCTGGTGGCCTGGAGCAGGTGAGCCACCCACAGAACTCCAACCAGGCACAAAGGATGACAGCAAGACCAGTGGGAACAGCTTCCTCATAATACCAGAGCAAAAGGAGCAAAGCAGGTTTGGCAATAGCTACCAAGATTAGCCAGAAATCATTCAGTGCCAGAAAAATCAGTAGTGAAAAAACGGGTGTGTGGTCAAGCCAGGTAGCCAAGTGACAATAGACTGGAGATCAGATCACATCATCTGCACAGAGGGTCACAGAACTAGGAGCTGCCACACCTACAACCTCACACCTGAGTGCAAACATACTTCTCAACAGACAAGACCCCAGTGAGACTCTCTCCCACAGCTCTATTCACAGCACCTGGTCCCAGGTGACAGTCCTGCCCTGGGCACAGGCAGACAAGCTCCTCAATGGGTGGAGAAAGGTTCTCATGACCTAAGTCATGAGACTTCGCCCGGGGTCTGGCTAAAGCAGCTTTCAAAAACTGACACTCCTTACTTTGGTGCCTTGATACAGCTGAGAATGCTTTCATGTCCCTCTCAGTTTATCTTCCAAAGGATCAATGACTGTTTAATAATGTTTATATTAATGATTTCTTCTTACTCCATCCCCTTACCTTGTGAGCACAGTGCCTCAGTGACAGCTACTTAGCTGCACTGCTGGTTCAGTGAAAAGCCTTGGGAAGATCACTAATTTATGATATGTATCTGCCAAATGATGATCCCACTTCAATTTTCTTCCCTCACAGTGTTTTGCAGATTGGAATGTGTAGGTAGGTGGCCAAGTTTGAATAGCTGTGTTATGTTAGTTCAGTAACAATGCAGTGTCATTATTTTTGGCAAATGTTAATGTGTAACTGGTGTATGGCCTGACAGATGCATCTGAAACATTTACAGACTCTGGAAAAGAAATCGACAGTCACTCACACAGCTGTCTCCAGCCATTCTAATGAGAAGATGAGATTGTTTTGCAGCACAAAGAGGGAGAAGACTTAATAGAATCAGTCACAGTTTTAGTGGTGCCTCTGCTTCAATAGCCAATTTATGTCAATTTATACCAAATTTTCTTAAGTAGATGGTAGAGAAAAATATTACTTTTTTTTTTTTGTCTTCCAGGTAAAAGGTACTACTCTTTTCATTTTATCTGGACTGAGTTATGAAGTAATTTCTCAAATGCAAGTTTCAGTCCATCATTAAATAATAACTTGAATTATTTGTTCTCTTTTCTTAACTCTTAGACTGGAAACATATTTGCCCTCTCTGAACCTGCAAGTTCCAGTTCTATTTATTCTTTGTTTCAGAGTAGTACTAGCACAAATAGCATGTGACTACTGTCTCGATCAGCCTTAATTCCTATTACAGAAAACAAAAGTTATAAAATGTTTCAATGTATCCAAGTTGTTTTCCCTAATTAAGCAGACTCGAGACGACCTTCTTAATTTTACTATGCAAAGAAACAAACAATGTCTTGTTTTCAAAGCAAAAGAATAATACACAAATTCACACTGTAAAAAATAAGCTAAAAATTAACAAAACATACTTCAGAACAAAAACAGGGACTCACACATTCATTGCATGTTTCACTGAATAGAAATCCAGATGACTTCACAGAAGAATCTGAGATAAAGTTAACCATTTTCACTGCAATTATCTGTGATACTTCTCACTTTGGCTATGTTTTCTCTATGATCCCAGCAGAAACATGGGCTACTTTTAAAGGCATTCAACAATCAAGGAAGATTCTGAATCACTGAAAGTCCACTCAACACAAACCTCAATACACTTACCAACTCAGATTTCCTCATAGGAAAACAGTAATCATACTCTGCCAACATCTTCTGCATATTTTTGAGTTATTCATGTGTGGCAACACAGGGAACATCCTATCAGTTCACTTTCAGCCTCATGGGTCAAGTACTCAAGGGAATTAGCAGCAGCAGCAACAACATTTGAGAACTCACCTATCTGCAGGGCAGGGTAAGAACTCCTATCGATTCAGGTGACTTCAAGTCTCTCCTGTTATTTCTTCTGTAATTTCTGTGGGGTTTTTGCTCAGTGCTTGGTGCCTCAGTGGATTTCAATGAGACTGAAATACCATTTGCCTCAGGAGTCTTTCAAACTTAAGATTCCCACTTCTGTGGAGGGGTGTACTGTGAAGCACAAAATGCCTAAGAACAGCATTCAGTCAGGAAATAGATGATGTTCACCAGTGCCAGTATTCACCTCACTGCTGTGATAACACAGAGTAAATGACCTCCACAGAACTGAAGCTATGTCTGTTATCAGACTGACAGCTGTGCTAGCCACAAAACTACCCTCAATAACCAGATTTATTAAAAAGAACACATTGTAACATACACAAATCCCAGACACCTCCCCAGTCTGTACCTGAAAGCATAAACAGCAGAGTAACCGTGACACACCATCCACTTCCCAAAGCTAGGAGAGGAATAAGGCAATTAAAAAGATGATTGGTCTCTTATCTATCCTTATCACACTTAGCACCTCCTTGAATGCCTTCTGCCCAGCTGAGGAACATCAAGCTGTCTTAGAAACACCCAAGCAATGGCTTGCAGGAAACAGACAAAGCTCTAGAGATCTTTAGCCTAGAAAAGAAAATTTAGGAATCTTCTCTAGTGTTTCAGGAAACTACAAAATTAGTGAAAACCATTAATTGTGCAAGTGATGTTCTGTGGACGAACCTAGTTTTTCAGAAAATTTCCAGAGATTCTTTCAGAAATAATCAGCAGTCTGTGAATCCCAGACAGTTCCTGGGAGACACTATGTCCAAGAGCATAACATGAACAAATGCAATCATTATATTTACCAAATAAATATCTTCTGGTTGGACTTTTTTTCACTTCAGAGATCAGTTTCATATCAATACTATCTAGTACACAGCATAGTATTATACACAATGCACTCAGTTTATAAATTAATTTCAAAAGTAGTTTTCTTTTACTTTCTCTACTTAAAATTGAATAAATATATATGCAGCCCATATTCAACTATCATAGAACTCAAAATATCCAAGAGCTGTGAATTCAACTTGAAAATAATAAGAACATGTAATATTTTGAAGGAGGGAAGAAAAGTATACCGATTACTTAATTTTTGATTTATGATATCTCTAAGGAGAGCTGATAACTCCTCTTTAAAAATTTCTGCCTTCAATGAATTTGTAAATATGCCTAGCTGCAGCTACAAGTGGGATGCAGAAGCTGCAGGATACCGAAGCCACTCCCATAACATTTAAGCAAGGGTGTACATCAAACCAGGAGATTTATAGTAATCCCCTGCTATTAGACACACTTTTCTTGAAAGTGTGAGTTCCCCTATTAGCTACTCAGCAGGGGACTCCATTTACCCTGCAAGTGGTCTGAGGCATGCAAAATGTTAAAATTTTGAGAGAATCACAAACAGCAATATCTCCAGAGTACAAAACAGGACCTATTTTTTTTTAATTGCTCACAAAACAAGACGCGTCCAAAGTGACATGGATACAAATGGCTTAACTTCAACTTGCCTGGAGCCAGCCCTGTAACTCACACACCATGAGGATTTGGTCAGGAAGCCTCATCAACAATCCAGCAGGTGAAAAACCAATGCCTCAGTATCTCAGAGACCAGTCTTCCTGGGAAGATGGAACTGGAACAGCAAGGCAGCCTCAGACTTTGATTAGCCTACCCATACACGACAAAGAGCTCATTACTGAAAAGCATTTTGTCAGCAACTTCAGTACTGCAGTTTTAAATTTCTGTAATTCTCGAAGACTGTGTGATTTAAGCACTTTGAAAATACTTGATATTTCAATGTTTTTAGGGTTTTCCTAATTTTTCAGTATGTACCTTTCAGTATTATTGACTGAGGAAATACCAGCCTACTTCGTTTTGAAATTTAAAATAGCAATAGACTGTGAGCTCTGGTAGGTATGTGCATCAACAGATTGCAAATTCACCCACAGAAACTATTCAGGAAAAAAAAATAAACCCCTAACTAAAATGCATTTGTGCTTAAGAATTTTGAAAGACTATCTTCTGTTTAGCCGACATTAGAGACGGTAATCTCAAAATCCAAAATCACAAAGATTTGTCATATTCCTGCTTATTAAAATGTCCTTTTAAAAATTTTATTAAATTATATCTATGGTGGGGTGAATGACCACTAAAAAAGTTCTGTAATGATTCTGAAGTTGGATTCCAGTCATTAGACAATGATCTGGCTATAAAACTCCTATTCATTATTTACATTTTAGTTTTGTAACATTTTGCTTCAACTCCTCTGAACAAGATTGA
This sequence comes from Thryothorus ludovicianus, assembly GCA_013397245.1. Classification (NCBI taxonomy): domain Eukaryota; kingdom Metazoa; phylum Chordata; class Aves; order Passeriformes; family Certhiidae; genus Thryothorus; species Thryothorus ludovicianus. Next base: position 603,364 of record VZTB01003277.1, on the reverse strand, counting down.
ATGGACACTATTTTTAATGTTGATTCCAACAACTGCAAAATAATCCTTGAGATTTAGTAGTACCAATCCACAATTAAACTATTTATAAACACGGGTTAGACATAATTAGTGGGGTTTGCTGAATGAGCTCTTTTATTCACATTTTTAAGATTTGTGCCTACATTGATCTGAAGACAGAATAACTTTAGTTTCATTGTCCATTTTACATAGTGCACTGCTGAAAGCATATTCATATTGCAACCACTTTCCATCACTAATAGAGAACTGCATTTGGAAGTATTTTCCTCAAACTGATAGATCAAATGCAAAACTTTTCAGAAATGTAGCTTATGAATCTTTTCCACTGTACATCTCTATGGCTACCCACTACTTCCAGTCATTATAAACAACAAAGAAATGTTGGCATTGGTAAGAACTACAGGTACACTTCATCTTCCAACAGTGTTACGTCTGGACACTAGCAGCATTTCAGTGGAATGGAAATGGCAAATTGCATATTCTAACATTTGTGTATTCACATCAAATAGTTAACTACTTTGCATTTTGCTCCTGTTATTTTTTTATTTTTTTTTTAATCAACATTTTTGACTTTTTAAAAATCCCTTTTGGCTTACCCCAAAATGGAAATTAAAGTTAGAAATTAATTCTGATTTAGAATTTAAAAGGTATATATGCAAATGGAGTATAGATGTATGATGCCAGAGTTGGGTAGGTCTTTCCTCCTTTTCACTTAGTAAAATAAATACTTGTATGCAAACATCAGATCCCACCCTAGAGCTAATACATACAGCTAATATGTAATTACTATGGGATTAGATGTGATCCTAATCTAGTGGTAATGAGGGTATAAATGAGGTGGGACTTTTAAATTAACCCCTCAGTGTAGGACACTACAGCATCCCTTAACATCAGTTTAAGTCTTGTAATTGAAAAGTCTCCAAATACATAGAATTTTGCTTCCTTAGACAAAGTAAAACTTCTTTTGGCAGAGTACCCTTTTATGAGAAAAGTTTCACCATCGAGAAGAGTTTGAAACTCTTTAGGAATTTAACTACAGTGAAATGTTCTGAGGTCCTAAGACTGATTTCAATGTGAGCACTGCTCTTCAAGACTGTTACACTCAACTGGATTTCCTGAGTTATATTAATCACATATTACTATATCAAGAAATTAGGCTAATATTCCCAAACTGTTCTCTGCTAAGGAGTCCATGTTAACGAAGCATCCAGGGTTCTGCAGAGTCATACAGTATGTGCCTTTGAGAAGCAAAGCACCAGTAACCCAAACTCCCTATTCTGCTGAGGGAGCATACTCTTCAACCATGAATTTAGAGGAAAACTTCTGGCACAAGAAGAGACGACATTATAATATATTCCTAAACAATAGTTTAATTTTCTTTATATTACTATTTGCCTTCTGCTCAGATACTGGTGTGCCCCCATTCTCCTAACCATGTGGAACACATACTCTTCTGCCACATGTTAGATTTCAAACTTTATATTATTTAAATACCATGACACTGTATGTTATTAATCAAAATCCCAATATTTTGGAGCTGTTTGTTAAACAATTTTCTAGCATCAAAACCTTACAAAATCACATTCTGAGGCATTCAGTTGCCTTGAAGATCTCTTCAGAGAATACTTCAAAGAGGAAGATTTGTAGAGGTCACTTAACTATATTCAACCCTATAAATACAAAGAAACATTTTTTTGTTTTAAAAATTGGAGAAAAAAATGTTACGTAATTGTTTTAAATGGTTGGACTATTTAAAAAGTCCTGTTAAAATAGTTACATTCCATGATGAGACTTCTCTTATAACTTTTGACATGCCTAAGTTATAAAACATGCCTATTATTAATTTCAGGAATAGTTTTAGATACCTACACTGAATTAAACTGTCAGAATTGATGTAGTTATTAAGCAAGATTATAGACCATGCTCAGAAGTTCAAATAGTGCCCATTTCAAAAGTCCTCTCAGTAGTTATGAGTCCAAGAGCAACCTACCATGACTGGTCACACTCCTGGAGCAGGGTATGAAAGCTTTTTTTGTTTAAAGTTTGTCCTCTCAACCCCAGTTAGAGCATGGTGGTGTGGATGCAAGCGATTTTTGTTATTAATAAATTTACTGCCACATCTCATTAACACTTGTTACATGCACTTACAACCAACAGGGAGCAAAAAGAGGAGCATGCAGTACTTGTCATTTGATTTCAAAACTTCAGACTTGTTGCCTGTATGAAATGATCTCAGGTTGAGTAACCTCACTTCAGCAAAGCAAATCAAACGGACAGGCTGGGGATGAACATTCTTAACATTATCAGTCAAATTGCAGGCATCTGTAGTACCTCTTTCACCTTTTTATATCAAATCATGTGTGATCAAAATGCATTAAACCTGACACAGAAACCCCAGCAGACAGACTAATGCTGGACTTGTTCTTAAAACTGGAACTAGCATTCCTGAAAGTGGAAATACATCCAAATGTGCATGTTTTTAAATATACTGAAATATGGGGGGAAATAATTTACTTACAGAAATATTTTCAGCTACACATTGGAAAAAAAGAATCTGAACTTCAACCTATCAATTCAGAATTTTAAACAGAGAAACAGGGTTTGTGATGCTGTTTTCAACACTGCTGTCTTCAGGTTCACTGAAATGTTTTATACCTTCACAAATAAACAGAAGATTTGATGTTATGGCAGTAGTCTCACTGAAGCCTTATGACCAGATAACCACTTTGTTTTGCATCATTTACACTTGTACAAATGTGGAATGTCCTCTCTGGAATTAATTTAAACTATCCTTGTGATAGTAGATTTACATGTATTTCAAATTTCAAAACTCATAAAAGAGTATGGAACTGAAAGTACACTGTTTAGCAACACTGTTTTAAGATTTTTCAATATTATTTTTAGCTAGTACAAAGAAAACTTGGGAACACACATATGCACATGTCTGGATGTATACAGATACACACCTTCTCTAGAAAAGCAGCATACCCTATGGCTTTGCTAGCTGCTACTCATTCTGATCCAGGTAATTAACACAGAAATAACATATAGCAATATTTTCTTCTCCTCTGAGAAATTTTATATAGCATTCAAGTATTTCATGGAATGTTCTCTTATTCCGCATTAAATGCTTAAAAAAAATTTAAACAACTTACACTAAAATATGATCCTGATCATAAAATAGAAAACCTGACTATAAAATAAGCCTTGAAAAATAAATAGTTGTGTCTCTGATTCCAGAAACAAGATGGTATTAGCAGACAAATTATTAAATATAGTAATCTGGACATGTTTGCCACATTCAAGTGTGTGGAGGGGCTGGAAAAGCAATTATTTCTTAGTCATGCAAATTACTTGAATCCAAAATAAAATTGCCAGTGTTTCTGGGGCAGCATCAATGTTTAAAGTGGATTCCTTTTCTTTCACTTTTTCCAACTGTTTTTACTTTCGTTTAATACAGATAAACCATTTTCATCTATAGCATTTACATTTAGAATTTAGTAAAATATGTGCTACAGAATCAGAGAAAAATACTGGCCTCCTAAATGATTTTTACCTCCTTTCTCCCTCCTTCCACTTTTCGTTTTTTTGTTTTGTTTTTGTTATATGTATGGCTCCAAGGTCTGTCTCTTGGTGCCTGGTACACTATTGCTACGTTAAAGAAGAATCTTTACAGTTCAGTCTGAGATAGTTTTTCAGAGGTGGGTCACATTCTACTGACAGGTATCATGCACATTGTCTCCTAGCAAATGATCAGTTTGAAATCTCACCTAACTGATATTTGCTCTTTGGTTGGGTGAAAAACCACAACGTGTTCTCTAAAGCTCAAATTGGCTTTATCAAACAAAACATCTGCTAGATGTGTGAGTGACTTGTGACAGCAGGAGACATCAGCACTGGCCTCCCCAACAGAAGGCAGTACTATTAATGGAAACTATTATGGAAGAATTCTGGCAAGAATTTTTTTTCCAAACAGCTAAAAAAATTTGAAGGAAAAATATGTTGTTATGGTAACAGCTATTTGAAAAATACGATAACAATAGGCAATTTAATATCAAACTACCAAGCTGTTAGTTTGACTATTTGGTTTTCTTTTAAAGCAGTTTATTTACAGAGATCCCCTCCCTCTCCCTTAAGCAGTTACAAGTGTGAGTGTGCAGATACTTACACTTGTAAGTAAAGTAAGCATCTGCAAAAAATTAGTGTTTGTAAAATTTTGGTCTTGGACCTGCAAAATTCCAGACACTGCTGGTTTCTGCACACCATTAGAATGTCCAGTGCTATATGGGCTCAGTCTGTGCCTCACATAGCAATAAACCAGATTTTGTAGCATCTCCAGTATGTAGTTCTGGCACAAAAGGTGTTCCTGTGCTCCTGTTGCTTCATGGAATGTGGCTAGTCCATCTGTGGGTACCACAGGTACTCCCTGGGAACACCCAGTATAGCATCTCTGTGCTCTGGAGATCAGCACTCCCCCCACTGCTGGGAAAAGAGCATTTCAAAACAGTCTGTGCAGTTAAAGCATTCTATAACTTATCCTTCCAAAGTCTGCAATTGTACTTTGCACTTCACACCTTTTTAGAAAATTTTCTCTGCACACTAACTTCAACATCTTACTGTGGATAGGAGCATGTAATTCTCACTCAGATAAAGTCTCTTTTGAAGTTAGTGCACAACAGCTTGGGTACTGGCTGAAAGGTCTGGCTACTTGACTTGGCTACTCACATATGTGTACAGTGATAATAGGAAAGAGCTGGAGGACACTGCCTGCTCTTCCTCCTAGAGCTGTGCTTTCAGCCAGGATGTTTACACAGTCAAACAGAACACATTTTTGTACATGTCTCAGCTGAACAAACCTTGGACCTCTGCTAAATTTCCTCCAAAATACACCATGGAGGATCACATTACACTGGGTTAAGTACTGCACAGGAATTGTGAACATCCTATTCCTTAATTATGGAGATGAGATTTTAGAAATGTGAAACTTGCATTTTGTTTCCCTGCTTTCAAGCCCTCTGAGGTGTATAATGGTCTGCCCCTACAGAGAATCACATTTTAATTAGAGTAACTAGCATGTTTTATCTAGAAAGATTACAAATAGAGGGGTGTGGTGATAGAGATTTTGGCTTCTATTTGTTTTGCTGTAACTGGGAATTTTTCAGTCATGTTGTTTTCTGAACAGACAAATATTTTTATTGTCAATATAAAAATTAAGTCATGTTCGTGTGCAGTAAAAGCCGTGAGAAGTATTAGATAATAAAAATCCACTACAGTTTATTTTGCAACATTTTGCAAAAGAGAAGGGGAGTTATTTGCTCTCAGTGACAATCCAAATTCAGCAACACTGTGCTCTTTAGGTCCTACTGACATTCATCTGCATATATGGGAATGCGTTTGGAGACTGAGCGCAAGCGGCAGTGTTTTATAACCTCCCCCTCAAAATCCCCTGAGCATTTCAGACATTCCACTCAATGATTTTTTAATGTAGGACCTACTTACCACATTTGTTTTACATTACAAAATGCTGTATAGGTTGTTTACGTATGGAAAAGTCAATGGGGAGAGATTTCTGTAACTGTTTAGAAAGAAAGATTGCAACGTTACTGTAACAAGGACAATTATGGACAGACACAGGTAATAGCTGTTTAGAAAATGTTAGGAGCATTATTGTGGATAATAGACATTCCTTTCTTAGCATTGCCCTTGCCTAACTTTAATTTTCCACTGGTGGTGGCCACCTAGATTGCTTAAGACAGCTGTAGTCTTCTCATTTACATTAGGGTAACAAAAAGTTGACTGCTGAGTTGTCCCAGGTGGAGTTCATCTGTACAAAGGTCTGAAACTATGAGGGAATACCTAAAATGTCAGATACATCCAGTATCTAGTGCTGCAGCAAATTATCACCTCTACCAGGTCACAAAGGTCAAAATAATTTCCAGCTCTATTTTTCTAAAAGCCATTTTAATTTAATCTGTCCTTTACAAATGGTAAATTTAATGAGAACTTCAGGAATAATTCAAACTAAAATTAAGAAAAAATACCTTGATATATACGTGTTCAATTCAAATATATTTTAGTAAGTAACAACGTGGCCACTATTAAACTAGTTCTCAAATACTATTGAAATAATAAGTATGCTCACAAAGGAAACCTGCTTTCTTTTAAAGTGACTGCATGCATTATTTCAGCTTCTTCTGATAATAGCACATTTAATACCGAGGCTAAGATGCAATCAATCTTTTTTGTTGGAAGAAGGTGGCACATTGTATGCTTATACTCACCTAGGAGTTCCAATCCACTACATTAATCCAGCCTGAAGTTCAGGAGGGCTGCTGCTGGCTTGGCCTCCACTGTGTTCTTCTTGCTGGCTTCACAGAGCACTGGGGAGGAAATCAGGTGAGAGAGGGAGCAGGGGAAAGGAAGAGCTGTGTCTCTAAACAGACACTGAATTAGACTGGAGTGAATAGCTGACGTCCTCTGTAATTATAGACACATTGAACCCTTTATAGTTGACTTAAGTTACTTCAAACTGCATTGGTCTGGCCCTCCATACTGATTAAAAGCAGCATCTATTTACCTTAACAATAAATGTGGAGATTAGTAAAAATTCACTTGATCACAATAAGAAGACAGATAATTAAAGGGCAATGCAAGCCAGATTGGAATGTAAGGGCCTGAAACAGCATATTAGGAAGCATAGGCTGCTTTTGTATATGAGTAGCTAAGGATTGCAGAAATCCCTTCAAGCAGACTGTTTTTGTAGCTTAAAGTAGAGGAAGGCCAGAACATGTCCTGAGGAGATTGGCCCAGCAACTCTCCTGGGCAAAGTGACAAATACAAAGCTTAGGAAAAGGAAAAAGACTTTAAAGCACAATGTGACTAAATGGACAATCTCTACAAAATCTTTGAAAGAGGTCTCTAGATCTTTTATTCTTCTTTGATGTCTCCTCCTTGATAAAGAGCAAGTTTAAGGTAAGCAGGACACACTGCTGATTCTATGGGCAAAGCTCTCGATAGCAGAGGGTCTACAAGAAAGGGAAGAAGTGGGTTTAGTGTGTGACAGACTCAGCAGAAATGCTCTTCTCTCAACACAAACGCTGTTCTCAATGTGGGATCTCCTCTGGGAATGGGGGAGGACTGCTCTTATTCCTATTGCAACTATCATTTGGTTTTACATGGTAGACATTGTGTTTTACTAATCCCTTGCTAGCAAGAAAGAAAGCAGCTGATAACTAAATAAGTGAATAGTATCAATCCCATATGGACAACTTGGAAAATCAGGAATGGCTGTATCCACGTTTTGTAGCAAAAGGGTCATATCTCTTGACAGAACTTGACGCTCATTCCTTGTTTCTTTTCTTTGTACCAATACTGAGGAGCTCTATGCTTACCTCCTTGCAGAAAATTATGGCATAAAACAGTGATTTTCACAAGCATTGCAGCGATTTCCAGAGAGCAGATTGTTGCCAAAACATAAATAATAACTGGAATCTTAAATTAATAACATTCTCTCTCATATGATATTCCAAAATAAATTTCCAGCTGAACCAAGACTTACAGATGTTTTGGCTCTTTTTTCTAACAAACACTGTCACCAGTTACACTGGTCCCACTAAAGGCACATTTTAAAGAACAGCTTAGTTAGTTCATATGCATGGGGCTTTGTTTCTCAGCAGTTTTAATTTGAAGCTAGTCAGAACTGTTTAACACCAAGCCAAAGATTCATTCAGTCACTTGGTATGTATAGAGAAGATTAATTTTGGAGTGCTAAGTATCAAGGTAGATAACATTAGCAAAAAGGTAAGAAAAATTCAAGAAACAGAGGGCATCAGTTCAATGAATGGTAAATCATGGTCCTGTTCCTTCTGAACTGAATCTCTGTCCCCCTAATAAATTGGTGGCAAGTGCAAAGTCACCAGTCTCTCCTAACCCTTAGCTCTGGGGTTACCAGGAGCTAGGAGGAATTTTCCAGGTGTGAGAGGTTCCCTGGGTCTTCTGAAAGGAGGCAAATAAAGACACACCCAAGGCCTATATATAGGGTAGCACCTCTGGCTTTCATAGAAGCTGATATTTTGTAGTTTCTTAGTTGTAGAATGGTTACAGTAATCACCCATGGTGGAGAAGACTGCATCTACCCTTGTCCCTCCATAAGTTGTCACATCCCAGCCTGCTTTCCACTCCTTAAGAGTCTTGAAACTTTCAGGGATCGTGGTTCTGTGTCCACACAGTCATTAGAAGGCTACAATAATCTAAGCAAACACTCTGCTGAACACACGTGTAAGCCACTGCTTTCCTCCTGGTGTTGCATCTGCACAGCAGGTTAGTGTCCTCTTTAGGAAGCAGTCAGGGATCTCTTTGTTTCCTTCTTTCAGGTACAAGGTGAATTAACCCATTTGGAAACCAGCAAATCCACTCCTCCCTTTCCCCCACAAACTCGAATTCTTCCAGCCTACATCTCTTGACAATAAAGAGATAAAGCTCAGATGCCCTACATGACGAAGATCTGAGCCTGTTTCTTTGCATTTAAGTTTTAACTAAATAAATCGCTTTTGTTGTTTAAAGCTGTGATGAATGGAGACAGAGGGCCAGGTTGGTCGCTGGAACAGTACAATGGATGTAAGAAGGTTTTTTTTTCTTTGCCATATAAATCATTCACATTGTTTAAGGTACATTGATCAATCTAATGGCTTGTAATAGGCTCCTAATTGCCACTAGGAAAGTATTGCAAGCTTGCATCTGAACGTGAAATGGTTCATGATCTGAGCTGAAATTCACCTTAAGCCTGAGTTGCAATAATTACAGAACACAGAAAGAGCATAATGAATGGCTCCCCTTCTTTCCTTGCCCTAATCCCAGGACAGGGTGAGGGGGAAGAAGAGAACATAGGAATGGGGGTCTGGCATATTTTCCTCTACCAAAATAGCAATTCATTAAATGGCAAAAGCTGCAGGAGGATTTATTGGTCATTGTGGACCGAAGAGAACTTTGTAATGTCAATCATCCTGCCTATTACGCTGCCACATATCTCTATCTCCAGATAGACAGCTTGCTTAATCACAATCAACGTTCTGAGTCACGCCTGGCTAAAAACGTGGTATAAAAAGCTAGGAGGGCACCGGAAGCGGGATGCTAGGGGAAATGCGGGGACAGGACTCTCGGCGGTGAGGCTGCTCCGCTGAGGCACCCGCCCGGCGCTGCCGCTTCCCCGCGCCCCGAGCGGCGCGGCCGGGGGAGCGGCGGGCGGAGGGGCCGCGGGGCGGAGGGGCCGGGCGGGCCGGGGCGGGCCGGGCGCTGCCAGGGACCGCCGAGCTCGCCGTCCCGGCCGCCGCTGCCCTGCTCACCGCACACACCTCATTACCGAGTCAGCAGAGCTGCCTTAATGGACTTGTGTGGAAAGGCGGTTTTACGCTCTATAAACGTTGGGTCCAAGCCTTTACTAATTAAACTCCTTCTATTTAGAAACACCTGCGTTTTAAGAAAGCTTTCTGAACGCTAGCGCTGGCTGAATTTCCAACCTGCTGCAGTCTGAGCTTGTCATGCCTAACCTATACATCGTAACAGCACGGGAAAGATTGTGAACCAAGAGGTAAAACCCTCGTACAATGCTCCTCGCACAATGTTCCTCAGACTTTCCTACCAAGGCAGAAAACAAATCTATGATGCTGTTGAATAATCTCGCAATAATTGTAGTAATTAAAATCATCATCCAGTCTGCAGTCACCTTCCTTCCTTTGACACTAGTCTTCCCTTGAATTGTTAACGTGTCTCCGGCTGAGATAAACAGAACAAGGGAGCTTTAAAATACACGGTCCAAATAAATTTAGCGGAAGAGAATTAATTCCAAAGACACGCTTTTGACTGCGTTCAGTAAGCGACAGGATTTCTGAAACTATTGTGCAGATTTTTTTAAGCACAGGGTAATATGGGTCTCCCTGCTACTCCTAAACAGTGTCACCTTAAAGATCGAGAAAAGATGAAAGCCCAGCCTGATGCTCCACCTCGGGGCTCAGTGTGCAGGGGGCAGGAGGAGAGGGGAGTGCACCATGAAACAAACATCGTATGCAAGATCAAGCAGAAATTGGGGGAGAGTGCCATAATTTTCATTTAATTTCCATGATCTATTTGATCCCAGTGCTCATTCCCTTTTTATTAACTATAAAAGATTTCCTTCTAATCAAAAGCTGCACTCATCTTTACCCACAAATGAAAAACTCTATAGTGGAAAGAATTCAGTGGACTCAACAGGCACCAAGGTTTGTATTTTAACACTATCTCTACATATCCTTCCCCCTTGTAGTATCTAGTCTTGGGCAGAATAGTGGGGAAGCTTTTTCCTAACTGAAGTTATTAATTTATCACCAGGTACCCCTCTGAGTTGCTCTGATAATCAATGCTGGCTTCTAGATCACGTAAATGATGACTGTAATTGAGGGGGGAGGGGGTTTCGCACGGAAGAACTGTTGCTAAAAAAAAAAAAAATCTGGCAGGACGCAATTATTTATCTCAGCAATGAGCAGTTTGCCTGTTTCCTGCCCATGTCCTTTCTGTTTGGCAGAAAATTACACTGCTTCTCTTAAACTTGGAAGGGTTTGCCCCCTTCCCACCCGTAACATCCATGGGTAAAACTCCGTGCCCCTCCTAGAATGCAGGGGAAATTGTTCAGCAACCTTACGTTTTAACTGCTGCTAAATCGATTTTTTTTTGGAAAATATTTGGCAGCTCTTTCCCAGAGCTCTTTTTGAACAGACGAGCCATTTCATCTGATGCTCTTGAATATAAACCCAGGAGCTTCCCAACCATCTGTAATGAACGAATTGTTTCCCAGCTCTACCTCCTAAAGACAGCAACTTTAGTAGTTGCACAGATCAAAAGACACTCGTAGAGAGAAGATGGGAAACAATATTGTTCAAAGAAAGTGAACTGTTGCATTTAATTAGGCTATTCTTTATTAGCATTCACATTGAGATTTTTCTTTTTTTTTTTTAGATTTATGTTGATTTATCTGTAATGTATTTATGATGTAAATATATTCTGAGATGAAAACGTCACGGATCAATTGTAAAGGACCCGGATACATAATTTTAAAAAATCAGTTTCAGTTTATATGAGGTTCTCACCCCACTTTCGCTTCTTAGTCAGATTTGTTTATGCAGAATCGACATTTAATAGTGCTAATTGCACTCCAGTTAAATTGCCCTGATTGCAGAAAGGGAAGCAATTTTCGTGCTCTCTGTCTGGGTTTGGAAGAAATTGTTTTATATTCACCTCTTTATAAAGAAGTGGAGATAAGGCACCGAGCCTTTGCACAAATTGCACTTATGGGCTGACTGGCAGCATTCAGGCTCTATAATAGAGCATTATTTGGCCGTTTTGAATAATGTAAAGCATTTGCTGAAAGCTATTCTCCTGAAAATTGCTTTAACTTTTAAAAGGGTGATGATTCACTCCAAACCAGGCCTTTGTTACATTGTCATTATCCCCCCAAATGTTTTAACAGTCAGCTCAACACTTTAGCATAACACATTGATCTTTGTTTAAAAACTCGATTTTTGGAGTATGAAAAAAATCTGTCAGAAAATACTTGACCCCCTAAAGATTTTAGCAGCGTTCTCCCTTCCGCCGCCATTCGCTCAGCCTTCCCACCGCATGCCTCGTTCCTGCGGGTTTTAGTTACTTTTCCGACTACAAAGGGGCGAGGAGATGGATGTGCGGTAGGCAGAGCCGCCCGCCAGTCTTCAGGCTCAGCAGAATCCCTACTTTGCTGTGGGAGCGCAAGCGGGCAGCGGATGCCTTTACTCGCTGATGCAGAGGCAACATTTTTAAACGTCACGCTCTCGATCTGCCTTCCAGCCGTATTTTATTGATGACTTTCCCCAGGATGAGAGGAAAGACCCTCTCCCCCCGCCGCCCTGGGGTTGGCCCGAAGCGCCGCGCTGCCACTTGACGACCACCACGGCAGGCTCCTGGGAAAGGAAGGAGCGGGTCTCCCCCGGAGAAAAGGAAGAAGGAAGGAAGGAAGGAAGGAAGGAGTCACCTGTTGGGCGATGGCTCCCGGGTGCCCCTGTCGGACTCCTCGCCTCACCCGTGGGGGTTATGTCGCTCCCCCCGCCACCGCCTTTCCGCCGCCTCCACCCGCCGAGCGCTACAGCCCCCCTGGGTACAGCCGCCGCTCAGGATCTGCTCCGGGCAGACCTTTCCAGGGAAGGCTTTGCCATGCACTACCCGGACCCCTGCGCCGGCTGCGAGTCAATGTGGAAAGAATTAAGCGCAGAACAGTATTTTCTCCTATTGCCCCGACTCTGTTTAATGCGCGGCGACAAAAAGGCGAGCGCCCTTTGAAAATAGCCTTAGACGTTTAAATAAAAGATAATCTCCAGGGACATCCTTCCTAGCATGGCAGTCGTCCTATAGATTGCATAACACAATGTAGAAAGAACCGCAATGCCTATCTTTTTTAATCACACGCATAAATATATACATATATATAAATATGTAAAGAAAAGCGAAATCATAATCTCAAATTCCCGGTTTCTCCATCTCGCTCCTAAGCGATGCCTATTTTACATCTGCTAGAAGGTTTTACACTGGATGGCTGAGGCGGCACGGAGAAGGAAATATTGACTGAAATGCAGAGCAAGGGCCCGGCATTGCTTGAACGCACTCATCATATTTCTGGTTCAGAATTGTACTCAGCTGCACTGGGAATGGCAAAAACGAAGGGGAAAAGCTCCTATTCCCATTCTCACAGAGCCGACCGCGATGATGAAAAGTTGCACGCCTATTGATCTTCCGCGGGCACAGTACGGGCAAGTTCTAGCCAATTACTTAAGAAGCCTCCAATAATTACAAATCAAAGGGACTAGCTTGCAAGACATTGAGGAGCCGAGGTTTGGACTTACATTTCGCACATGCAGAGAGCAGGTAAAGTCTCTGTCGCTCACTGGGTGCGTGGAGTGTGCACAGTGCAGAGGCCACAGGCAAGTGCTAGGGAGGCTTATTCCAGCAGCGCCCTAGCACTGCTAGGAGGGAGCAAACCTTCTGCCATTAGCAGCGTTGCTTCCACGGGAGTATATGAGGCTTGAAAAACGTGCTGCAGGCTGCGAATTTGACTTTCAAAGTGTTTTGCTGGCGATTACTCTGTAAAATAATATCCTCTATCTTAAGCGACAAGATGTCAAATGCCCCTCGTCCCCTCTCCCGCCCTGGTACAAGAGCAAAGAGATGCCTGGCGGTTCCCTGCCTTTGGAATTTTTTGGCATTTATATAACCACAAAGCCTCCTCAGTTCCTTTTACAATGAAAGTAAGAAATACGTTGTGCACGAAATCACTTCTGACATTTAGTAAAGAAAACAACAGAAAAAATAAAATTACGTGTTTTCACAGAATGTCATTAGGCGCTGTTAGGTTATTTGTATCCAACACGGACAGCTCCCAAATGGCCCGAAAAGGAGGCAAAGGGCCTGTTGAATAAAAGCGACGCAGGTATGGTTTACGGCCCGCGAGGATCGCAGGTGACTACACCAGCAGCGGGGCATCGGACACCTCCTGCACAGTTCACAGGAGGCGGCGGAGCGGCGTCAGGCGTGACACCGGCCCTCCGCCGGCGCTGACCTCGCTGTCGGCCCGCGCCCTCTGCGGCTGGCGGCCCGGGGCCGGCGGGAGGCGCTGCCCGGGGCCCGGCGGTAATTGCGGTCCGGGCCCGCGGTAATTGCGGCGCGGCCGCCGCGGGCCGGAGCGGGAGTTTTCTCCGCGCGCGCTGACTGGCACGCG
>VZTB01003277.1:524082-583561 GCA_013397245.1 Thryothorus ludovicianus | reverse complement strand
TCCGGGGGGCCACGGGCGCGGCTGTGCCGCCGCCGCCGCCTCGGCGCCGCTGTTGTTCCACAAACGCGCGGCAGCGCTGCTCCCGAGATGTGCTAATTGGTACCTGGCTTGCAGGGCGCGGGGTCCCTGTCCGCTCCCCGGCACAAAGTAGGCTGCTAGAAAATTTGAAATTGCCTTTCAGCCTAAAGCTGCCTTACCTGAATGTCATAATTACAGTAATTATGTACATCCAAATTACATGCTAATTAAATTAGAATCAAATCGTTCTAAATCGAAATCAAATGAGGTAGCGAGAATTAATCAATGACAACATAAATAGAGAGCTTCCTTCAGGGATATTTATTGTACCGATCCGAGCAGGAGCCCCATCTGGGAGTCACCCGTCTATTTACTCTCGGAGTAGCAGTAATTTATTGCTCGGCGTTAATTCTAAGCCATGGGTCCGGCGGGGCGGCACACTCGAAAAGCGGCCTGGGACCCTTCGCCCGAAGCTCCCCGCCGCCCTGCCTGCCCCGAGAGCCGCCCGACGGCCCCGGTGGGCCCGGGAGCCAAGCCCAGCCCAGCCCGTCCCAACACAGCCCCAAGCTCCCGGGCCGAGCAGCAGAAGAGCGCCCAGCAGAGCCGCTGGCCCCGCTCCGACGGCGGGGAGTCCCTGCCCTGCCCTCCCTAACCCGCGGCTCCCGCCGCCCAGCCTCGCAGAAGGTTAACCCTATTCCGCGGCTTTTACGAAAATAAATAAATAAATAACGGAGTAACGCTACCGCTAGAGCCGCTCTTACCTCCATCCGCGGAGCGACAGCACCTCCTGCCGGGCCCCGCGGGCTCCGCCGGGNGCGGCCGGGGCCCGTGAGGGCGGCCGGGGCCCGTGAGGGCGGCCGGGGCCCGTGAGGGCGGCCGGGGCCCGTGAGGGCGGCCGGGGCCCGTGAGGGCGGCCGGGGCCCGTGAGGGCGGCCGGGGCCCGTGAGGGCGGCCGGGGCCCGTGAGGGCGGCCGGGGCCCGCCCCACCCTGCCTCGGCAGCCGTCTGAAGCCCCGAGGGTGGCATCCGTACCGGTGAGGGGTCACAAACTGGCCTAGGAAAGGTACCGGGAGCGGTGAGACTGCCTGCACAGCCACACCAGCCTTCCCCTGGCAGGATGAGTGGTTTGCTGCAAAGCTCTTCCACGTGTAGTCTAAGACAGATGTCTTACATGTCATGACTTTTCTGCCAGTCTCTTCCTACGTGAAAAGGAAGGATACACTGTTTAACTACACGGAAAGGAGTAAAGTGCAGAGCCCACAAAAGAGCACAGAGCTGTGGATGTCGAGCTGTCCACTCTTCTTCCGGTGGGAGTCAATTGCATCGTAGTCGGCAGGATTCCTGAGCCAAACACAAAACAACTGGAGAGACCCTTCTTTGGAACGGAGGCACCTTCGGTTATTCCTATGGTTCCTGCTGCACTTAACACAAAAACGTTCTACCAGAATATGCCTTTTCCCCTGTCACATTACTCTGTCCTCTCTTACACAGAGATTTTGTTTAGATTGCGAAAACAGGCATTTTTGCAGTGTCCTCCTGTTCTTTCTAAATCAGAGCTTCCACACATCAATATAGGGGGGCTGACTCTACTGCAGGGGCTCTTTAACTCCCAGCTACTTCAGCAAGAATGCCCAGAGCAACCTAATGCAGACACATTGAAAAGGTGACATCTCTTAATGGTTCACCCTTTCAAACTCTTCACATGCACTTAAGCGATAAGCCAGGTCACTTTCACCATGTATTATTATACTCTGTGCAGCGCTGAAAATCTTCTGAGTGAAGTGGAAGTGGACTGGCAATAAAAGGTAGTCCCATTTGTCCAGTGAGTGAAGAGGGTAAGAAAGTTGCTGGCATACTGAGCGCAGTGACTGTTTCACATGTTCACTAATGAATGTACTTCCCTCTGCCATCCCGAAAGAGCAGAGAAGCCTTTCCTTTGCAATAAAAACCTTGTGAAGTGTTGCCTCGTGCATTTGTACCAACTCAGAACTCTGAAGAAGATGGCAATTATTAGCAGTTTTAAAGAATAAGGTATTTTATTATAGAAGTTCAACTTCATAACAAAGTATGCAGAAAATGACTGATAATCACTAAAAACATAAAAAGGTTCATGAAAACAAAAGGATGACTATTTACAGTAACTACCACAAACAGTGAAATACCTGAAACAGTTGAGGCAGTAAATATTCCTTTCATGCCTTGAGAGATTATTGAACAATAACTTGACATTGTACTGACACATACCAACAGGGGTTCAAGATGTTTAGATAGCCCTGACCAAGCTGTACACTGCAGGAGGCCAAAAAATGTTGGCTATACACTTATGTGAACTATGTCTCTCTGTTGTTTTAACTCATGAAATTGATCTCTTACAGGGAACTTTAGGAAAAATGTTTCAGTATGAAAAAAACAAAATCCTCTACAAGACAATGCTATGGTATCTAAAGCAGTGATCTTATCCAGAACTATCACAAATGCTTTCTCTGCTCCCCCTCGCAGCTGCATCTAAACAGTAATCATGAATCAGGAAGAGTATCACATACTGCTTTTAAATATTTTTAAATCCTAAAATCAGGTCTGTGAATTACTGCATGTATACAAGAGGTATTTGCCAATAAGCATATTTAGACAGTAAAAAAATACCTTAACATTTATACCTAATTTACAAATATTCCAACACGATAGAATTGATGCTGTTGGCTTTATGGAGGAAATGCTAGTTACAGAGGTTGGAAAATGAACAGCAGTATGTAATTGAGCCCTTGTTAAAAGGTATTCATCAAAACCCAGAGAAATTCTTGTTGTTGCACCTGTCCTCTATACTATCTATTTTTTTTTCCTCTCTCTGCTTCTGCTTCTGCTTCTACTGCGTCTGCCCCTTTCTCTGTGTTCCCCTTTACTGCACTTGTCCCTATAGCCTTCTCTCCATTTCTCCTTCTCTCTGTGTACATCTGTGCTGGGGCTTCTGGTTTCATTTTTCCTGTGCCGCTCTTCACCAGGGCTTTGACTTGGACTTCTTCTTATGTGCCTTTGCCGGGAACTGCTGTGATTTGAGCACGGGCTTCTCCTGCTCCCTTCATTCATGTTTTGGCTTCTACTGTCCTTCTCCTTTCTTTCAGTGTCTCTCGTGTTCGTGCTATGGTATCTGCTTGTGGACTTTCTTTCCCCCTCACAGGAGTTCCATTTGTTGTTCTCTGCAGAACTATCTCGCTTTAAAAGCCTGTACTTCTCCCTATCTTTGTCCTTGTTACTGTGACTACTGGAGAGATCTTCATAAAGTTTTTCCTTCCTCGTTTTTGCCTTTCCTTCTGAATCACTGCTGCTGCTAGCCTCTGAAAACTTGTCTTTTTTTCTTTTCTTAGAATCCATCTTCTTTTGTGCTGCTTTATCTCTGCTGTCAGTCTCGCTATCACTGCTGCTTACTGAAGTCTCACTGGAGGATGAGGAAGAGGATCTCATCTTATGTTTCTTGTGTTTACTTTTGCTTTTTTTCTTTTGCTGCTTTTTCTTTTTTCTATCTTTCTTTTTCTTTTTCTTCTCTAGACGATCCAACTTCCTTTTGTTTTCAAAATAAAAGAGTGGCACAAACAGACATATTAAGATATGGAGATTACAAAGTCATCATCTTTTAAAGTTCACTATTTCTGAGGACCTACACAGCAAATGCATTAATTTTCATAAAAACACATTGAATTCTTTACCTTTTTCAGCAAAGTTTCAATTTAAAACTTCTAACCTGGTATTGCCTGTAGTATGTAACTCACAGCTGCTCCCTCAACACAGGACTAATATGATTTTTTAATTATTTAATTTAAAAATTCTTTAATTTAAAAAAAGATAAGTAAGAGATGTCAATTTGGGCCTTGTAACTAGGAATAAAAACATTCAGTAGTGCTTTCTTTCCCCTTGTCAGGCTGCTCTGGAGACTTTAGAAAATCATTGCTACCTTTGTTTGTGCTTTTTTAAAAGGTATTTTGAAAATGAAAAAATGTAATTAGTATTCACTTTCTATTAATGATGAAAACTGAGACTAAAACATACGTCTGAGTTCTTTAGGCAAAGAATACAGATATTTCCAGCAATCTCTTTTTTCACTACTAGAAACTTACATTTTCTATCTGTAAATATACACTGCTTAGCCATTCACCTTCCCCTCTCCCCACATATGTGACATCTTTTATCCTAAAAGCTTGTTTTATCTGCATGCCTCTGTGGGATCTACCAGCCAGTAGTTAGTTTTTTTAATTTTATTTTAAACATTTTGAAGTTATTTCAGGATAATGTTGCAAATTAAGAGAGAAGAAACCCGTCAGTCACCTGGCACACAACATCAGTTGGATAAAGGCAAAGCACGGGAACCTCATTAACTCAGACCCACAGGGAGCACTGAGCTGCAAACCCTGACACAAGCACAGGGTGCAGCTGGACCAGCCTTGGCCTTGGGGTGCAGGGTCAGGTTCAGTTCAGCCACAGGGAGAAGGTAAACTTTGTCAAGTTGTAAACCAGTGAACAAGAACACAGAATTTTTAATGACAGAAGGTACTGTAAACAATGGACTGCAGAATAATATTTTAAAATAGCAGCACAGCATCTCTAATGAGCCAACTATTATTTCAGTATCCCAGTTAAACTGGAAATGAGCCCCATCAAAGGCATCAAAACTAGATTAAAATAAAACAAGTAGATTAAAAATCATGCTACATAATGCCATTTGTGGTCAAGTGTACGTTAAACTAAGCTGATTTTCTTCTGTACTGATGGTGCTAAATGGCACCAGAGAGTTACACGGGCAACCATGGATGTAGTCAGAACTGCTGGTGATACTTGTCCCCTCTGCTAGGTACCAGACATACCTTAGAAGTTTCTGTTTTTGTTTGGTTGACAGTGATTTTAAAAATTCAACTTCTGGATCGTCATCTCCTTCACTTGTAACAAACTCCTAGAAAAATGCAGTAGGACATTAGGTTCCTATAGATAAAAATAATATCTTAATTCAGATTTCTGTTTTAAAAGTGGTGCCTACATATACCTTATTTTTGCACAGTCACAAATATATTTGTATTACTAAATCAGGCTAAGACACTGGTTGGAACAGAATACCCACTACCAAGTGAAAAACCCCCGACATTCTCTCTCAGAGCTGAGTAGGTGTTATAATGTCAGGGTTATACAACAGGAGTTATTACTAACATATGAAAAAATCACTGCTAGGGAAAGAAACATTTCTGAAACAGTTAATAAAAATGAGTCTGTTTTGAAGCCCACGATTCCCCAGGATAAGTCACTCCATTGTTATCACGCTTGGATGAATAGGTAAGACGCTAGTCCTGCTCGAACTCAGAGTAATTTAAGCAAATTACTTTTCTGTCTCGGTTTAGTCATTAGGAAAATGGGTAACACATCTACTTCACTGTTGTGTTATTAGTCTTTAAATGTGCACAAAGTCTTCTAGCAATGCAAAATACTGTAATCATATAATCTACATACAGTAACGCAATCAGCAAAGCAAATCTACTTCAGAGACCCTGAATTCCTCAATTTATGTGCATCTGGTACACCACAGTGATGTTTTTAATTTTAGCCACACTCAGAAGATGAAAGAAGAAATAAAGATTAAAAAGCTCTTACAAAGAAACCTCAGCACACCTAAAGCAAACATACTGATACCAACATGATTCATGTAACAGTGCCCATATGCTACATTTTTTGGGGCACATAGCTTTTTCAAAGGCAAAGGTACATCCATCTGTGGAGACACAAAGCACTGGTGATTTACTGAAGATTTCAAGACCAGCCTGTAGTCATCCCCTCTTTACTGGAGGTTTGACTATCCTGCCATATGAACAAAGGTCACTTCAAGGAGTGTATATTAATCTTTCCCTTTACACTTTGTTAAAGCAGCTCAATCAGTAATATACTTCAAGCAGTCTAAAGGCAATTGAACCATTTTCACTCCCAGAAATAATAAACAGAACAACAGTGAATCGAGTCAAAAAACCCCTTCAGATATAGCATTCCTGTCAGTAATAATTTGTGCACACTGCATCAAACTTCATCCAAAGGGTAGCACTGCATTACAAATGTGCAGCAGAAGCCCTAACCACCCCTTTATGAAAAATTCAATTTCTAGTCACCCAGAAGAGGGATTTAATTTATTATATGTGGTTTTAAAAGAAGTAATTTATGATTCACCATTCTCTATGAAACCAAGCTGGAAAACTAAGTTTTTTGACATTTTTCTACTGGCATAGCTATTCAGCTTTCCCATGGATATGCATATTTGAAAACATTAAGCAACAATTCACAAGCAATCACATTTAGATTTACAGACATTTTCAGCTTACTGGTAAAGAGATATTACCTGTGATGGATCATTTGCGGTCAAGTTTCTCCCCAGTACATTTTGTTTCAGTGCAAACCCACTGTTTCTCATCTCCGCTATTAGCTCCGAGGGGTGCATTGATGGCCCTGCTCACAAAAATCACAGTTTGAATGTATCATTTATGTCTCTCTACCTTTTTTGGACTCCACAGTAGGAATTCAGTTGAAGCTTTGTTAAGTAAAATCACAGCTAAATCAACTCAATAATCTTCTGCTGAGCAAATAATCAGATATGATTTTCTAAAACAGCAGTCTGAAGATTCAGAATGGAAAATAATTGCATTTTTCTTTAAGTACAGGGGATTCTCTTATGTAACTTTGTCATGTTGAAAACAATATATTAGATAAGTCTAGTAATATATTTTTATTATAGTAAAAAAGCACAGAAGATCTAAATGAAGCACATTAAATAAGGCTCAGGTGCCTCCTCTCCTTTAAAGCAATGAGAAAATGCACCTCTGATATGTCACTAATAACTCATTTTTCATAATGACACAAATTTTCGAACTTCAGTGTAGAAAGTAACATTAGAAGAACACATATGGAATATAAAACACAAGAAAAATATCTATGTCCTTAGTTATTCTAGGGATTGTGAAATATATGTAGCCTCTAGACTGTTATCTCCTCAGAGATTTCTGGTTTTATTAGCTTAAAAACCATGGTATATTTTTCATTAGAGTTGGTGTTGGCATTAGGCACATGATTTCTTTCTTTGCAAGAATCTAATATGGGATGTATTATGTATCATTCAAACTTGACTGCATAATTTACAAACCTTGTAACTCACTCTTATGCTTTAACTGAATCCCCGTGATCATCATAATGTCTGATCATCATAACTCGTCTGATTAGGTACTTTTTCTTCACCCTGAATATTCACTCTCTGTGAGGTCACTTTCAGTAAATTTCCTTCCCAGTTCCTTCACTAACCTTACTGTCAATGAACTGTGTAAGGTAAATCTAAATTAAAAGGAATGTAAAACAGGGCACGGAGCACACGTTTACTCTTACTTCAGTAAACTACTGTAAATGATAAGATTAATTAGCTTTATGAAATGTACTGATCCTGCTCTGTGGGTTAAGACTTTCTTAGTTGTGAAGACTGATAAAAAGTCATAGATTATTAACACAGACAAGTATGGAAAAATAAAGTGAGATTTTTTGCTATTGAAAATATATGGAAATCTATATAGCACTTTCTCAAAAGAAGTAACCTTTTTCTACATTTCCCTATATAATGTATTACCTTGCAGAAACAAACAGGCCTACATGTAAAGCAGGAAGGAATAAACCAAAGCTTTGGAAATTGTTTAAGGAGCCCATGCATTAATGATGTTCTTCTCACAAGTTCCATGTTCTGACAGGCAAAAGAATTTTCAAATGAGATATCTTTCAGTCTTCCCTTGAGTTTATACTTTTCTTAAGTAGGGGGTTATTTCCCATCCCTCCCTGTACTTTACCAAAAGTGCTTTTTCTTTTTATGTGTCATAGTGTAATTGTAAACTCATAATCAATGAATGTGTATAGGCCCCAGTGTCTACATTTTTGCATATTTCAAATTTCACACCATGGTATGCTTGCCAAAATTTGTTCTATCTGAAACAGAAACTAACATTGGACAGACACCTAATGACAGAATCTGGTAGCAGAAGAGGCCTTGAAAAGTCCATATAAAAGAGCCATACAATGCAGTCAAAAACCTGTCTGAGGAAGCCAAACAGAGACAAAGCATTGAGTCCTGAAAGGTATCTCCATACCAAAGAAGACAAAATGCTTGACCAGTTCAAGCCTAGAATATCTCTATTGTTCAAAGGCAGTTCCTCCCTATTATCCACAGAGCCACTGCCTAATGAAATAACTTAGGTAACTTCTTAGGTACTGCCCTTCAGTGTTTCAGCATTGTACACATTTTGGGGTGTATCCAATACCTAATTATTCTTGTTAGTGTGATTAGATCAAGAGAGAAAAGCAACTTCTCCAAATCTACACAGCAGACTTGCTAAAGAACCAAGACAGAAGCCCTGTTTGTGGTTCCCCATGAGGACTATGGTCAGAATTGAGACCAGAGAGACGTGAAGGCATATGGGCCATCAAAAGCACAACTCAAAATTATTTTCCAGAAACAAACCCTTTTGGCATTCTTTGTGGATAATGCTGGAAAGAGGCAAGCAATGTAACTTCTTTTTTAAGAAAAAGCTTGTAATGAATGCCTAACACTACTGATTTTTGTGGATCTGTTTCTTTGAATATTAATGACATCAAAGAGAAATTCATATCTCCACCTACAGTATTTTAGTTGCAATGCAGTATTACCATGATAAGGACAGTAACCAAATTACTGTTATTCTTGTTTTGTGGACATATACAAGCTGCATCAAATGCACCCACAGAAACTTGAGACTAAAGTTGTTAATGAAATAAATTATTCCTGTTTGAGTCTCCCTACAATTGTGAGGGAAATAGTAACTTAGGTTCAACTTAGCTTGTGAGGAAATGCAAGAATCTCCAAGAAGCTTTATTAAGTATGTTATTTTTCCTGTAACTAAAGAGTTTAGAAAACACTAAGAAAGGAGATTCAGAAAATAAAACCCCATAAATGGAAGTAGAGTCAAAACACAATCCTATTTCACAACCCTTCTGTGTGCAGACCCCAGCCAGGCATGACATGGGCAGCTGTGCAGAGTGGTTGATTAGGGAAGACACTTCTTTGCACTATGGCATCTTTGCAGTTTGAAAAACATTAATATTTTTGAGAGGATGAAACAGATGAACCTGCTCACATTTTTTTTAAACAATGATGCTACTGAGCTTCTCAGAAGTTCTGCTGCCCAATGACAGCAAGACACCTGTAGGGACAGAGTAGGGAGAAAACAATCTCTGATCTGGGAAGTGTAAAGAGACTGATAGTTCAGGCTGATAAGTTCAATTAATATTTGACAATGGCTGCACACCTTAACTGCAAACCTCTATTACTATCTACTTTCTGCAACAGAACAAGAATCAATAAAATATTTATTCTCATAATTAAATACCTGGAATTAAAGGAATCAAATGCTTGGTGACTTTCTTCTTCCATCCATACCTCAACAGACTGCTTTTGATTTATATTTTAATGATGTTGATAAGCAGACTGATTTTCTTCGAAATACCAGTGACAGGTTGAGGTCTCTCAGGATTCCTGGGCACAGCTATTTTATGTGACAGCATTGAGGCATGTAACATGCTTCCTTTTACGATGCTTTCTCACAGAGTCCTAGAAGATGCCTAAATCTATGAGTAAACAATCACATTCTCATTTCCACACTATAAAATTTCACCAAAGATTTCTCCTGGCTAATGCAAATGAGAGAGACAAAGACTGTAAAAGAAACCCTAAAAACTGAACATCACTTAACACAGATTTGAAAAAAGCAACTTCTCAGAAGTGTCCTTGGCTTCCCTGTTAAGCAGCTAAAGCTTAAACCTTGATGCCACCAGGTTGCCTGGTAACCCAAAGTGGTCAATCTTTTCAGCCTGCCTTTGGCTTATGACCACACTTGTGACTTCACCCTCCAGACTGTCCGAGAAAGCAGTACCAGTTACACCTGGCAGCCCCGTGCTCCAGCTGAGTCATTCACTGTAGAACAGATGGGAAGACTGAGCTGAGAGGCTCTCAGCTGGCTACAGTCTTTGGCTATGATGATATTATTCCTGAACAGCACCCATCAACTTGCAAGGAGTCACTCCTACATCAGGCACAAAAATCCTTTAGGTGTTATGAAAATCAATCTCCTCATGGAGGCATTCCTTACAGCCTTGTGAGACAGCCTGTGAAGAAGTTACCTCTGTGACCTCATGCAGGTGAAAACATCTAGAGGTATTATACCATGAGCTGGCAGAACTTTAGATACAGGAATCCTACAAAAATAGCTGATTGCTACAACTTCTGACAACTAGTCTCGCAGCATTCTTTCATCAGCAAGCTAAAAATAAGTTCAAAGTTACAATGCTTCATCATCTGTTTCTTATTCTTTTTGAAGCAAGTGAAATACAGTACCTTGCTATTTTTGAATATGACTGTCAAAATTATTTTCTGAAATGTACATTTTGAAAGGAAAGAAAAAGACAAGAAAAAAAAAATCTAAAAATCTTTAAAACTTTCCCAGACACCACTTGGCTAAAACTAAACAATTTATCTGCTTTAGAACTAATTCATAGTTTTGGAAAAACTTTTTGTCATATAGTGTAATTAACTGCTTGTGCATATGACATTTATTTTTATGCATTAAGACAACTGACAACTTCTTATATTTTCTGTAGTTGCAGATACTTAAAATGATACTAAGGGCTTGCACAAAAAAGTCTCCATAGTTAATGACCCACCAAAGGATTTTTAAGGGTTTTTTTTTCTGGCTATTGTAATTCTCAAGAAACAATGTTGCCACATTTCTTCCTGCTTCTTACTTTCAACAGAAGTTCTTGCTGCACTAATTCTCTCTGTTATGGTCTATTTAAAATACTATTTAAGGATACAATTCAGATAGCTCAGTTGACTCAAAGAGTTGGGGCACAAAATCTAGAAACTCAAAACATGCAAGAAAATGTGAAAAGAAGGATTTGAGTCTTTACAAAGCACTACCCGAGCACAACCTTAGCTTGACAGTTTTTGCTGCATCTTTATAATTCTTGTACAATTAAACAAATAGAAGAGACATAAATAGTTTTTTTTTCCTCAGGCACATATAAACATCAATTACCCTGGATTGCAGAAGAATATCATATTTCTATATGATTCTATAGGATTTCTATAACATATTGTAAATCTGCTTTTTTAGAACAAGCAGCACTCCAATTTCTCATCACACAACTGAGATGAATTTAATGTTTAAATTTAATGAATTTTAATGCTTCTATTAAGTCATCAGGAGGGGAACACAGCTCTGGATTTCAATTACTTAAGTGCCTGCCTTACAGCAAGCTCTCCCACCCCACACTGCTACTCTAAGCCTGTCCCAGAAACCAAAGAAACCTATAGCTGCAATTAATTTTCTATTCTGTCTGTACTTCTCTTGATGCTACAAATGCAGAGTGCATGGAACACTCTGCTGTTTTCAGAATGCTTTCCCTAGGAGGCATGGGCACCCTTAGGAGAGCAATGCCAGCTGTAACACACCACCTAGCAGGCCTCCATTATGACGTGTAAAGCACTTTTTTCTAATTATTCAATATGAGGGAACAGAATGTGAAAACATCTTTTCATAACAACTGTGATTAAATACCACTTCTTCTGCAATAGCTTCAGTGGCAGTGAGGACAGACCATCATGTTAAGTTTGCCAGTATCACCAAAAAGAGCAGTTTTACTTCCACCTACCCATGATGCACAGTCTTGACAGTATTTGCTCAATTTACTGATAAAAGCTCTCACTATCACCAGTGCAGATAAGCAAACTGAATTATTCTGTACAATCAAGTTTTAAACGGATTTTTATTGTGGAATATAAATAGCAAAAACATAAGAAATAATAATACTGTAAACATTACTGCCATCTTTGGCAGGGGAAATGACAGTAACCAGTTGTACTTACATTGTGGCAGTTACAGAACTATGTGATATTTAAGGTTATATGTATGTTTTGTTTTGTAATCTATGTATTGTTATGAAATTAAATGCAGTACATGATATAAAAGTTACTTGAAAACTGTAGAAAATACTGGAAAAAGTAGATTCCTCGTGGTGTCATTTTAATTGCAACTATTTACCTTTATTTTAACTACTGCTCATTTTGCATATCATCAAAACAGAGTATTTAGAATATGGGTTTTAGAACTCCCTTTCTGAAAATGTGTTCTGGCATGGGATATCATTTAGTTTACAAATGTGATCATTTTCATCTAAAAACATCACACCATCACACTTCTCCTGACTTGGATGGGAGGTAATTTACATGAAAATGTAAACATAGCAAACTTGAGTACCTGCTATCAGTTTGCCAGTATATATCATAGCCAGTGCCTACCATGCTGCCATGCTTAACACCTAATTTATGAATCAAGGACCAGATACCCTCAAGGCTTCTCTTTTATTGCCACACATTTTTTGTTAGCCCAAAGCATGTTGTCACCATCCTTTCTTATAGGCAGCTTGGACCACATGAGGCTGTAACTGCTCCAAACTGAAATTTATTTGGCTTTCTACACAACAGTGGTACTAAAGCCATGCTTTGCTGTAGAAAAGTAGATAAATAAATAACTGTGGAGTACAAAACACCTCTTTTGAATTATCTAGGCTTTAGAAAAACCATTCTGCTGGTGGATTTCAGTCTAGCACACAACTACATGAAGGATAAATATACTCTGAATGCAGAATGCTGCCTTTTCTGGGTGATAGCAAAGACATAGCATATGATACAATGCTTTTCAGGTTTTGCTTTAAAAGAGAAATTAACTTTAAAATTAGAATAGACAGTTGTGTCAATACATCCATATACTTTCTTGTTCTGTCCACTGAGTTTTCTATGGCTGTTAATATGGCTTAAAAGGAAACTGAGCAAAAATGGAAAAAAAATACAGACTGAGCTTAATCACACTCCATAGTCTGTGAACTTTTACTGAGGTTGTAACAGAGATGAGAGTAGGCACTTACTTTATCTAAAGGACAAAGAACTATTATCAAAATTATGTGATCATGACACACAGTAAATTTATGCTGCCTCCACTAATTCAGAATCAATCATCTTTTACTGATAATTTTTTCATCTATTTCAGAGATGAGTGCATTCAAACCATATTTACACTTCAAAGCAACTGCTGCAGTTGGCATTGAGAGAAATCAATGACTAAAACCTCAGGCTTTTAATTAGCTCTTCTTCAGAGGGCCTGCAGTTTAACTGTATTTAACACTTTAGCACAGAATTTCAGTGTAATTTGCCATGCTTTTGTGATATGGTATTTCAGAGAAACCTGAGTTTCCTTTTTACTTTTTTGGAGTAGTAAAAACCATTTAACATTATCAAACTGCTATTGGAATCCGTATTTATTGCTTAAATGCTAAGCACAAGATTTCTAATAGAATCTGTATTTTATGCATTCACAACAAATACCAAGGCTTCTGAAACATAAATGGAGGATTATTCTAAAATGTGGCAGTTCTTAAACTATGTGAAGATTTAGTTAAGGTTCCTACTGTTCACAATCAAAGGTCTCAGCTGCAGATCATAAAGGAAGGTTTCACACACTGTACATTTCTACAGATGACCATTTATACAAATACCTGCATTTCCAATACAATGCAGACTCTCCTGTATTGGGAAAGAAGGTACCCTATTTGTCACTGGGAAACTGCAGTGAGATACAGACATAATGTAACACAAACATAGATTTCATTTTTTGCTGTCTCCATGTGACTGGTAATTTCAATGATTACTCTGGAAAGGTATTTCACATAAAAGCTTCAGATTAGTGGAACACACTAAGTCACAGAGAGATGGAAACAACAGCCACAGGTAGTTCAGGGGCACTCAGGAGATGGAAAGAGAGGGAGCAAACCCCAGAACTGGGTAATGAGCCTTTAGAAGGCTGCACCTGCACAGCCATACCTAGAGTGGCCATAAGACACTAGATACCCATACACCATACACACAGGACAGATTGCTCGCAGCAAAGAAGGGAAAGGGAAAAAAAAAAATTCAGTTTGTTCTAACTTCACCTGACCAAGAAAGTCACAGGCAATTTTGGAGAAAATAACAGTATTATTTCAAAACATTTTGCACAGGACATGTAATGGTGCCTGTTCCAATCAAGTCAATGGCTTTTCTGGACTCACAAAGAAACCTCACAAACCCCAGCAGATGCTGCTGGTTAATGATAAAAAAATGACTGTAAAAACAGGCAAACTTTGAGATGCTAGTGAGCTGGTTTTTTTTGCTGGTATGCATTCCATATTTTCTATATGCATATAAACACAGCGGCACATAAAGTCAGAAGCACAACTGATATTTTCATCTTGTATGAACTTTGAAATTTAGGATTTTATCAGTAAAACACTCTGTAAATCAGTTTAGCCCAAAGAAGCATTTTGATTGCCTAATTTACCTTTGTAAAGGAGAAGTAAATCTTCTAAGTTGGTCTCCGTAAGCCTCACAGCTGGAACATTCTAACACTACTTTGCAGTTTCCAGTGATCAAAGTAAGTTACTTTATATCTAAAACTAAGAATTTCATAATAGAAATAATGCAACACCAGGGGGTGCAGTTATCATGCAATAATTACACTCCTGGGAGATTACAGACAAGGCTGTACCCCAGGGGTGTGATTATCCCATGATAACCACATCTACTGAAATTGCCTTATTGCAAAAATAATCTCTATTCACTGGTGAGATATTATCCAATAGGTGCTTTTTTAATGGTAAGATTATTATTTTTTTTGTATGAATTACTAGCTAGATTAGTAAAATGGTCCCAGAAGCAAAATAACCAAGCCATCATGCCCAAGGTAAGGTACTGCTTGTAACTATTTTTGTTTGCTGAAGCACTGCAATGTATGTCAGATCTTGAACAACAGCAGAACCAGTTCTGTGCCACAGACACCCTCTGTCCTGCAGCAGTTTCACTGGAGGAAACTGAAGGCTCTGACTGGTCTTTGCACACGAAATATTCAACACCAAATCCAACATGGCAATTGCCAATCAGTTTTATATGTCAAGAGGAACATTACAAGGTAGTCTTCACATCAGTTAAAAGACAGCTATTCTGCTGAAATGACAGAATCACAGCTTATAAAATTTATGGGAAAGAAAAATCAATATTAGACATGATGTATAGGGAAAATAAAATTTCAGTTAGTAATTCTTCTTTTTCCTTATGGAGAACCAGAGCAGGAATTTTAAGTAAGTCAACTAAATCAGACACAAGTTTCACTTTCATTTATTTGCAATCAAATATTTTGTTTCCTCTGACACTGAAAAAAACAATGAGTCCAAACAAGACATTTTGTTTCATTCTTTCTGAAGTAGGGAAAAATTAGGACAAAACACAAACTGAAGTTGTATCAAGGCCTGCTACAAACCTTTCACAGGAAAGCCAGGCCATTTTAAAAAACCTGCTTCTGCAGAAATTAGTGATGCCACTGTCCTTAGCACAGCAGATTCAGAACCATGAAGCCAAATGTTCCCATGCACTGACTGGGCAGAGATTCACCATCAGCCAGGGTGCTCAGGAACACATGGACTACAGCATTCCAACACTGTGCTGATGCATGGTGTGCTCTAGCAAGGGAGAGTATTTGCAAAGTTTGAAGAATTCTAAACTAAATTTAGCCAGAGTAACTACCACGCACTGCCTAAAAAATTATTCCATTCAATTTGCATGAAAAGGATGCAAGATCGACTTCTATTAGGATGAAAAGATTATAAACCAGAATAAAGCACTACCAAGTAAGTAACTTCAAAGCAATAGAGTCCTTTCCAAAGAATATAAAAAAATTCCTATGATTTGCTCTTTAAAAAAAAAAAAGAGTTATTTAGAACTTAAATTTGGCCCTTCTAATACTATTAATTCCATAAACTAATTGAAGTCCTTGTACATTGACTACTGTACTGAAATTTTACCCTGGTTTCACCTTTCTCCCTCACAATATCTGTTTTTCTCAGCTATACTCTTTCATTTATGAGACAATATTTATATTTCAATTTCATGAAACATCAGCTAGAAAGAAGCTTTCAACACCTTTCTAAATATGGCAATACTTCCTAAACTTTGAAAGTACTATATGCTCTAATAACTTAGCTGAATGTTTCCCAACTCTTTGAGAGTTCATTGCAAATGTATTTTTACACATTGAGTTATTAAAAAGCCTGGTCAAATAAATTCAGTACACATTCCAGACCTGCTGTATACTACCAGTAATCACTGCCTATCCTTGAAATCCCTATTCACTGCTCTGTTCAGAGACGTGTTTTAACCTCTACATTCTAGAAACAAACATCTTCAGAAAAATTGAACAAACTTTACCTGACCTTAGAAGCCAAGTAGTTTTGTACTTTTTTTTCCTGGTACTGACAACCACAATAAATTAAAACTGTGGAGTATTTAAATGTTTTTTAACAGCTTTCTAAGCACTTGTGACACATGGAGGAGGGGGTGCTTGGGAAGCGATTCATGTGCAATTCAAATTGTTTCAAGTGCAAGGGATTTTTAAAACCTAATCATCAGTTCACAAAGATGATCACATAAGAAGTCTCTGTCCCTTCCAAAGTAGTATTTTCTAGAGTTCTAGTCAGTCTAAAGAACAGTGTGGCAATGGACGTTTTTGCAGTACTATAAAGCAATAAAAAATAATCAGGAATTAGTCTAGAAAGCAGCTTAGGAGTGCATGCAATTACTGACAAAGAGAAGCAGAAAGAAAGAGCTTGAGGAGGTGTATTGCACAGAGCAAGAGAAGAAGGCTCTTGGAG
The DNA here is from genome assembly GCA_013397245.1 of Thryothorus ludovicianus. Lineage (NCBI taxonomy): Eukaryota > Metazoa > Chordata > Aves > Passeriformes > Certhiidae > Thryothorus > Thryothorus ludovicianus. The sequence goes on along the minus strand of VZTB01003277.1, from coordinate 566,726 downwards.
GTGGAAACAGATGCAGCAGAGCTGTGGGTCTGCAGCACTGTAACAACTGGGCTGAACTCTCAGCAATGCAAAGTAATTACTGCCATCCCAGCCAACACAGGACTGCTGTCAGGGTTTAAACAAAAAAAAACCCAAAAAACCCCACTATACTTTTTTAAAAAATATGTGGCATATGCTTTAACATACCATGCGGATGAATCACGAGTCTTAAGAGAAGCAGTTAGTTCAAGAATTTGTGTTGTCACTTAACTGTAGTGCTTCATTTACACACATTTCCAGAAGTCATCAAAGGAGTGTAACTTAACTTATTATTAAATCAGATGAAGTTTTGGAAAAGTTGATGAAAGGTTTATATTCCTGAGGCTAGAAAAAGCAGACAACCTTTTATATGATGTTGTAATTAATATTGCCACTTTCTCTAAGCCTTGTATTTGCTATTAAATCAAGAACTTTAGGCTTTACCTACCGTGTTTTTACATAGTTTCCCCAGAAGAAAGAGAAAGTAGCAGTATCATTACAGCTGACTATTCAAATTCAAGAACAGCGTCTTACAAATTATATATACAAATCCTGATCTGTCGCCCACCCCTACGCCCTAAAAATCCTTCCTCAGCCTACAAGAGTGTAAGCTCAGCATAGCACACTGTCTTCTAAGTTCCAGAGCTGAAAATGAGAGGGCACTGGCACAGTCTGAGAACACCTAAGTACTTTTATACCATTTTCCTTCATGCAAAATTCTTCACATATGCTAAATGCTCTCTTTAGGCTTACAAAGATGGTTTGAAAAGCCACCTGGGGGACATCTCTTCAAGTGGGAAACACCCACGGCAGTCAAATGTTGCCTACACCCATAGAGATAGCTCAGTAGGTTTGAAACAAGCAGTTATTCTTCTGTTGACACTGCAGAGTGTCTGTATTACACTGACATGAATAATAAGGAATGCACATTCAGGTTTGTGCAAGCACAGACAAATATTTTATGCTTTCTTAACCAAACACCTCTAAAATTTACTGAAGTCACTTGAACTGAGGTGTGGACAGTGACTTCTGTAGCACAGAAGCATCTCTGACATGCAAGAACTGCACAATAAAATTTTACCACCAACAAATGCTCTAAGAACAATTTTTTTCTAAGATAAGAATCACGCAAGAGTGATTTAATTTTACAACCAACTGAACAGCAAGGCTGAGCAAGTCAGCTACAGGATGAGTAACACAATGGCACAATCATCCGACAATGCCTAAAAAGACAGGAGAGTTAAGAGGCACCATTTCCCTTAACTCAACTCTTCCAGGCCTCACACCAAAGAAACTATGAACCTATGTGACCTAATTCTGAAAAACAAGATTTTTGGTAGGCTAAATATGTAACAAAATTACGAGCTGCTACATAAAATAGATAACCTAAAGGAAGAGAGAAGAAAAGCAGAAACCATCAAGTGTGCAACCATAATGGTATCCCTGCAAAATCCAAGAAATAACACTTGACTTTAAAGCACAGTACAGCAAGGCTGAAGACTCATCCACACTACCTGACATTTCTTTAACGTGCTCCAATTTTAAGAAGCTTAAAAGCATTACAAATTGGGTTAACTCACAGAAAAAAAGTTACTGTAGGCAAAAAAACATTCCATTTGAATGTTTATACCCACTTCTTCAAACATAATCTAGCACTAACTGCTGCGTGAGTAACAGTAACAGGAGAGCCAATAGAAGGAAAAAAAATGTAGTTCAAGAAGCAAAAAGAAGTCAGATGAAAAGAAACCAGACATTTGGAAATCTAGGTTTCAATTGCTTGTCCACTTACACAATTACATATTTGAAAAAAGCCCACAAACCTCTTCTTTTTACCAAGTGAATAACAAAGATATAATGATATTTTATCCAAGCAGTTTGCTTAAATTTGAACTGGGACAGTCTCTGACAATCCATTCATTTTTTTTTTGGTGACACAAATTTTGTCATTCCGATCTAAAGCCTCATCACAGCTACTCAGTTTTAGGTGCAGATAGGATCAAAGCAATACAGAATCCTTTTTTAAATGGGTTACTAACTGGAAAACTAGGTCCCTGCAATTTGAAATAATTAAATCAAAATTGTGGATCCTACATTTGGAATTAACTGTTTTCCAGATTTCATCAACTCTCTGAAATATGATAAACTTAAACCTTCTAAAATTAAACCTGATGAGCTCCTCCCATAGCAGAACCTTTAAAAACCAATCACTGCCTACCTGAACCATCAGTGGAGACTGAGCTTGCATTGATTCCAGAAAGGCCAAACAAGGGACACTCTCGGTCAGTGTTTATATGACCCCACTTGTGGCATTTGATACATCTCACATTCCGCACCTACAGGCAACAAAGGCAATCGACACAATTTAGTCACAGTACAGCCAAACAACTACAGAAATGTCTGGGTCATTAGGCACGAGAGAAGCTTTTAAATGCACTGAAAAAGAGATGATAAATTAAAACAGCCCATGTGAATGTTCTGCAGTTAGATAACGTTTGAAATACACCCCAGACATCCACAGAGTGACACTGATGTGACTTGCCTGGATACCAAAAGGCTGATCTCTGATATTCATATCATCCTTAGCATATCTGTCACACAAACACAAAAGAAAACACATACTCAATTCACTGCTATTATTTTAAAGACATCATATACAAAACTACCTTTTGTTGATGAGTGTGCACCCATTGCAGAGGTATAATTCCTATAAACATTTTAATGCATTTTCAAATACAGATGTAAAAATCAAGCCAAAATAAAGCCGAGGAAGGAAATAGTTCCAGGTTAACAGCTTTTACTAATTAAGTGTCAAGATGTGCCAAGATCACACAAGTGACCTGCTCAAAAATACAACAGGGGGAAAAAGGGACAAAAGGAAAAAATCCAGATATCTTACTTTTCTCGAGGGGCAACTTTTTGCCATTCAAATTTGTATTCAGTCTCTCCTTCCTGCTATAAAATAGAAAACACAGTAAGTTTTAAGTTTTTCAGAATACATTTTAAGTAAGCAAGAAGATAATGTAAAGAAATAATGTAATGAAATACCTCTTTTGTTTCCTCTTTGAATTTTCAGAAAGCATGCAAAGAAAAGAAATTATGAATTAATTATATATGTAAAATGCAGACAGTATTTCCTCCCAAGCTAAAGACAAAACATTTTATGGATTATACTAATCAATAGTGCAAATACTCAGAAGTAGCTTCATTTAAATAGAGTGCACTTACAAATAACCAGCCTCTAATATATAGCTAAAAATCCTGTAAATTCCAAATCACCTTCTAAAACTATGTTGATTTGTTACAAGAATAAAAACTAAACATTTTTTGCAAGAGTAGCAACAATATTTACTTTTAAGACATTAAAAAAAAAAAAGTTTAGCAATAATTGCTACTTTGAAATTGCATTTCTTCAAATATTAAGAGATTACTTTTAGAGCTTCTCAGGTTAAATAATTGCAAAACTTGGACTATAAGAATAAGTTCATCCAAGCATTTCCAAGTGATTTCATGCAAATGGAAAAGATGCATTTTAGAGGGAACACATTTTCTCTTACAGGGAATATATTTTCTTAGTTCATCACTTACATTCAGATCTTGCTAAAATTAAGTGATTGATGAGAGTGTCCACCAGGTATTTAGAAACTTCCACTTATGACACCACTAAAGAGACATAGACTCACCAGGCACAGGTCAGGTAGCACTTTTGACTATTGAATTTCAGTGTTTATTATTTTTATAACTCTTGATAATTAATTTCTTGGTCTAGTATTTCCTATGTTTGACAAGCATCAAGCTTGTCAAGATTATGCCCCAAGCTGAACTATGGGCATAACTTTTAAACAAAAGCAACCTACTATTTCTGTAGAGGAGAGCAGGCCAAAATACAGGTTTATGTTGTCTGAGTCATTTCATTGCCCTGGTAACCTCTAGCCCCTCCTCATCCAACAGCTTTATAATTGGCTAAAGAAACATCCTTGGTTGAGGACAGAATTTTATGCTGTTTCCTGGAAAGATATTTCATCTGTTTTTTCCCTTCACAGTGAACTGTTGCTTAAAAAACCCCCCACCAATCTCTTTGAAAGAAATTGGAGTTTTGTGAGATCAGAATAATTACATGCTCTATATATATCTATATATCTACCTATATATATATATATACCTATATATATGTCTGCATATTCCCAGAGTAAGAATTAAAAAAAAATCACACCTCCTATCATTACCTCACTATGAACATGTTATTTTAAAATAAACTACATTGTGGTTATTTCTTTGGAAGGATTTTAGCTTTGCAGTACTATCTGTCCAAAATCAGGAAATTGCAATACCTTTCTTTGCTCCAGGTGGGGCCTCATACATGAAATTAAGACCATTCTTCACACGCTCATCACCCATAAGCAACCTAAATAAAAAGAGCAGTTTGGGGTGTTACACAAAAAACAGTCACATTGGCAACACTGACAAAAAAAAATAAAAAAATCCCAGTACGAAGTTGTTGTGATAACTAGCATTTTTTCATTTGTTAATGTAAGTAACGAAATCTGAGTATCAAAAAACCTGAGAGACCAGTCAATGCTTTTGCACGATCCACTGTGTACCAAAAATCACACATTTCAATCTCAACTAAAAAGCAGTATGTCCAGACTTAGGAAAAACAATTTCTGTGTGGTACAAGTGTATTATTATAAAAGGTTACCAACTATTCTGTGAAATATTTTTAATATTTCACAGAATATTATGCTGCAAAAATAAGTTTAATATTATTTAATACTATGCTACAAAATATTTGTAACATATTTTGAAATTAATTAGAAGGCACTAACCACTTTAAAGAAGTTCTTGTGAATTCTGCTTAATCAGACATCACTTAATGAACCACTGCCCTCTCCTACTACTACAGTTAATGGGAGTAAACACTTCAAATTGCTCACAGCAATATGAACTTCACTACCATGAAAACAAGACAGGAGGAAGAAGTGTGCAATCTTAAGGCAATTCTCACCTATTATCATAGGATTCCTGTTCTTTCAGATACTGTTGCATTAATTCTTCTTGTTTCTTCTTATCATATGAGATTTTCTGTTCTGCCATCCATACCTAGTTAAAATAATCAAGTTTCTACTTAAATCCAAAAACTATTGCAAAATATAACAGTGTATAAATAACTGGCTTACTCAATTGAAAAGGCTTAAAGAGGAACGATCTAATCGCATAAAATACATTATTTTCATCCAGTATTTTAACAAATGAACTTCCCACAGCAATAATTTAGAAAAGCTCCCAAGTTCCAACAACATTTATGCACTGAAAAGACAGGAGAAAGGAAAAGCTCAAAAGGAAAAGCAGGCTGAGAGAGTACCCGGTGGGTGCCACTGTGTTCCCTGTAGCGACCCTTGCCCGGCAAAGCCTCGACAGACCCCAAGGCCCAGGCACCCCAAGGCTCCTGGCACGGGGCACAGATCTGGAGAGAACACCTGGAGAGAACACCTGGAGAGAACACCTGGAGAGAACACCTGGAGAGAACACCTGCAACCAGCTCCAGGCAGGTGTGAAATACTGGGGAAACACGGGCACATCGCGACAGGTGGGGTCTTCCTGGACGCTGTACTGCGCCTATTTGTCCTGAAAATCAGGTGTTGAACAGTCTGAGCCAGGAAAATGCCACAGTCATACACACCTGGGAACAAGAAAACCCGAAGCTTCAAGTGTTTCTTAACAATTTTCCCTGTCTCCTCCCTGCCGCTTGCCCCGGTGCCACCCCAGGGAGGTGAGGAGCACTGCTCGGGCCGCTGCGGTGCCGCAACCCGTCCCCTGGGGCACCCCCAAGCCCCCCTCACCTTTTTGATGTTGGACTTGGAGGCGGGGTGAAAATCCTTCTTNCCGCGGGCCCCGCGCCCCGCCCCGCGCCGGAGCTGCCGCTGTCCGCTCCGCGCAGGGCCCCGGCTCCCGCAGCCCTCAGCCCTCAGCTCTCGGCCCTCAGCATGTTCCCCCGGCCGCCGCCCCTCTCCTGCGACACCTTCGTGGCGCTGCCGCCCGCCGCGCCCGGCGGCCGCGTGGTGTTCGGGAAGAACTCGGACCGGCCGGCGGACGAGGTGCAGGAGGTCGTGCACTTCCCGGCGGCCGCGCACCCGCCCGGCGCCGCGCTGGAGGTGAGGGCGCGGGGCAGGAGCGCTCCTGCGGCAGGCGGCGAGAACGCCGCTGTCAGCCCCTGTCTGCGATCCGGGCCGGTGACTCGGTGTGTGCTCTGACCTCTTGCAGTGCACCTACATCAGCATCGAGCAGGTGGAGAGGACGCACGCCGTGGTGCTGAGCCGGCCCTCCTGGCTCTGGGGGGCCGAGATGGGCGCCAACGAGCACGGCGTGTGCATCGGCAACGAGGCGGTGTGGGGCAGGGAGGAGATCTGCGATGGGGAAGCTCTCCTCGGCATGGACCTCGTGAGGTGTGCACAGGCTTCCTCCCCCCCTTTTTCCGGATTTGGAGTTTACGTGGAAACGTGGTTTGAGTCATATGGGGAAATAGTACTTTCACTTTCAGAAGGCACTTGTTCTAGGCACGGTTAAAAATAAGTATTTCTTGGCACAAGCACTGGATTTCTGCCAGGAGCCCATGAGACGTATCAGGCACTAGACCAGAATTTGTCAAAGAAATTAGCAAACGTTTTTCTTTCTATAAAATTTATACTAAATTGAAACAAGACTTTTTCAAGAGTACAAGTGGATTCAGGCACTACTGTTTGGGCCTTTTCCTAGGGTCTGTACTCCTTTTCTATTTCCCCCATCTTTCACACCCAAAGTTTCGGTCTCAGCTGCCCATTTCCATGTAAATAACAAGTTCATGTTCCTACCCTGTAGGTGCCAGTGTAACTCTCATTAACCTACAACACTCAGTCAATTCTTTTGGTAGTTTCCCCCCAGTCCAATACCTGCACAGAACTTGTAAGTAGGATCCCCCTCCCTGCTTTTCTGTATTCCCATTTAGTGTTTTTCCCTGTCAGGTTCATAGAGGACCCACTTCAAAGAAGCCCTTTATCTGACTTGTGTTTCCCTTACCAGATCATACAATTGGCAGCTGCATATAGAAATATCATTCCAGGTCAATTTGAATACTCAAGCTGAGTATTCTATGTAGAGTTCATAGCGCAAAAAATAACATTTTCCTTTTGTTTTAGGCTTGGACTTGAAAGAGCAGACACAGCTGAAAAGGCTCTTAGTGTCATAGTTGATTTGCTGGAAAAATATGGACAGGGAGGAAACTGTATGGAGAGCAGCATGGCATTTACATACCACAACAGTTTTCTGATAGCCGACAGAAAGGAAGCATGGGTGCTGGAGACATCAGGAAAATACTGGGCAGCAGAAAAAGTAGAAGGTATGGATGATGCTCTTCATTCTAAACATTTCAAGTGCAATGACCAGTTGGAGTTCCTCAGTTTTCATTTACCATTTCATTAAGGCATCAAACTAACCTCGAGCTGTGTACATGTGCCTGTAAACAACAGGCCTTGCTTCCTGGGATGTGGGTGTGGCAATTTGTCAGAGGAGCTGAGTGACAGGGACATTTTCAGAGCCAGAGATAATCACTCCTGCAATTGGGAAACAGGACTGCAAGAAAGTCAGCATGAGAGTGACAGCAGTATGTGTGGTCTTAAGGATCATAGCAATCCATGACAATTTCATTTCAGGACAGGGTTGATTCTTCCAGGGGACTTAGGAGGACAAGCTCGATCTTTGGATGTCTCAGAAGAAGAATGTAAAGGTGGGAATAATCAGGATAGAACCTGAAATACAATGTTGGCAATAGAAGCAAATGAATCAGAAATGGCAGTGAAAATTCCATCAGAAAAATACATGCAGCTGAGGAGAGAGGTTCAAAAATAAACTACCAGACTCACTGATCTTACAGGAAACTCTTCAGGGCTAATTTGCTTTAGTAAGCTAATTGCAAACAAAATGCCAAGAAAAATCATTCAGTGTATTACAACAATTCTTTCTGCAATTTACAAACAGGAGGCGTACGGAATATTTCCAACCAGCTCTCTATCACAACCAAGATTGACAGAGAACACCCAGAATTGAAGGAATATGCCAAAAGCAATGGCTGGTGGGATGGGAAAAAGGAATTTGATTTTGCTGCCACATATTCTTACGTCAATACTGCCAGAATGACCACATCTGGAGGCCGATATTGTGAAGGCTATAAACTTCTGAACAAACACAAAGGTACCCTTTTAAATTTTTTTCAAGATATGCAAAGTATTTATTGAGCTACGTTAATTTAAATCATAAATGATTATACATCTGATGCAGGCAATCATTTACATGACTTGGTGAAACAGAAGTTAATAGAATACTTTTTTGCCTAAAAGAGAAGCACTGAACTTGGAAGTTTCTATCCATATTTTGCTAATTTTTTGAGGAGGAAAAATTAAAACAAGGGTCAAATATCAAACATACACAGCTACAGTAACAACCCTGAGAGGTCACATTATGACCATACCAATAAATGCCCTGTAAGACCTGTTCTAAAACATTTTGATACATATTATTGCTGTACTGCTAAGGAAAAAAACTAGAGGCTAAAACAGATTCCCAGCAGCCACAAAGAACCTTATGAACTGCTTCAGTCAGGTACCATTTATATAAGGCAACAGCACAGCATTCAGATATATATCCTGCTTTTATTTTTGACATTAATATTTAAATCTTTGTAGTTTCACTAAGCTTGTGTAGTCTACTAAAACACACCAAGTGCAGAACAAAATAATTTTCTGTACTCTAAGCAGTCACTAACTCATATGCTTACTTTTCAGACTTCTAAAGAAAGAACCTATTACTTTGCTTCTAACTGCATCCATCTAGCAGGTTTTTGATGTAGCTGTATTCATATGCTCATTTGAAGCAATTGATCTGAATCCAGATTACATTGCACCCCTTTGTTTCTTTTATTTATTTGGGTGAACTCTGCTAGACCAGGTTTAGCATATAGTTAATGCATCACAGTGAATTACTTTTGCTATCTTGCTCTAGTGATCATGTAAATCCTGAACTCATTTTGGGAATTGCAGGTTCTGAGTACTGAAAGCATTTTTATAATACCTGTATTTACTTGTATTATAACAATGCTGAGATTGTATCTGTTTTCATTCTAAATCCCCATTTTCAGGCATTTACCTGAGCCATTTTAAAAATCCCACTAGGTGTTCAGGTTATCAGCCTCATATGGTTCATTTTGTTTAGATTTATTTTAAATAGGTGCCCTAACTAAAAGCTATTTGGTTTACAGCATCAGTAAAATCACTGGTTTCTTCATCCAGCCTTCCCTGCTTTTTCACTCAGTGGCATTACTGTTATGGGGCTTTTCCAGGCTGCCTACTATGTGAGGGCCATTTTTAAAGAAATATTAGTAATATTTCAAAAAATAGGGGATGTATTTCAGTTACACAAAATAAAAGAGTCTAGTGGAAAATATGTAGTACCTTCTTCCCTGCTGGACAGGTTGCCAAGTTGTAGCTGACAAAATGACCATTGCTTCTTTTAATTTCTTTAATTCATCTAGCTTTCTGATTTCTTTAATTCTCCGACCTTCCCAGGCAGCTGTAGGAACACTTAAATGTGTTTTCTTGCTGAAATGTAGTGCTGCACACCTGTCTACAGGGAACCTGGGTCATGCATGAAAAAATAACATTGAAGAAATGTGACTTAGCAGCAGAGTATCTATTTTAAGAGGAAACAGCAAGGCAGTTAAAAAATTTACACAGTTAGAACTCAGTAAGGGAAACACTAAAATATTAAAGTGATAGATGATACCTTTCAGTAAAAAAAAAGTGAGTGAACTAATGTTCTTGTGCCATAAGCATACCCTCTACTGGTACACCAAATGTGAAAAGAAAACAATTTTGCAAGAGCTGCCCATTTGAACACTGGATGGTTTGGTGACACCATGCCAGTATCTGAGCTTCAGCATACACTATATAGCAACAGTGAGATCACCTGAACAGGCATATGGAAAGGGTTTTGTTCCTCCTCAGTAGGAATTATTGTCATTGATACTTGGCACTAAACCTCACACAGCTTGCTGATAAAGACTTTTCTACAAATGCATGTACTACTGTAGCTTCTGAGCATAGAATGTAATGCCACTCCAGTGCATCCTTGAAAAGGATGAAAATTGAAAAAAAAACCACCAAACCTCCCCTCCCAAAGAAAAAAACAACAAGTAGCAGTCTTGGTGTTCTATTTTCTAAGTTTCACGCAAAATCCATGCATGGCTGTTAATATTTTTATAATTTCAGAGCAAAATAGTGGTGTTAACTCTGTTCAAATACCAACCAGTATTATAATGGTTTCTCTTCCATAGAGTGCTCAAAGTTCAGCATTTAATCCAAGTTACTAATTTTTATCTGAGAAATTGCTTTGTGAATGGTCATTTGCTAGCCCTATGAAATTTATCTTTCTGGGAAATACCATTTGTCTTTCTACTGCCCCTTTTCTAAGGCATGTTCTTATCATCTCTCTCTGAAATAAATACTTTGGGGAAAGCAACACAAGTGTATTCCATTTTAAGGTTTGCCATTAGGATGATTTTTTTCCCTTGCCAGCACAGACAAACTAAAACTGCATTGCCTTTTAAAGGAAAAAGCTGCCAGTTGTAGGGAATGTGTAATTCATTTGGTATTATATTAGCTCTGTGGCTAAATAATTGTATTGCATCTTGAACAGGATCTATCACTTCAGAAATAATGATGGAAATTCTTCGAGACAAAGAGAGTGGCATTAACATGGAAGGTGGATTTATGACAACTGGTAGCATGGTGTCTGTACTGCCTCAGCAGCCTAATCTGCCCTGTATTCACTTCTTTACTGGGACTCCAGATCCTGCCAGGTGATGTAGCAGCAAGTAAATTGGGTAAAAAACCTGTAAATATCTAAATGAAAAAGTGTTGCAGTTTGCCTAATTATACTCCTTTTTGGAGTTGGTTTTCTTCTTCCCCCTGAAAAAGCACAATCAAAATGTAGGAGGAACATAAATGTACATTACGTATATTAATGGTATCTACCAACCTACTTAATGGAACACTGCTGTGACAATGACTTTAACACCAGTTAGATGGGTTTTTAATACTTCTTTCTTAAAAGAAGCAAGTAGAAGAATAGGGAAAAATGCAGCAATTTACTGACTCAATGATTTTAACAAAATATTGTCAGTAAAGGATCTCTGTTCTATTTTTTCTTTCTAGATCTTTATTCAAGCCTTTCATTTTTGTGCCCGGTATTACTGAGTTATTAAAAACTACATCCCCTACATTTGGTCATGATGATCCAGTTAAGAAGCAACCACGTTTTCAGAGTAAGCCAGATCGAAGACATGAGCTCTATAAAAAACATGAAAGTGCTGCTGTAGTTATGGAAACTATGAAGGTACGTTGATTAAATTAGATTTCAGTGCAAGCAGGTGGTTTATATAAGGTCCTTGCTCCCATTTTGTTAATGTGATACCAGTTAATGCCCTTTGATGGATTGCAAAGAACAGTGCAGTGCCCCAGAAGCCCAGTGTGTTGGCATCTGGCAGGCAGGTGTTCCTAACACTGGGATTGCAACCAGCACTGGGCTGTACTGGCAGGCCGAGCCCCAGGGGAGCATCTGTGCTGCTCACCTTGCAGAGCAGCCCCCCACAGACTCCCACACCAGCCAGGGAATGGGGAAATGCTCAGGCAAATACACAACTCCTGCCAAGAGCTCTTAAGCTATTCAGGCCCCTAGGCTCAGGTGGAAAGGAGAGCTTGCCTTTGATCATTGCTTGGTATGGACAGGAAAGGAAACAAGACGACAAGGACAGCTGAACACAGACGTGAAGCTGGAAGGTAGCTGCTTACTTTTAGCAGTAAAATCTCTTCTATTTACAGATACATCTTATAAGTAAGTCATATGCCCACTTAAGTTTTGGTAACTAATACCTAAAGGAGCTTTAATATTTCTTCAATCTATCAGACAAGGAAGATGAAGTGAGTGCTAGATATTAGGAAAGGTATCTAAGAAAACCTGTCATGATACTGACTCCTACCAACATAAATGTGTACACTAGAACCTCTTAAAAGATTAAAATAAGGACAGTAGAACAGAATTTTGTTAGAGTGATTACTACATTCTCTCTATAGTTTTTAGTGAAATTAATGTTTCTTTTTGCAGGGCAAAGGTAAAGAAATGCTCAAAGAGATACAGGAGTTGGAGAAACAGAAGATAAGTCAAATGGAATCAATCCTGCAAAATGGATGCCTTGATATTAAGCAAGTTGTTAATCTTTTTGCACAGTGTGTAGAAGAAGAACTCAAAATATATAGCTAAGAATATTATTTGAATGTGGTAAAATTTGGATTAAATTGGATTATAATCTAATGAAGAAGCTATATAGATTGACATCCTTTTTTCAGTATACCACATAGCATGGGTAATTTTAAAGATGCAGATTCATATTCAGGACAAATGGCTTTGGATTGTAAGAAGAATGCTGGAAAGGCTCCTAAGAGCCAGGCAGTGGCTTTGTAAATGGCACAATGCTGTCAGCAGAGATTGATTTTGCCAACAAACAGATGCAATTAGAATGCAATAGCTTGACTGAATTAGGGAAGAACCCCATCTCTGAATGAAGAACACTAAACTCAGCTCTGGAGAACTCAGTTCTAGTGTACACACATGCAGCTTTTATAGTCAAAAGAAAAGTAGCAGCATTTCAGACTACCTGAATTAAAATGGCCATGCTGAAGACTTTCTAAAATGTAGAAGCTACGATCAACGCTGAAGAAAAAAGAAAATGACCTGCAAACCAAGAAAGATTGATACTCAGTTGTTTGGTAAAACCATTCTAAGATACATTTCATAGATGAACCTTCTACTTCTTCAATGTAAATTGAGGCAGAGTTCAAGGTATATTAAAAACAAATCACTGTTACAATAATATTTTCCTGTGAGTGATTGTGAAATCTTATTACATGGAATTTAACAGTGCAAGCTTCCTGTAAGTTACCTGCAGATTTCATTTTTCTGTCTATTTTTTCCCACCCTGATAGTGAAAAATAAACTTATTTATATACAAGATGATTATTGTCAAATTAATTCTGCAGTGCACTTTATAACATCATGGAGGAGTTCTAAAATGTTTCTTCAATTATTACTTTTTAAAATTAGAAACTAGAAGAGGTTGAGTTACAGAAGTATATACACGTACTCAGCAGGACACTTAAAAGTACTTTTAATTTTTTTCATATGAAGCCTTTTAAACTATGACTTGTTTTGCCAAATTAATAGACTATGGAATTAATTTAATGAAGCTTTTTGCCCTGCCAGGAACTCTTTCCTCCTGATCCTGTTTAAAAGTAATGATCAATATATGACACTACTTTTATTATCTGTGGCAGGGGCCAAACTAAACAAACAACAAAGAAGATTATGATTTTACCTCATGATCAATAAGTCAGGATACCAAGCATGACTGTATGGAAAAACAAAACCAAAAAAAGCACTCAAAATGCACTTCCGCAAACCTGAAGAAAATATGAAATGATGCACTAGGGCTGCAGCAGCAACGTGGGACGTGACACTGCATCCCCACAGACACAGCAAACCACAGAAAGATCATTCTTTGACTGTTTTTCACATGCTCTTTCTCATTCTGTAAACTTCTAATACCCCACTGGTAAAAAAAATTAAATATAAAGGATAGTCAATGAAGTTTGCTGAATTAATACAAAAATTAAGAGCTTGGTAGAATTTCTTCTTTCTGATCCTACAGTAAGAGTAGAAATTAATTTGAGATGCTGTATTCAGATTCACAGCAAGAAACTACTGAACTAGGAAAGGCTCCTGGACTTTCTATTTCTAATGTGTACCACGTGGCAGCAGCAAGCAAGACTGAGTGGGAGGTAAGACAAAGTACATTTAAATGGACTGAACATTTTGTGCCTCTGTTGACAAGAAAATTTCTTAGAAGTTCAGTAGCACAGTGGTTCAATACAGAAGTTCAATAGTCCAGTTTACTAAGTGGAAGATAGGTTTAATAAAAAAATTGCTATATTTATCTCTTTTTGTTATGGGATGTCTGTATTATGTACATTTTCCTGCTTTTGATCATGAGCTGTTCTGCACTGATTCTTTCATAGTTTCAAAGCATCAGTAAATGCCAGATGGAACTGTGCTGGAAACCAAAGTATGAATCAAGTTCTCAGGCAGCATAGCAAACCAAGTGAAATAGTTTTATGCTACAGTGCAAAGATTGAAGTTATACAGGAAGAACAGTAGTGAAGTTGGAGCAGGCCTTTAAGCAAACTTCTTGGCCACTAAATCATGGGGTGGCATTTAGTGAGGTTAAGCACACTGGTCTAGCTGTAATGTAGGCAGATACAGTCCAACTGTGCCTCTTATTTATGTGCTGCTTTTCCCTTACTGGTCTACAGGATACAAAGTAAAAACAATGTAATGTGTGGAAACAGTTCAAGTGATGGCCAGCAGAGTACAGGGTATTTCAGTACCTTTTTCCTTGAGATTTCATCTTATTAGAAGACACGCAGTGTAAAAAGAGAAGATAAAGATAGATTAGGAGAAAAATAATCCTCCCTCCCACAACCTTATATTAAAAAAAATAAAATAAAAATGAAAAAATCAGAATGTCCCCTAGAGGGCAATCTTTGCATGGGTTTTCACCTAGGAATGCATCTTACTGACTTTAAAAGGTCTAGAGCTTTATGAAGGATCATTATTGAAATAAAAAAATACTAAAATTTCATACTAGAAAACTAAGAGTTATATCCATCCCTGTTCATAATGACAATTATTTTGAGATTAGTCCTAGAGAAAAGATCAAATTTTTCACTGGACATTCCTCTAGACTTGTTCAAGAGATGTTTTCATGGAACTTAGCTTCCAAGAGATTTATCCCAAACTAATCCACCTTCAGAATAAAGGAGGTCATTCACCACTGACCACTTCTTTAAATCAAAGCTGTTTCTAACTACCAGAAATCCACATAACAGTACCTCAACTATTGACAGAACATCAGCTTGTCAACTATTCAAAACTTGCTACTCATTCTTGGTGGAAGCAAATATTAAATTATAGATAAAAGGGTTACTTAACTTTCTACAGCAATTCAAAGTGTATTATTGGCTTCCAGACGTGCTTAGTGATTTAGGAACAAAATACTATATCCTGTATTTCATTCCCAGCTTCTTTAGTGTATTTATTAACCACCACAGACACATCAGACTAATGGGGACGATAGCAGTCACAATGTTGTAGCAGTAAATCTAAGAGAATTTCGTGTTGGTTGATAATTAAAGGTGTTCTCTGTATTAGATTTGTAACAGCCTTTTCTACACAGATATTTTGAGCAATTTCCTATTTGAAACAGGTATGTTGTGTTCAAATCTAGGGGAAAGCAGAGCCATTATAAAAAGAGAAGGAGGACTTTTATGATAAAAATAAGAAAGACAAGAGTGCAAGAACAATGACTATAAATAGAACTGTGAAACTGCCCTAAGAGTGAATTCCTGACTGTTTGAAGAATTAATAAAATTGTATTTGGTAAGTAGATGACAATGTGATACACTTCTATTGTGGAGTTATCTTTGGGTGGACACCCATTAAGAAGTGCTCTGCCTACTTGTAAAGCATCAAGGATTTAAGATTTACCAGGACTTACCAGGATTTAAGATTTACCTGGATTTAAGAAATACCAGGACTGACACCCAAGAGCCACGTTAACAAATCTCTCAGAAAAATACCTTTGCCATAAACCTTGACATGCACACGTAACCCTGTCACACACCACATCACAGCTCAGAACTCTGAAATCAAGTAACAGATTTATTGACAAGTTGCAGTATTTAGAAGCCAGACATACTTGCAGTTTCTGTTCTTAAGTCACGTATGTCTAATTATTCCAAAATATTTGATGCAGCTGTCTTCAACATTCATAACAGAAATATGCTAATGCTTTCCTTTGTGGCCACAGCCTGATACAAACATCAATTATATTGTTGATGGAAAACATTCAAATATACCAGGTTGTACAGCATATATAAGCAGCAGGATGTTATGTTTCTGTGCACACTGCCATCAGACTGACAGTAAAAAGAATTATTTTTTCAATTTAAGTCTTGCAGGAAATTATAGCAACCATAAAACAACAACATGTTGAATAGTAGCTTTATGCTGTTAAAAACACTTTTAATTCTTAATACAAAGTAGATGCAAAAGTAGCTGCAATAAAAATGTGTGTACTAAAAAAAAAAAGGAAAAATAAGGGAAAGACTTTTTAAAAAAAGGATGAGAAGAGTTATTCATATGCTTGAGCAAATAATTTTTAATACCTGGACTCCTTTTCCTCAGTACATAAAATTTTTATATGGACATATAAATGCTGTTCTTGCAGTTTTAAAAGGGCAGCATAATGGCTATCACATACAATACTTTGTCTTTAACCTTTTCAAAATATTGCAGAAGACACACAGGTCCTCAGATTCTGCCTTTAGTGCACAGGAATCTGAGTGACACTAAAGTAGCTACTAGGAGGATACCTGAGGTTTATTAGAAACCAGTGTTAGGGCAATCAACTAAAATCTAGAATATTTAGCTATTCTAAACCCTAATCTGGATGTTCATTTAGGTTTCTTTATATAATAGATTTAAAAGTCATTAATTTAATTTTAAAAGTTTTATGATTTGAAAAAGAATTTTGTCTTGACTTGCTTGACCCAAGGCTTTCATAAAATCTTTACTTGAGGCTGGCACTTCTGATTGAAACTGTAAAGGCTAATTTCAGAGAGTAAAAATCTGCTCTTGATAAAGCTGTTACTACCACCATAAGGCAAAATTTCAGAACAAATTGTTTATTATATAATTTCCTATTTTGGGAGATATAATTCCTATTTTGCTGAATATTTCTATGGTTTTAAGATTTGGTAGGTTTGTACAAAACCATTACTTATTCCACTCAGTATTTGCCCAAGTTTGATCATCTGATACTGGAAACATTGTCATAGCAATTCTATCTTTTTAATTGGAGTATGTTATCTTTAAGGGAGAAAAAACCCACCTGATGTCAGGTGCAAGCAGCTAAGAAAAGTTCCTTGTGTTAGATAAGAGCAGAGTAGTAAAAACTGAGGTATGACAGAAGAAATCCTACTTCTGTGAAGTCAGGGAGAAGCCTGACTGTAAACAGGCATCAATATTTAATCACACTAAAATATGGAGAACATCCAGCAACATAAAAAATACCTTTCACGGGTTTTTTTTCCTCATTGTGGCATCAGTATTAAAGCTGCAGTTATAATGCCTCTAAAATGCAACAGTGACACTTATCATTTTACTATTTGTTTTGCTGAAAATGGAAAAAATGTTCTACATCAGAGCATCTGGTTTTGTTTAGCAGCATCTTGGCTGGAATGCTGACTAAATACAACTTTCTACCATTTTCTTCAGGAGAGACACAAGCAGAACCACATCTCTTAATTTTACGAGGGAGAATAACGCAATTTTCTGAGAGCTCTGAGAAAGGAATACTTCCAATTTCAGTAGTGAAGGCAGAGGAGGTGCTCACACTCACCCCAACCACCTGTGTCCTTTGCCTGCTCCCCCAGGTCAATGGCTGTCTGCTGCAGCTGATTTCTTGGGGATGAAGCGGTAATACAAATATTCATCCCGAAATTCAAACTCGTTGGTTATGTGCTGGACGACGCCTCCCTTCAGCAGCCTGTCCCCATACACCACAGCTTCCCCACGGTCAGAGGCAAGGCCAACTTGCATCAGCCAGTTCACCAGGTCACAGCCAAAGAAGATGCCAGTGGAGATCTTTGCACCACACCTGTATGTCAAAGGAATGATTCACCCACATGTTCTGTAAATCTGGTATCAGCACTGCACGATGGGGAAAGGCAAGGAAAAACAGCAGGAAACAAGGAGAGACATCGTGATAGTTAAGAGCATGTTAGAAGAGAATCTGCAAGTTTTGTCTATTAGGGACATGCCAATGTTCACTACCTTTTCCTACAGACATTTCAATGAGAAGCAATATGGCTTCTAAATAAAATTCAAATGGCAAATAGAATTCATCAGACATAGCATTTTTCCTAAAAACTCACACAATGTAATTCTATTTCTTGGATACTTACTTCTCATGTACTTCTTACCATGATCCTTTCTGCAATGAAATACCTGACCTGAGAGCAACCTGTCTCCAGCAATAGGGATTCTGTTTGAATTTTAATTATTTTTATGATTGCTGAACACTTTTAAAAGATACTAACTGCTTACACATGTTGTAAACAACTTGCATATCCTGTTAAATATTGACCACACATGCAGTACTAATAAAAAACAAAACCCTTACAAGACTTTTTTTTTTTTTTTTTTACATATTTATGAGACAATGCTATCATCTCCCTAGTTTCAGCAGATATACCATGCAAAAATTTACCTGCAGCAATGAATATTTCTGGTTATCTAAAATCTACTCTGTGGAACCCCAGCACAGGGTTTCTAAAGGTGATTAAGAGCTAAAAGACAGCATAAGACAAATTTTTTTCATTTTTCTTTTGGGAGTTAAAAGCAGCAGTAACATAGAGCAAGTGTTAATATCTATTAGCAGATGCAAAAAATGAAAATAAAAATAAATTAAAATCCATGGTTACTCCATCTCAGTTACAGGACATTCACATCAAAGACGATAGGACCAAGTTAGATGAATATTTAATATGAGAAGATAAATGCATTGTTTTAATTCACAAGAAAGAAGACACGAACCAAGTTCTGCACAAACATAGTATTACAACAATAAAGCAACACGTCATAATTTCATGTATTCTCAGGTGGATATATGATTAATAAAAACCACAAAGTACAACTAAATGAACAGCCCAAAGCCCAAGAAACCACAATAGCAGCAGAGGCATGGGAAAACCAGCTGTAAAACTTGTTCTATTTCACAACAGACATTTTCTGATACATCCTTCTTATGGAACATTACTGACTTCTGAAGACAATGAACAAAATCATGATGCTGTCTAAAAGAGTTTTGCAATATGATTTTGGTCTACCTGACCATTAAAAGACCACCTCACCCTGCCAAGTTAGTCCTGCTTAAAAGCTTCCATGACAAGAATAGTCAAAGTGTCCTTTTAGAACAATTCATGTCTCCATTTTGTATATTTAAATAAAGGCAGAATCTTTTTCTTATTCCTGCTGCTTCTGTCCACATTTCTCATCCACCTACACTTATCTGAAGGCATAATCCTTGATTCAGGTAACATAATTTGCCTCTGAAATCTTTACTGGTCTCATAAATTGAAGTTAAGGAAGACTTTTAGGCATGAGTAAAAGAAATTACACAAACTCTGAAGCTGTTGAAGCCCTAAACCCATTACAATCTCACACGTTAAGTGGCCTCTGAGTACACACTACAATCAGTTGCAACAGTTGCCTCCTATAAAAGCTACATGTTAGTAAACATTTAGTTACAAATACAGACAGCGTCTAACTCTACCAACAAAACAAACAAAGGGTTTCAATGCATTCCTACAGGTATTATTATATTTGTTTTTTTAGAAAGATTTTGTCCTCTGAACTCCAGTTAAATGCAGAACTTGGAGAAATCCCTCAATGATATAAAACTTCTTACAATTTATTTAAAACCTAGGTGGGATTATATGATAACTTGCACCTCAATGTTTCAGTGTGAGGCTGGAAACATTTCTCTGTTACAGTTAAATTTTTAATCCTTATCTTGAGGTTTGAATAAATACACCACAACAGGGAACACCCACAAAATTACCTGCATTTCATTATTTTCAAAAGGTGAGCTATGTGCTTTGCAACAGGTTGTAAGTGCAAGGAAGAACCTTACCTTCTGCCTTTGACAATACTTTTGACACAGTGGTCTCTGTGATAACGAACAAACTGTTGACAGGTCATCCTGATTTCCTCAGGTACAGAGGCATCTGTATGCCCTGCTGCTTCTCTTCCACCCCAGAAAAACTCAAGCCTAGAAAAAAAAAAGAAAAATTCAAGACAGCAAATCAAGCACGGGCATTTTTTTGGAAACTGGAACTAACAGAATGGACCTCCCAGGTAGCTTACCACAACCTCTTTTTGTGCCCAATACTGTACATATAAATCTTCCCAATATATTTGTAAGGCTTTTGAACACAGAGGTATTATTCTAGGCTTTGGGCAGAAGGGAAGTCAGAGAGCAGCTGGGAGGCAGCTCTAGCTGCTGGATTCACACAGCAGCCAGTCAGCTCTAAGGGAAAGGCAGCTCTCTCCAACTCCCACTGTGGAGGGGCCCATCCACACCAAGTACTGGCATGGGGTTATGAACACAGGCCTTTAAAACTGTGATGATACATTCTGATTCAGCTTCTGTAGCTAGGTGTTAGTTTATCAGCTAAAATTATTTCTCAAGATCCATCATTTGGCAAAAATTTCACCTCTAGGGAGCCTGCAGGACTTAGGTCTTTGGAAGAGTCATTAGAGTGGCAGAAAAACCTCACATACAGTGAGCTGCAGTTACCTCTCAACAAGTGGAAGAGAAAAGAAATTTGGAAGATTAACTAAATAGGAAATGGAACACTATAGCACTGAAAACTTAACACCCTTAAAAAATGACTACTAGTAATTAAGTTTATAGGTGTAAATGCAAAGATTGTATTTACCTTCGCTTGAACGGCAGAATGATTAAATGCTTATCCAAGCCAAAAATACCAAAGCAAATGAAGCCCTGGAGGAAAAAAAAAAATATAGAAACAGCAACATTAAGCAAAAGCTTTGGTTTCTATAGAACAGAAATTAAAAACTCAGTGCCAAATACATTTCATGTATACATGGAAAGTATCCCTCTTCTCTAAATAGCATTCAAAATGCATTTTGTTACTGCTTTGATTTTTCATTTGGACCATATCAATACCTAAGAGTCCATCATAAAAAAATCTTCAAGAAGTAGTTCAGTAAAACCAATGCTGGGACATGCCACTCGACAGTTTGGAATAACTAACAACCTTATATAGTCAGGTATTAAATTAAATCTGCCTTTGTTAATGCCAAGGAAAGAACAGACTGTAATTTGAGAGCTAGAATGCTCTCTACTTAATTCATTTTTCTGTGCAGCTTTTATATAAAACTATCATTACTTGATACTGCAGTGCATCTTGTAGGCACATGTGCTATGGATGTGTAAAAGTGTGGTATTAACACTGCCTGGCCTTCACCTTCACAGGTGACAAAGCTGCCTGGTGTCAGGTGCACTGAAATAGGCCACGTGCATCCATCTTCAGCTCTTCACTGTGGTGCTGTCACTGAAACCAGGCATAGTCATTTAAACCTTACAGAGAAAGCATCCTTGGAGCTGCCTTGCCAGTGAAGCTTTGGTACAAATCAGGCTAAATTCCTACTCAGTTTCCATGAGCATCTGGCATTCGGTTGTCATGTGCACTTTTGGAAGTGTTCAGAGTCAGAGAAGATGTGCACTATCTGCTGCAACACTCACCAACAAGGTCATTTTCAGAACAAATATTGGTAAGTACCTGACCAAAATTAAACACAGCACAGAAGAACTGCAGTTCCACATACAGCCTTCCAGGCTCTTGGTTGAACAGCCACCACAAGCAACTGGAGAGATTCTGTAAAGAAAACAGAAAAACAACAAAACACACAAATATAACCTGATCGTTAAAAATCAAAAGCTTTCTTCACTTCACATGCTAATAACTCTTGCACAATGTTCATGGTCTCTATTTAAAAAATGATTCAGATAAGAGGGAACAAACACCTTAAAACATCATCTCAGTTAGGTTTAATAGCTTGGTAGGAGGGGGAACCTTGGCTGTTTCAAACATAATAAATGCAAAAACACAGCAGTGTAAGAGGTCCTGCCTCTTCACATGTTTATGTAAGGAACTCGCCTTAAGTGCACTTAGATTTTCAACATAACACAGACAACACTAGCCCAGACAGATCTGCAGTGTTTGTCTTTAGGCTGCTCAGCTGAGACCAGTGCTTTCTACATATTTCTTGTAGAGTTAGGATTATGTAAAGCTGAAGCACATACCACTTCAGCTATTTGGGATGCCTGACAGAAGGAGGAAACTGCCAAAGCTAACCCCTTTGGGTGTAAAGGCTAATTCTTTAAAGTAACTGATCTTATTTCATACTGTCTATGTAATCATCCAGATACAGCTCAAATATAGGCTAACATTGGGGAACCCTTAAATACAAAAAATATAAAAAAATATACTAGCATGGAATACTTGATACAGGAAATTTGAGAGGAAAACATTTCATTTTGTAATTTAACAGAATTTGAAAAGCAACAACAGTAGCTATTAACCCACATTGTTGTGCTGCACTGTCCTGCTTTGCAGTATTATGTATATTGCTGTGTATTAATGTGCCACAGTATTTTCAATTTCAAATAAAAATGCTTCCCTTACTTGTCATCCTCAAGAAACTCAACTTTGAGCATTACATTCAGAGAGCAGTTTCTCACTTTGGCCACAGTTAAAAATTAACATTATACCCCCAGTGCATTACATTCTGGTATTTCACACTTGTACACAGGAGCAGCCACCAACACATCTTGGAGTCAGTAATGATGAGTGGCAACATTGCTCCAAACACCACTAAAACAACAAAATGGCATTTTCTCATTTAAAATAATGATAAGATTATTTTAAACACATCAGAGAAATCTGAGTTCCAATACAAGCCTGATCAGATGGAACCATTTTTGTAGTCTCCTTCAGAAGTAGAATTCAGTTTATATTTTTAGTTGATAATTGTCTAGGGAAGGAGACCAACTCTTGAGAAAACTGGGAAGAGGAGCAGTAGTGATGAATGACATAATGATATAACTTCATTTTTTTTTTCCATTTTAAGGCTCTACAGTATCTTGCTCACAATCATCAATCTTAACTTGCATTTAATTTATGATGTGGCACAGAAAAATTAATTTTATGATAACTTTCTTCCAGTAAGGAATCAAAATATAGCCTCTATTTTATTTAATGAATTGTTACTTAAGCAACTGGAAGATTTTTACTGGGTTTCTACACAGCTTTCCTAAAAATCATTCTACCTCAATGAGTTAACATGGGGAGAAAAAATATTTACAGCAAATAGGCCAACAATAAGAAGTAAGCACAGAAGCACATGTCTGGCCAGCTGTTTGTCTCCAGTCTGTAGAAGCTGTTCTTCCTGAGCCAACACACATGTTTGAGCACTGCAGTGATTCACACATTGATCCACTGAAAAACAAATCAGAAATTTTTCATTA
This sequence comes from Thryothorus ludovicianus, assembly GCA_013397245.1. Lineage (NCBI taxonomy): Eukaryota > Metazoa > Chordata > Aves > Passeriformes > Certhiidae > Thryothorus > Thryothorus ludovicianus. The sequence goes on along the minus strand of VZTB01003277.1, from coordinate 543,394 downwards.
CACTTCTATCTTGAGGACTCCATGAACAAACTTGCAAATGTAACTTGCTCAGTTAAACTACCTTTTAAGGATCTCTACTGAAGTGACATGCACAAAATTTAATATTAGCTTTGACAAAAACCTATTCAGACACCTACTCTCAAATGAAACAATTCACGTTTACATGTGCTCCTAAAACGAAGACAGTTTTTGCAACAGAACTTCTCTTTCAAAGATTTAATTCCAACTGAATGTGTGGTTAACACTGAGAAAACACTATTAGAAATAATAATAAAAAAAAATAATAAATAAATAGTGAATAATGAAAAACAATTATCTGAACAGTTTTTAAATTTTAAATTTATTTCTGAAATAAAGCAAATATACTGTCAGCTCCAATGTTTTTGCTCTGCTCCTCAGTGTTGCTGAGTTCTACATCAGACAGACAACCATATTTATTTCAGGTCTGTGACTGTATTTTTAACACAGTATGTCAGAACATGATCCTAATTCTATCAATGAAAAGAGCCAAACACAAAGAGAATGGATGCTTGTCTTCCAGCTACAGAGTTCTAAGAAACTCTGAGTATCCTCCTCTAGATGGCAGTGAAAAACTTCCCGGCAAGGCCATAGCTAAGAATTTGCACCAGATAACTCGATGCAGTTCAGTGAGATAGTAGAAGAATCAGTAATTACTGCAGCCAAAGTTACCCAAGTGCATGCATTACAATTTGCTTTTACTGATTTATAGTTCTGAAGTGTTCATTCAGGAGGTCGAAATAATTTCCACTCAAACATAAGGTATTTTCTACCTTATCTTTCAGGATAAGAAAATTAAATTTGCCTTCCTCTATTCTTGAAGACATTCTTAAGGTGGTGCTTGTCTGAATTACTTAATAGATAAAATAGTTGGCAATAGGTAGAAGGGGAGCAATTTGTGAGATAAGACATAACTGAATTATGCTTCAGTATGAAATATTTAGATTTATTGAAAATTATGTTGCATGCAAACAAAGAGTAAGGATATGAACTTCTTGTTACAAATGCATGAAAACAAGAGAAAAATAGGAAAAAGAGCCAAGTTGTGCCAGCAGCTAGCTTTGATTACAGACAGTGATGCACAGTAAGAACACACTGGGCATACAGTTTTCAGACAGGTGTTGAACAGTCAATTCAATTCATCTTTTTCTATTTTAGTGACTCCTAAGGCCCTCTTGGTCAATTTTCTCCGTCTCTCTTCTCTACACATAAATAATGACCATGCACCATGGACATTTAATCTAATCTGCAGTAAGAACCTGCTTCTCTAGAGCTCATTTAGTGTTCAAGACCTGTGCCTGATTACAACAAAGGCTTTTTTATAAGATGCAAGATGTGAGTATGAGAATGTAAAAAAGTAGTTTATGTTAGAAGCTTGATGCAAAGTAGGGTTATGCATTCAACTTCCTAGCAACCAAACAAGAAAACAATGGAGAGGTAAAATCTGAATGCTCAGAACACATCAAGGTAGCTTTGTGGTAAAAAAGTGATATCCAAAACAACTGTCCAACCAGAGCTCTGAAAGAATATAAACAACAGCCATCAGAAGAGAACTAACACCTATAATACTGCCCATTAATTGAATCTAACACAAAATGTCAGTTATCCAGGTGGAGCTGAGAGAACCATAGCTCCAATAGTTTCTTTGTGAGAATAACACACAGATAGAGAAGGGCCTGTATTAAAACAAGGAGATACTACTGCTTTACCTGTCTCAATTGGAGGAACCTTGCTTTCAACAGCATTTGACACTGCTTTGCTGTCTTCAGCACAGGATAATTCACCATTTGTTGCTTGACAAGAACAGCAACCTATTAAGTATATACAATAATAGTATAGTTAGCTTCCTTCACTACCCTAATTTATTTTCCAAGTGTAACAATATATTCTACTCAGCTTTAACTATTATGCTCAAAAACAATCCAAAAGGAGAAGATAGACTTAATTTTTCCAATTTGTTAAGAGGGTAAATGGGTCACAATACTAATAGGTCACTAGTACTGACAGTTTACCATAACACTACCACCACTGAAGCAACAGCAGCACTTTTAGTTACAGGCAAAAAATCAGGAAGTGATCAAAAAGGCTACATACAAAAAAGGATTAGAAACACATTGAGTGTTTCTGTTGGCATTTAATTCATTCTCAGAGAGACAATTTAGTGGGTAAACAATCTAAGATGCCTAATGGGCTGTATTTATCACATCCTTATCAAGGTATTACTGCTTACATAAAAATCATCCACAGGCTTTTCTTCTTGTCCACTTACACAACTCTTACAATGGTAACAATCAAACTTTTCTTAGAAGCACAAACCTAAATACTTGGGCAGTTATATCTAGATTTTCTTCTGTCCTAGTCTAACACCTGAAGCTGTAAACTGTCCTTCCCAGGTCAGAATTATATTTGGAACATCAGTTTACAGCACCCTAAGCCAATTATTCTATATTAAAATATACTTTGTCTACCTCTTTCTGCAGGCGTCTGTGCAGATGATCTTGGAGAAGACTGTGAAGAAGACTCTGCAGAAGACTGTGCAGAAGATTCTGGAGAAGACTGAGTCATAGTGGCTGAATTGTGATTCTGCCCACTCCCTTCCACTTCAACCTCCCCCACTGAGCTACGTGGTGAGTATGGGTTCAGCACTCCATAGCTGGACCCTTGCCTGCTTCTGTTCATGCACATCAGAGAGACACCTGACATCAATATACTGACGAACAGTACCACTGCTGTGGTAATTATCTGTTAAGAAAGCAAAGAAAATGCAAATAAATACAGGAAAATTGTTGCATATGTCTGTCTTTCTAACTTCTATACTTTTGTAAATACACTTAGAAGTGCATCTGAACAAGACTATGTTTTTGATATTTACTGCTTTTGCACCTCATGGCACTGAAAGAGATTCATTTTCCTTGCCTGAGTAACTCAGCTCTTTTGTTTGAGTGTGGGGCCCTGTTTCCCATGCAACCCAAAAACATCCCCTCATTGTCCTCCCCTCTCCTCTCAGGATCACCAGTGTTCTGGGTTAAGTTCTGCTCAGGTACCTTTTAATTCCAAAGAGGAATGTGCTCTAATTTACATGCTTAAGCCAAAGGGGAGCACTCTGTTAATTAGCCTTTCCTTCTAATCATCTGCCACTGACACCCAGAATCCACTCTGAGGCTATTTTGTACTTGTGAAAGTGCCACATGAACATCCTGAGTGACTCATAGACTCTGTCCATAAGAAAGAGGAGAAAACATGACAAATACACTTTATACCCTTTGATAAGAGGAATTATTTACTGGTAAAAATGGTAGTTCAGGGTCTTTCAACCTATGATTGTGCTGACAAGCCTACCACAGTGAAAGCAGTTATTGCTACACAGGTGTATATCCTATCCATTACAGACCAAAAGCCATTAATCAGATAATGGATAATAACAATTTTAGATACCTATCATGCTAGAATACAAATTAGTCACCAGCAAAAGGGCTCTGCAATTCATTACCACTCCTAAATTTTTTCTTTGAGAAGCCTACTCCCTTTTTTCTTAGTCACAGCATGAAGGTCCTTCTCCAAACAAATGTTCCTAGTGGTTCGTTACAAAAATACATTTTTGTATCAATCTATAGGCATTCTACAATGATACTGTTATAGTAGCCTGTACTTGACTGAAAGCTACTTGCCCCTGTAGCATGGCAGAAGTCTGAGGTGATGAGGACAGAACACATTCATACCTGATGTTTTCCATAGAAAAAGGCAGAGTCAATACTAGTGTTGTTACGTTCACCAACAATTAGTAAGACTCCTACCAGAACTGTTGGGATTCTGAAAGAACAAAATAGGAAGTGCATAACATATTTAGAATGCTCCCACTAATTCAGCAGAGAAGCATTTGAATCAACTTACCCCCATCCAGCTATGATGATGAACCCAATAGGAATCTTTACTGTTTCTCTCTTCTTCAACAGAAACAAACAAAAAGATAGAAACCCTAAAAAACCAAACAAAACCAAAAGAAATGCCTTGTTTATTATTAAAAAGGGAACTGGTAAGTACAGAGCCTAAAAACTCTATGATGTGACCTGCTCAATAGCTTAAGATATTTTTCTCAGACCTTTAAATAGTCCAAAATCATTTGTCTAATTGTATTCTGAGAAAGTAAATTAGAAACACCCATTGCCTAAAAAATCATGTTAATAGTGAAACATTGAAAAAATTCCAGTACATTTTATATTAAATACTCAGTTCTAAATAATAAGAAAGGTTCACAAGAGTAAAAAAGATGTCATAAGAACATTTAAGATACAAGTAACAAGTTAATTTCTTTAGGTATTAACAGCAGGTTTCCATCCCAACATTCTCTAGTAACTAATAAATAGTGTAAGATTCAGTTACAACATTTCTTTAATATCTGACCAGTCATTTGTAAAGTCAGTGATAAATTTAACTAAAAAGTTTTGCATATTTTTACATATAAAACTCTTTATGGGAATATCTTCTGCAACTGCCTATCTTACTCACACCTCAGCAGCTCAGCAACATTCCCATGTGGAAGGAAAGCTAATATTTATGCTAGGCCCCACCAATCATGAGCTACATACTTCAGCTAAACAAATACAACTCACTGCAGAAAAACATCACAGGAATTACACCTGTAGATTCTGGACAAAAATATCTTGGATACCCAAAGTCTCATGTAAGATTCCCCAAGCTTCTTGAAGCATCTTTCAGTTCTTCCTATTTTAATTCCTGCATTAATCTTATGCATACATGTTGTTCTTAGAAATTAGAATTTCCAGGGGAAAGAGGTGTTAAAGCTACTTGGGTATTTCCCTTCATTATGTATATTCTACATTTTGATGCACCAGATTTTAAAATCTACTTAATGTTGAATAATTAAAATCTTAAACTCTGCATTAATTAAAAATCATCATTAAGACTTTGACTAAGCTGAAGGGCAGCCCACCATATTCACTCTATTTGTAGTTGTTCTGCCTTGAGAGCAGGCTCTTGTCCCTTGTCACACACCAGCCAGGCTGCTGCACCCAGCAGAAGCTCCCAACAGCAGCAGCAGTGCCTAACACTGAACCTCAGCACAACTTACAGGTGTCCCCATTTGTAGAACTACAAACAAGTGAAAGGAACAAGCACTCTGAAGAATACAGTAACATTATTTCAGGGCATTAATCTTTCATTACAGTACCTGGGCTCCACCTAGGAAAAGCATACCTGTCCATAGGTAGGTGCTATAAAGTGAGCTGTAGAGGAATATGAATACAAGGATCTGTATGGTGATGTCTTCCTCTTTAACAGTGAAATTCCATGCCACCATTCCAATGCAAGCAATAAACTGGAAAAAAAAGTAAGATACTATCATTTAAACTGGGAAAGCAAAATGGCAAGAAAAACTGAACAGAGAGCTATATACCTGCAGTAAGCTTTAAAAGGAGTTTAAAGGGTGATTTTACAAACTGGATAATTGATTTACCAGTAAAGCACTGCTAAATTCAGTATTACAGTTGTGTCACTTGACTAGGCTACCTCCTTTTCAGGAGGGGTTCCTTGACAGCATGTAAATAGCTCCAGAAGTAAGGCAAATTAGGTAAACCCCCAACTTTATATACCTTACAGTAAGTAAATGGTGATGCTGATGTTGTTGGCAAGTACAAACCATTTCCCTGAAATGATTTGCTCATGAAACTGAGGTTAACAGGTATTTGTTCAGCCAAAAATTATACCAGTGATTGCTACCCAATGATATTGTATGTATGGTAATTTTAGCACTGAAGGAGTCTGAAAAGATAGGCTGAAGTATTGTGGATATAGTAACACTATAGTTCAATTTTTTTTTAAGATGAAAGATAGCTTTGTTGTTACAGAAGCACCTGAAGTTCTCATATGTGACATTTTTCAAATGTGACTCCATGATCAGAGCTCAGAGAGTTTACTATATATAGAGGTATTTAAAAAAAACCTACAGAACTCTTCAGAAAGCACTACCACACAGATGTATTACAAGCACAGGCTGTTCCAGTTGTGCAGTTGACTTCAAGGGAATAAGGAGCATGTACTCTGTAGTTCTCTCTCAGATTAAATAACAATTAAAATTAATCCAGAGCCACTTGGCTTTGGCCTTCCCTAGCCACCAGCCATGCATACCTTGCACATCCTTGCACCAGCACTTACACCTGCTGAACCCTCAGCAAGAGCTTCAGGGACATAAATCAGTACAGGGATTATTTTTCTATTTAGCTCCTTGAATTGGGCCATTATAGAGTCAAACACAGGCTGCTGCTGCTCCTGGTATTGCCAGCTTCAGATATAAATTGAAACAGAAGTGCACTCAACAGTATTGGGCAATAACTAAGAAAACATTTCAGAAGCCACTCTCCGTTCTGATTGTTTATAGCTCTGTTTAGGAATCACAGTGCCCATATTAACTATCATTTTCTTCAAGGGTGTATTTCAAGGCACAGAAATTGTTCAGACAAGTCACACATTAGATTGCCCTCCACAGCTGGCTATAAAGATCTCACCATAGAAACCAAACTGTTAAAAAATATTTAAACCCTAAAATTCACACAACAGCATTCTTCTTACTACTGACCTGAGCAACAAGTAAATTTGTTGTAATCATATGAGGAAGCTGTTTGTATTTCTTACTCAGAACAACAACAGTAAGAGACCAGGTCTGTAACAAAGAAAAAAAATTAGTTTAGGAATAGAACAAAATCCAAAAGAACAAGTATTCTGGCAGATGATGGTGAAATTAAATATACAACAGATCTTAGCAACATGACTGCTACAGTACGCTGCCAGCCCCTTTGCCTCAGCAGCTGTGGTCAGACAAAGCAATGCATCTTTGTGTTCTCATGTTGATCAAGCACTCCCAGGAAAGACCAAGATCTTTCCTGGAGCACACAGAAGCCTGTTAGCTCCTCAGGACACGAACAACCACAGAGTAGCCTGGCAATTCAGAATTTAAAATCCACACCCACCTCCCTGAACGATCTGAAAGCAAGAAGTAGCATTCACTTCTGGCTTCCCTTCAGGCACAGTTTCAAGACAAGAGGACTTCAGTGAGACAATAACTTTAGAAAATTCCAACTCTTTTTACCATGGATGTTTTTATTTTAAAAAAGCAAATAAAATAATCATACTATCTGTACTTTCTATGAAACCAAAACAAAATTCACATTGGACTTCCGGATTATCAACTCAGTTTTTAGGAAAAGAATTTCTAGTAAAGGAATTTGAAAAATATAAAATTTTCAGGTTAAACTATTTCATTAATGCTCATTAAGACTTCATGAAATAAATATGCACTGACATTTCTGGAGCAGAAGTTTGTACACAGCCTTCATTACTGTGATATCCAAGCACCTCACTTGGCTTGATGTAACTAACCTCTGTGGTGTAAGCCAGTACTTTAATTCCCTCACACCCTGTTATTAAAAAAAGAAAACAAACCTTACAAAAAAAACCTCTTGAGCTCTGCACTAAATGCTCTAATTCAGCCACTCATCTTTCTCTACAGTGCAGTGCAGCTTTCCAGCAGACCCACTGCTTAATCAAGATTTTTAACTCCTTCCTCATCCTTCTGCGTGAGGCTCTGGTGAGGAAATCCAGCTCTCTGTGAGTCACTCCCTGCTTACGCACTCGGGCTGCCCTGAGCAGGAGAGCCCCGGTGTGTCACCCACCAGAGAGATGAGGCTGACAATGCTGATGTCAAAGCTGACGTTCTGGAGTGCAGCTGCCAGGGGGTTGGGGTCCATGGAGGGGATGGTCAGGAGCCATGCAGAAACATACATGATGGGGGCAGACACAAACGTGCTGATCACCATGCCCGAGGTAATCTGCCAAGAGTCAGCCAGAAACAACAGCACAGTTAATCACATCTCAGGCTAAAAAATCTGCTTTCAGGAGCACAACCACGGGCAAAATTGGACCTTTGAATGAAACATACCTAGGCCTTTAACAAATAATAAGTTGTCTGTACAACATATGATTTAGAATTTGAGCTGGGAAGTATCTGGTTTATAAACACAGCTAAACTGAAAATTTTAACAGGCTTCTGAAATAACAGAAGTACAGAGTTTCCTATTGCAGATTTTTACAGAGCTTTGTCATGGGTGTCAAATATACTAATGACTGCAGTCTAGGGGTGAATTTACACTGTCACAATTTGCTTTTTGGATATAAATATTCACACCATAAATAACTAAAAAAACCCATGCAGCTATGCAAATGCATCAATTCATGAGAATAAACATGTATGTATTTACAAGTGATTTCTAGTTTGGCTTCTCAATGTCTTTCTACTATCTAGAATTTGTAGAGTGATGGAAGTGTGAGTTGTTACTCATACTAGAGACTCTGCTTTAAAGAGATTTTCTAAGTTTTTAGGACATAAAATTCTATCTTGCAAGATTTATGTTATTATCTTTTCTTAAAAAAAAAACCCAAATACATCTAAATAATTCCAAAATAGAAAGCATTAAAAACAATGAAAATCAACAAAAAAGTATTCCTGTATCTTCAAGTGGAAGAAATTATTCTAAAATTTCTATTTTAAGTTGAAAAGATAATTGGTACCTGCTACTGTATACATAGAAAAAAAAGTAAAATGCTTTCTAGCATGAGATTTAACTGAAGGGCAGCACAACTGAATTAGTTAAAGCATAAGATCTTTCATAAGTTTTCAGCTTTAAACGGACACTTATTACCGAAGTCAATAACATAATTTCTTTCCTCCCCTACAAAAACATCCCAAAGATAAGGTCTTTGAAAAAAAAAAAACCAGGGAAAAATATAACCAAAAAAAATCAACAAAGATACAAGTTCTTTATATCTCAAGTTATCCTAGCTCTTTCTGCAAGGGTCAAAATGGGAAAAAAAAAAAAAAAAAAAAAGGATGAGGAGTATTCAAGACACTTAAGATATCAGGAAAGATCCCAAGAGTACAAGTAATCCTAAGATATCTATATTACAGAAAAGCAAATTCTTCAAGTTTGCTTATTTATTTCATCAACAAAGTTAAGCTAAAGTTACGAGATATCTGGAAAAGTTTAACTACATACAATTCCTACTTCCATATTAAATTGACTTGCAAATATTGCGACACCAGGTGCTGCTGGAAAAACTCCATAAAGAAATGCATAGTTTGATAAACTGGTGTGATTGACCACGCTGTCACTCTTGTCCAAGAGCTCCACCATCTCTCTACAGAGAAATGGCATCATGAGCCTGAAAGAGAGGGGAAAAAAGTAATTGGAAAAAATATTACTCAACCTATAACAACAGACTTTTCTTTACCCAGAGAATTAATGAAAAGGAAATTTAAGGCTTATTTGAATACTATTTATGAAAAGCAAAATACTGACATCGCTTTGAATGACTGCCTTTATTGCTATCAAAATATTTACCAGCTGCTTAAAAATCTTACATCACAAATTACACTAAAATAAAAAGGACAGACATGACAACAAACTCGGGTATAGAAGCTTCCCTGATTGTACAGACACATTCTTTGTACAAACTTCAAATTTAGAGTGGCAAAACATTAAAAACCCTCTCATTTTTCAACTGTTACAGTAATAGTAGCTATAAGCAGTCAGCAGCTCTGAAATTCAGTCCACCTTTCTGCAAGCTGTCTGAAATATAGTAAGGGCTCAAGCTTAAGTATCCCATGCCAGAAGTTTTGGCCAGCAAACCCCTGGCACCAAGGCTATTTCAGCAATAGCCCAGATCTCACACAGACTCCATGTAAGCTTTACACAGATTTACAGTAAAGCTAAGTGGTAACATTAAAACCCTATTTTTTTCATGTTTTTTTCATTATAAAATCTGTCATTAAGCTGGTTTATAGACTAGGTCTTCAACTTTACTGGTTACTTGTACTTGATACTTAAATGCACCTTCAAATTTTACAAACTTAAAAACCAAACAAACATTCTATTATGTTAATTGTAGTTCTGTAGGAAATAAAATTTTTAATATTAAATATATAAATAAATATTCCCTGAGATATATACAAGGGGAGATAAATCATACTATAAGTTCTAAATAGAACTTGGCATTTATTCATGCTTAAAAGTCAAGCAGTTTTAGAGCATAAAGTGACCATTTTTATGCTATTCCAATATAGCAGATTCAAAGACTTATAGATAAAGCAAGGAAAAACAACTGATTTGGAGATGCACTGTTTAAGCCAAATAAAATACAAATACTAATCAAATATACTTAAACTCACTACTGTCTATTTATGCAGTAAATTTTAATTTAAGCTACTAATTCCCCAAATACCCAGTTCATGACAGATGGCCTGTGGGCAGTCCATTAAGGCACAGTGCCCCCGATTTTCTCTCTCTACAGAGTCTGACAACTGGTTTTTAGTCTACTACATTTCCTTTAAAAAATAACAGTTGTATTTCATCCAAGAGTTTGGGAAGCACTCACTCAAAATACTGGAAGTGAAATGTTCATATAAAGTGAAACATTATAATGTTTTTGCGAGAAAAGCCATCTGATCAGGGTATTCAAAGCTTAAAACATGTAGAGAACAAAATGATAAAAATACACAAATAGAACTTACAGTTTAGCTGTGATGAGAAGGATCAGTGCAACAAACATACCCTTTGTCAGTTTTTTTGTTTGTCCCACCATAGTCAGTCCAAGGTAAAAAAGTGCAGAGCCAGAAAATGAACTGCCCAGTCCATCAAGGAAGTTTTCAAGGTATTCAGGAATTTTCTGGCCAAGAATAAAGTTTGAGGCAATTCCTATGAAGACCATGAATACAATTGGGTTCTGCAAAACTCGAAGGAGTGCTAGGCCCACTATTTTGATTTTGCTCTGTGACACAGTGCGATTATTCCTCCACTTCTGGATTTCACAGAAGATAAACCCCAAGGGGTTTAGCATCATAAGAGATATTGGAGCCACTAGGTAAATGTACTGGAGATACTCTGGGTAAGTGGTTTGATATAAAGCTTCAACTAGAAGACAGGAAATGAAGAGTTATGAGTGATAACATTTCAGCAGAAAAATACATTGAAATATTGAAATTAAATTTGCTCACTGAATACTAAAGAAAACTATTTAAGTTTCCTTCGGAAGGAGCTGAAGGAATCCATTAAATTAACAATCAATATAAGATAATGCAGGAAGAGAAGTATGTCCAATTGTATTAGGCTACAGTTTAATCTAAAGAACACATTAAAGATCTAAGATTAACTATACAACACTATTTAATCATCCTATAAATTAGTCAACATTTACAGAAAAAAGAAAGAAAACAATATAACAATTCTATGTTTCGTTTGAGTCATCCCAAATGCTGGCTTTATTTCTGACTTGCTTTTTCTCCCCAAAAACATGACAGTTGTGAAGAATTAAATGCACCCTTGCAGGATACAAGTTACTTCCCATCTTGAGAGACTCTCAGTTCTCTGCAACTTAATCAGTTTTCAATGGGTAAGTCAGGGGTGATCTTTCTACATTGATTCAATAAAACACAGCACAGCAACAACTGGAAAAAAAAAGTTTATCACACAATTATTGGTTCATTCTCTGGGACTACTCAGGACAAGAGTTACTGCTGTAGTTATGGTCCCACAAGGAACTCTAAATCATGAGCCTTTGTTTTCATTACTACTACATACTTCTGAGTCAGAGTAGAATTGCTTCTTATTTCAAGTTTGTACTGAAGGCTCTTCAAAAATAATGAAAATACTTTGGAAACATACACAAGATTAAATTCTAATGTGAATAAAAAAAAACCCTCTATGCTTTAAAAATAGAATGTTCTCTTTTACCTGACTTATAATTGTTATATTTAATAATTTTCTCGTTATTAGTAATTATTATAATATGCTATAGGTATTAATAGCATGTCAACTATAATATATGAATATATAGTCAATTGTAACATAATTATTATATATACTACTTATTAGATATATACTATGCACATAATTCATAATTATTAATACCAACATTATTAACCTTTTCTGAAAAAGTTTTTCCTCGTGACTGCATTTTTCAAAATCCAAGAGTTTTACCTTTGTATTATTAAAGCCTCTGGAATGATAGGAACTTCCAAGCACTAAATCAGTGCTCACTTTGAACAGTCTCCTCTTTAGACCAAATAAACTGACACTCTCAACTGGCTGATTTCTTACATATATATAAAAAGGCACTAAAGGTGTTTTTACTTTTACAGGCCATTATTAGAAGCACATGTATAAGAACGACTTGTACTAAAATCCTAAATGGACTGCTCATCAGAAGTACCAAGTTTGGGGTTAGTTACTGCATTTAACAAGCCAGTTTTAAGCATTAAATACATCCTGGTAATCAAAACCTCTTTAAACATGCTGGACATTTTTTATGCAAATAGGTTTTTTCCTAAAACCTCAAATCTGAGACTGATGTTTTATGCTGCTTTATACAGAATGCCTATGTCACTCGAACATAACTCCACATAAGTCATGTGTAAGTAATTGTCTGAGAGAAAAATTTAAAGAATCTTTACTGGTAAAGTGAAGCTGCATACTAAAGACAATAAATTAAGGTCTATAAGTACTTTAAATCATGTATGATGTCAGAATGCATTTTACTGGGTACAAAAAGTGGAATTAGATCACTGAGTGGGTGAAAAAAAATAGGAAATCACTCTTAAGGAATTGTTAAAACAGCATAAATAATCCACAACTTCTACTACTGATGAAATTTTCTTTTTATTTAAATCATGGTGCCTGCTTGCTGATCATAAAAAAAACTGAAATCAAAGACATTTTTTTAAAAAATCAATTCTCCATGTCCCAACTGCTCAAAAGTACATATAAATCACACATTAGTTGTCTATGCTTAATACAATGAGTATGATTAAAGTCACAGTGAGTGTCACACACACAACACCTCTGCTACACCAGTGCTTTAACACACAGCTCTAGAGAACACCTGAACCTGTTTGCCAGAGCTGTATCATTATTACCCAGTAATAAAAAACCCCAAAGCTTTATATCACAGTAATTCTGTCTACATCAGGGGTGTGCTAACAAACCTCCCTGATGGTTGGTTCTTTTTCACTCCAACATCACTTTTAATCTAAAACTGTAATAACCATAATAGAAAAACGGTGATAAGCTTCAAAAACTTGAGCTGCATTTTGATTTCCCTATGTGCAAATCTTTTCAAACAGCAAAAAATAGCATAGTAAATAAAGAATAAATAGTAATAGTAATGTATTAAAGAAATTACATGGGATGAAAACTCAGGAATGATTAAGAGTTCAAACTGCCTTTTGAAATAGTGTTGGTTTAGTGCACAATTTGTCAATATTGATTTTTTTCCTTTACAAATTTCCACTGTCACAGCATTTAAAAATATTTTTTCATTTAAAGATCAGGCTTTGTTCAAAACACTACCTCTGTCACTTAAAAACCATCATGGCTTTCTTTGTTGACTAGTCCTGCAAACACTTCAGAGAAGCTTGGGTAATATTTTACTAACAGCAAAAAGTTTGCACAGGTGACAGCATGAATCAAACACCAGTAAAAGTTTGGGGATGGGAGAAGGGAAAGGACAAGAGGAAATAAACCTCAAGAGCCTACAATGTTTCTGTTGCAGTAACTGTTCCAGTAAGGCTCTAAGTGGCGTAGATTTTGGGAAGATCATAAATAGAAAAAATATAAACAATATCTTATAAACCATGAAGTACCTGAAAAAATATGAAGTCTTACAAGAAAGTAAAAATAGAAAGAACATTTAAACCAGGATACAATGGAAATAATTCAGAGACCTCCAAAATTTATATATGAGAAAAGGAGAAACTCTAATTGGCATCTAAAATGCATACCAACAAACAAAGATTTAATCCTCACAGCCCCATTTGTGGCATACTTCTGATTCCTTTCAAGAGGAATATATCCCAGGAGATGCAACTGAGGGAAACACAGTATTTTCATCTAAAAAAAGTATGCAACGCATTTGTCTGAATTTTATATATATCAAGAAAATTTGAACACAATAAGAAAGATTGAGGATTTTCCTGAGCATGCTACCCTGGAATAAGGAGAAAGATACTGTTAACTCCTAAAATAATCTACAATATGGATCTACTTGTTACATATAATCTGGAACTGCGTATTTGACCTTTCCTTTGTAATTGTATTTTCAATTCTGTAATCAAACATCTTGCTTTTTGTTTTGCTAGAACCAACTTGCTCTCTCTTTTTGGTTTTAACGTTTCCCAGATGACGAGTATTCTCAAAGAGAATTTGAGAGGCACTTCAGAAATTATTTCAATTGCATGGAACTTCAACTCAGAAGTCAATTTCAAATTATCAAAATATAAAAGCAAACATGTCTAGAAAAGTGACAAGTAATTTTAAAGAAGAAAACATACTTACCTATTGGATATCCCAGTGCAAAGTCATTGCTTTGTGTAGCAAAAATAGGGAACAAACCTGCTTTGCTAAATCGATTCTCAGGACTGGCTACTAACAACGTTAAAACACAGACTAAAAAAAACACAGCAGCTTTGGCAACTAAAACACTGTAAAGGAAGGACCAGTTCACATTCGAAAAATTAAGTACCACCATGTTTTTGAACAGTAAAGCTGGGAGTGCAAAACGGGACACAAAATTTCCCAGTCCTTTGGCCTGAGTTGATGTGATAATGTTGGCTCTTCCAGCTATGTAGCCACAAAGAATTATTCCAAAGCATTCCAACAGGGCTGGGAAAAGCCTGCTTATTGACATAGAAGGAGTACCACCGGTGGAATTGAGTCCAGCTTGTCCAGGCAAAGAAAGAGACATGTTAGCTGAAGAGGAGAGGTTCTTTTCAGTGAAGTCTGAATAGCTATCCATTTCCTCTGACCACCTCTTCCAAAAGAAGAGTGAGAAATGATCTCATCTGTAAAAGGAACAAAAGTACATTTATTAACTTTATTCCTTTAAGTACAAGCACATGCCCTCTTAAATTATTACAGAATAGACAATAGGAATAGCCCTAACAAGAACTGAGCATCAGGAAAAGAAGAGAAATTTGATGAAGAATCACAGCTTCTCTGCTCTGATACAAAAACATTTGGAAAAGTGCTGTCTACCTTCCAGAAAGATTTGGAGTTTAAATCATCCTATGACCCTTAAAGTTTTTACCTTGCTTTGTGTAACTTTGACCTCTCCCAGCATTTCAATATCATGTGCTAATGGTACACTTTTCAGTTAGCAAAGAATCCATATATGACATAGCAGCCAGTGATCCCATTCATTGCACTAGTGCCCACCTGTATTTCTATATACAATTCTTTAGGTCTGCAGCAGTGAAATTTAAGCATGCATGAAGTATTTATGTACAACAGAAATATCTGCTGACCCCTGTTCCTCACTCATTAGCAGTGATTCCCTTTGGAAGGGCTGATCACAACACTGCAGGCTCTACGTGCAAGCAGACATGTGAAGTCTGCAAATCAGAGAGTGGACATCAAACACAAATATTCATTGGTCAACAGCAAGGTCCTGCCAGAAACAGATTTGGCTTTGGCAATACAGCTCTGAAACCTGTGCAGTCCATCAGCAAACTCTGCACACAAAATCCTGACATGACTAAATCCTGAAGTACTCTGCTTAGGAAGTCAAGATGACTTACCCCACTTTGTAGGGATAAAAACTAAGGCAAAGGTGAACTGAATTCCCCTAAGCTATTTAAGGTACCAGTGGTAAAGTCAAGAGTGCCAAGTCCCAAACAGTGCTTTGTATGGCACAATCTGTGCAAATTAATCCTGGTTTAAGAGACTTCCCAGCCTCTTTGTATCCTACCCACAAGGAACACAGAACACAGTAACCAGGTAAATAAGCAAGTAAATCAAGTCAGTGCAAAGAAAGGTGAGGTCTTGTAAGGTCTGTTTCACACCCTGGCATCCAGCATATATGTATTCATAAGCATCAACTCTTTGACTCATGACTTCTATTTATGCCTGAGGCTTTTGGTAAGCACTTCTATGATGCTGTTGTAAATTCATCTGGACTGTGCTGCTGCATCATCCAAATCTGTCCAGTAGCTTTGGCTATCCCTTCTCCCAAGGAAAATGAGTCTCACTTCAAGCAGGGCATATTTTAAAAGCTGTATTTTTCTTATATTATAGAAGATCCATTACCTCAGATGTATTTGGACACCAGGACCTCAAAATACTATTTGCTGCAGAACAAAGGGAAAACTTTCAATAAAAGAAGCAAACAACAAATCTTCTACTAGAAAAACTTAAAGATGTTGGAATGTACAAAATGTCTTAAAGAGGATCAGAGTCAGATTTCCAACACTGAATTCTTGAAAGAAATCAGCCACATTCTACACTAGTGCAAGGTAAAAAGCAGGTTTTCAGCACAGGCCCATGTCAAATTTTCCAAGCTTACAGCACTGCATAGAGGTAAAGCTCCCAGCAGTGCAATGTGTTCAACCTACTCACTGCTCTCTCCAGGTATTTTTTGTCAGCAATAAGATAAAGCTGACATTTTTTAACCAAATGCAACATTTGATCTGTAGTGGAAGTGTATTTCAGCTGTTATCTATCCCTAAATTCTAACACTCCTCCTGTGCCTTCCCATTCAAGGCTAATGACACGGCTTTCTTTCTTCTGTATTAAAATCATTATTTCTCCTCAAAAAATTGCTAAAAAATGCAGAAGTGCCCTTGTCCCCATTTCATAATTCAGGACTTAAACAAATATGACTGACTCTTATGTTTTATCAATAGCACATACTAAATCCCATATCCTCCCCACTTGATCAAAACTGACATGGATACACATCTACACATTCCAAATCATCTTTTGTGATAGATAGACAGATAGATAGATAGACAGACAGATATAGACAGATAGATTGCTGCAGCCTACCTTCAACTTCATTGCAAGGGACCCTGTCAAGTCACACAAATTTTTGGTACATCACAAGAGTTTCAAAGAGAAGAACTCTATCACAGACAGATCTGCTACTGGCACTCCTCAGAGGGCTTTGAGAGTGACCCATCTCTTTGAGAGACATGTACATCCCAAACCCTTCGTGTTTAACACAGAATATCTATTGCCAGGCAGTGTTTTCCAGAAATGCAAGCTTTTGCATTCTGCTTAACACAGTGAGGATATCTCAGCATTTTTTTGTTCTATAGGATACAGACATTTATATAACTGTTGTGAGATTATGTAATGACTAATCGCAGATTTAATATACAGCATTGTTACACCTCAGGCTTATCTCAAACTAGCATTTCACAAGAGTAGAATTATTTTCAATTCACAGTTCTTAATGAAATCAAAGGTAATAACTTCACACAAACCCAAAGCCTGATATATCCTACACAGAAATTAGTTTGTTCCTATAGTAAATATAGCAAACTAACTAAATGACACTAAAATAAGGAAATATAATACAGTTGCAAGGGAAAGCAATTAGCTTTGACTCAATAGAATGTGATTTGTAGTTATCCCTTCAGGGATTGAGGATCAAGATTTGAATCCTTCAGAACTCAGCCACAGCTGCATTTTTGGGAACTGCAGGCCAACATAGACACAGCTTTTAGGAATAATGCTGCTTATCTGCTGTCAACTGTGCCAAGCATAGCTGCTTGCAGCCAGACTGTCACCTTGCACGAGTAGAAGCCTTGTATGAAGAACAACAACAGACACAGCGCTAGTAACAAGTGCAAGTTTAAACTTTTCATAAAAAGTTTAATTTCTCTTGTAGGTTGTCAGTACTTGTAAAGCCTAAAAATACACCAGACCAGAAACTCAATTCTCCAGCAGCTGTGAGTTAAGCAAATTCAGGTTCCTCTCCGAGTACCGAAATAGAGAAATTGCCTCCTTCACCAAAGGAAGGCAAAAATCCCTTTCATCTTCTTTTTCTAATGAAAGTCAAAGACAGCATGAGTGAATAAAAGAGATAACTTCAATGTATATCTCCCCTCTGGTCTCTCACTCTTAAGCTTTCAACTGATAATCACTCTCAGGATAATATGGTGACACTGGCAAGATCGTGCACATTGTTCATAAATTATATCCCACAACATGACCTACTTAAATGCAATGCAGAAACTCTCCTACTTTAATGTAAGGATGACACATTATTTTAGTCAGGAAGATTAAAATGGAATTGGGTAGAGTTACTGCTCATGGCAGCTCTACTACCCCATTCTCAGCTAAGATAAGCTTGTACTACACGCATTTTCAAGTAAAATTTGTGAAGTAAGTCAAAGAGGAAGCAACTTTAGGGAGATACAATGATAAAAGTAAGTGGGAAGAAGTGATTATTGCAGTTCCTATTCTTGCAAGTTGACCGCAATTTTTATTTTTATCTTTATTGGGCTAAAAAAACAGGGAGAGAACAATATTGCAAGAGCAATTAACACAAGAAATGGACCACCTATATCTGCAAACCTAGATTATGCCACAAGAAACATCGCACCCCTTATGTGTCTCTGAGCAGTTGCTTTTCAAGATCACATGTCCTTGGTCATCCTTCTCCCACGATGCCATTCCAAGGGAAGCCGCATGCAGCGGACACCTGGGGAAACTGAGGCCTGCCCTGAGCACACGACTGGCACAGCTCGCACTGCCACACTTCAAGCTCCACAAAACTTTGGCAGCGCAGGAGCTCAGACAAGACTAAATGAAGCAACAGTCGCCAGCGGCACTGAATGTCAACTCAGAAAATGAATGAAAAATGCACCTCCCCTTAATTTTCACTTAGGCTGATTTTTGGGCTTGTAAACAAACAGGTACGTACTTCTGGAGCAAACAGCACAACATTTTTCAAAAGGCAGATATCCTTTTCTTGCCAGAACCCTTAAAAAGCACCTCACTTGCACCTCCTGCCAAATTGAGATGTAAAACCCTTTGACTTGCAGCCAGAAAGCTACAACAAAACCAACGCCTCTCGCCTGCCCCTTCGCGGCCCATCGCTGCTCTCCTCCCCACGGTCACCCCAGCTACGAGCACACAGCATTTTCAGTCGAAGATAAAAAGCCAGCAGCACTGCCCTGTGTGACAGCTGCCTCAGTAGAAATTAACGCCAGAAGCCGGGGAAAGGAGCGGGCAGCTTACCTACTAAGCTTTTGGTAGGCTCCTCCGCACAGGGGTGCGTGGAGACGGTTTGTGCTCGGCCAAACTGAGAACCCCTCCAGGGCCGAGGCGCCGGTACCGAGGCCAGGGAGGGGAGGTCTGGCCCGCCCCGGCCCGCCCCGCCAGCGACAGCCCCGCTAGCGACAGCCCCGCTCCCGCGGGCGGCTCAGCGCCGCGGGCGGGCGGGCCCG
>VZTB01003277.1:503193-523324 GCA_013397245.1 Thryothorus ludovicianus | reverse complement strand
AAAAAAAAAAAGAAAAGAAAGTACCTCTTTCCCTTTCAGGTAACACCCAAAATAGATAGAACAGAGAATTATCTCAACCAAAAAAGATGTATGTGACTGACAATTTATGAAGCGTTGTGTCAAATGTGAATTTTTTCCAAAGTCGGTTCTGTTCACAAGGTCTACTGTTGAAATGCTTACCAGAAACAAAACTGATATTATATAGTAAGAGCAGCCATATAACAGAAATAACACTTAAGTGAATTAATTGGAAGTCCAGTCAAAAAAATCCTGTAAAGAATGCAGACAGGGACAGAAACTTGTGGGGATAAACATAGCTGTTGGAAACTTACAGACTTACACAGAGCACAAACTTACAACTACCTTGTTGATATCATATGTCTGCTTTGAATTTAATTTAAAAATACCGACGCTTAAATGTTATGTTTCTGCACTAGAAGTGTACATACTTAATAGAACCTCAAGTGACATGAAGCAGCAGTGTCAGTGCTTGACGCCTCACTGCCTCATTCCTGTCCACATCCTGTCCCAACTCTGGGCCAACACAACCCAAGCAAAGATCAGCAAGGGATCGTTCCAAAGCTGTGCCAAGGTTTATGATGTATGTTTACTGCTGGAAGGTGGTGCAGCCTGTTGGGTAATGCTCACCCTCTGTAACGTTGGGGTGAGACTTTGTTTCGATGTAAACACTAATAAAGAACACTATTTAGTTAATCTTTTCACTGTTGCAGTTTCTCTCTTGGCACCTGACAAAGACCACTTTCAGACTGATTTGGATTTGTTTTGGAAATACAGTATAATAAGGCCTTTCTGATTTTTTGGCTTTCTGTCATTCATTCTTTCCTACAGAAATGGCACCTTAGAGGGACGTGCTCTGGAGAGTAGCAAGGGAGGTATACCAGACCATACTAAGAAAAATTAAAATTTGGTAAAAATGTATGCCTTCCTTTCTCTAGAATGCATTTTTCCCTTTGAAAAAATCACTAGTGATATAGCATTTAAGGAAGTATTAAAAATACAAGAATTTAGCATATATAGTGTGCTAAATCAGGTAAGCACACTTGACCTGAGTCTTGTGTCTTGTTTTGGAGAGCACAAACAAATTAAAAGTGTAAAACTCAAAAAAAAAACTAGTAAAGAACCTCAAAGCCCTGGAAAAGTAAAATACTCTAAAGTATGAAAACGTAGTATCAAAGACATGTGAAAAAATACAATAAAATTATTATAGGTGCAGTCTAAATACATGAAGCAAAAGTATAGAAATAGGTCGTAATATAGCATATTTCCTCTTGCAGATTTTAATCCTTTTAAACATATTATAAGCAGCCTAGCAGCTATCTCTCATTGACATGCAGCCTCTTCTGAGATGAACAGAGAAGAACACTAGGGTCTGACCCCTTGCCCTGTTAAGAAACATGAAATCATTATTAACCAGATCATACCACCAGAACATAACTCAAGCACTGGATTACAGGACCAGTTCTCTGCTTGGCTGGGAAATGTTAGGAACACAGTTTTCTGGTTTTTTTCAGTCTGGATAATTAGCAATGATAACTTAATGTTGGAGTCAAAAAATCTTCCTAACGCAGTATTCAATATACAGGATACTCCTGATCCTGTCCAAATCCACATAGAGTCCTGCTTCCCAGAAGAGCAAAGGAAAGTATTTTCTCACTGTTTGACACCTCCTCTCTGCTCCCTCAACACTTAGTCAAAGCTCCATAGGCATTTTCTTTAAGCCACATAGTCTCTGGCCTTGAACATTCCCCTGTGTTCCATGGAGCATCTTTGTCTTCCAACATCCTGCCTTTATAATAGAGTTTGATTTCTTTTTCCTTCTAAGACCTCTGTAAACTAAGGGTTACAGCCACAGACATCAATTCTCATAGAGCTTCACCCAACCCACAAAAATATCAAAAAGCCTCCATGTATTAATTAAACCTCCAAACATAACAATGCCCACAGCTATAAGAGTGTGACTAATGCATGGGAAAGGCAAGTTTTTTGTATTCAAACTCGTGGGAGGACAGGTTTATAGAGCCCATCAGCTCTTGATCACAGCTATCCTCTACCACTGGCAACTCAACTTTGGCAGTTGAACTGTAGGTCACAGAAAACCAGTTACTGCCATTGCAAAGCCAAGCTTTCCAAGAGCCACTAAACAAACAAAAAACTGAAAGTTGTCCCCAAAATTTTAATTCAATCCTCTTGAGCACAATTCCCTTAACACAACATAACATTGTATAATCATGAACTGCTCTCCCCCTTGATTTTTGTTCTGTTTTTCACTCATTGGAAAAATGGGATGTCTCCATCCACTTATGTGTCACCAAAGTAGTCAACATATTATGTGGGAGACAATTTCTACTTTTTGATCTGGGCAGCAGCTTAACCAATGAGAAGCAGCTGGAGCAACCATGACACAAATTGTCCTGTGGCTTTCATCATACTCATTTACCTGCAACAATTACACGTACATGGGCTGGGCCCACACAGGAACTGTGAGAGTGAGAGCAGGTTTCAGACTGGCACTTTTAAGAACTGGCAGTGGCCACATAAAAACATTTTACAAAGGCATACAACTGAGCCAATTTGGAAAGGTTTTCTGGGAAGTCACAACTGTATCTTTGTACTAGATGTGAAATGTTACTTCACTGGTAAACATAGCAAGGTGTGAAGGCTACTTCACTGGTTGCACTTGTTGCAAAACCTGAAATGATGGAGTATTCTGGAGAAAAGCACTCAAGAATTTGCTGTAAGCAAGTACATTTCTCCAGTTTGTTTCTGAAAATACTAAAATTGGACTTTAATTTTTTTTTTTCTAGAGAACTAGCATAGAAGTTGCAGTCAAATTGTTAGAGTGTGGTGATAACTGAAAGACAACATTGCCTTGCAAAATTTCTCTAAATAACCTCTCAGTAGGGTATTATAAAAACATACCTTTTCCAAGAATAGAAAAAAAAAAAAAAACAACCAAAATATGAGAAGACAGGGAGAACGTCAGCAGATGCATCAGGATGAAATCTGTCTGGAAATTTACAGGTATAATCTCAGTGCAATTTCCAAACAGCTGCACACCTAGTTTTCAACAGCATGGAAAAATCCAAGTATCTTACCAACACAGTAATTGCAACAATAGGTAGAGACATTAGCACTTCTGAGGTAATCTCCTCATCAAATCACAGGAAAAATACTTCCTCAATGCTCCTTGGCTATTGACAATGAGCTAAATTTTATATGAACATTGGATTTATACCTATGGACAATGTAGCTTTGTAACTCCAGTACTGGAAAAAATACCCTTTTCATAGTGCTCTTTGCTTAACAAGTAAAGGGATTATATAATGCACAATGCAGAGACCCATGCTTGACCTCTGTTAAATTTTCTTAGCTGACTCCATGCAAAAATGCGTGTCTAACTTTGGTCATCCAAAACCGTAGTTCAGGGTTCAGAAAGTTTGTTGGTTTGTGATGTCTGCTCTCTGACAGTTGTGCGTAGGGCGTGCAGGAAGAACATGAAATGCTTATCGATACCGAGATGTGTCTGGTCACTTACACTGACTCACATGGTTACTGGCAAAGAGACTGTAGTGTACAATACACAGATGTTTGATGAGGCAGTTAAGCAACAAGGGAAACCTGAGGAAAATTAATCTGTAAACAGGAAATAGGTCCCTGGATTGTGTCTCTGGAGGGTGGTGTCAAATGAAAAGCATTTGTCCCATGAAAGAATTTCTAAAACTTCTGAGGCTTAAATGCCATAAAAAAATCCAACACCTGAGAGAAATTCTGAGTGTCTTGTAAGGAATAAAACACAGAGATCAGGAGAATGCCAGATACTGTTACCCATAAGCTTGAAGCTTGTTAACACAGAAATGATGAGGGATGCACTGGATGTTAACATTCGCCTCAGTTACCCTGGAACACTTTTGTAAAAGACCTTCCTTCTTAAGAAAGCAATTTATCAGCTCATCTATAATTTCACAGTAGTCCACCTCATTATCTACGTTGGTTACGGGAACTTAATTGGTATTTTTCATCTAGCATCTTTTGTAAGACAGTGTGTATGTTCAAGCTGGTTTTGAAACCATGTTTACCATACTGCAATCATTCACTTCCACTTGGTTCTGTGGCTGAGGCAATTCCACAGAACTGAAGGTGCAATTATAGTCTTCAAAATACTGTATTTGCCAAAAGAAAATACATGAAGCTAGTACAGACAGATTGCAGAAAGTCAAACTAAGACTTTAGCAATAATTATGTATGTTCAGGTGTGTTGAAATAGACTGTTTTAGAAATTAAGCCCAGTAAACATTGTGCATGGTGAAATTCACCTCTCTAAAGCAAAAAGTAAAGAAAAGTTCAAGTTAAATTACATGAAATTGAATAAAGTTCAGACTAACCCCATGTGATTTCAATACTAGAAGTTTTTTCTGAAACTGCTTTCAAGAGAGACAAAACAATGTTGAAGAGTCCCAAACAGACAGAATCCATCCTTAGTGCTAAGGCATTAACATTTTACTTGGCTCAGCAAGAAGGTAAGTGCAAAACTCAGGTGCAAATACTCAAAAATTAGTTACACAGTTAACCAGTCCAACTGGGGAAAAATATGCAAAAGTCAAACAAAAAAACTCACTAATTTAAATTACAGATTACAAGTGCTTTATCTGGAAAATCCTTATCAAGTTTTGTCCATTTACCTCATATTATGGTTAGAGCTGTATCTACTGTATGTAGACACTTAAAATTATTAAGTACTTTTACAATATTTATAATATTTTCACATACTAACAGACTAACAGTATATGGTGAAATCATGAAGAACAGGGCATAAGAGTTACAGCTCTTTCTGGACCTAAGAAAACCTATTCACCCATTTTGGCATAGGCAGCTTATTACTTACATGTTCCCAGTACTCTGTGTGCTCAGTCACTGCAAGACTACTCAAATTTGGTCTGAATCCTCAAAAACCCCTAAAATCCAAAACCCCAGCCAAAAAAAATGAACTGTATCAGCGCTACACACAAATTAGCAGATGCTGCTTTGCTCAGGAAAACCATTTTACAAGGTTTTCTCTTACAAGGTGCATTGCTTAAAGAGGCTGCTTCTGGGGTGTGACCTACTGCAGCTGCTGCTTATTCAGCAAGCAACTGATTAGTAAAGAAATCCCACCAAAAATATCACACACCTCTCCCCTTAACAACCCCCAGCAAACCAACCCAAACAACCCACAAAACCAATTCTGGTATCACAAATTAAAAGTTTTGGAAATATTTTCAGAATGTGACCCACATCTCCATAAAGTCTCTCCACATGCTAAGTTTCTGTTTGTGGTCACACCGTATCTCACCATTTTGGAAGCCACTATTTATTACTTACAAAAATACAGTTTAAATGTTGTCCATCAAATGTATAGATTGCAGTGATAGAAATCCAATAGTTTTTTGTTTATTTATTTCATATTCATTTCACCACTACTACACCACTAAGTCCTTCCTGTGACCGTGTCACAGGGCTGGATTAACAAACCCTCTTCTTTCTGAATTCTCCAGCAGAAAACTACTGTACCTTTTCCTCCTTATGATCAGCAATTTGTAACTACATTTAAATCAACTGCCTACAACAATACAAAGAACTTTGTTTCTTAACTTTTTGAGTAAGTACTGATTTTAAGACTGCCATATTGGCAGACTACCTTTCTTACATCTCTCTGTTAGTTCTCTATTACTTGGCATTTTCAATTAAAAAAGGGATCTTTTTTTAACTCTTAGTTCCTTCTCCAGCTAAACTGGAGAAGTAGTTAATCTTTATTAGCTAAAGACTTATTTAGGTCTAATAGTGAGCTGCTTTCTGTTGAACTGAAATGCAGTAGTCAGGTGTGTTATTCTGGTGCATCATTTTAATGCCATTACTGGAATTTGACTTGCCTAAGAACTGTTGTAACTGCATGAAGTCAGGCCGGATGTATCTGGAGTGAAATCGCTGCGGTGAAACAAAGCGTAGTGTTCCTAAAATGCTGAAATGTGCGTAGCCTCACGGGATGGTTGGGGCTGGAAGGGACCTTAAAGCCCGCGCAGTGCCACCCTCCCGCCATGGGCAGGGACACCCAGGAGCAGAGCGGGTGGCCCAGCTGCGGCCAGTGAGGCACGGGGAGCAGGGCGGGCAGCGGTCCCGGGGGGTGCCCGGTGCCCGCAGAGCCCCGGCCCGTGTCCCCTGTCCCGCGGGGGTGCCCAGTGCCCGCAGAGCCCCGGTCCGTGTCCCGTGTCCCGTGTCCCGGGCGGCGGCGCCGCGGCGACCCCGCGCGGCCGAGCGGCACCCCGAGCACAAGGAGAACCGTCAGCCCGGGGCTGCATCGCACCTGTTCCCTTCTGCTTGGTTAGAAACAAACACACAAACACACAGGGCTTCTCATTTGCTGATGCGTGCTTGGACTCGGATTAGACACGTTCCCAGATAAAACTATATATTTAAAATTTCACCCGCTTGCTCACAAGTGGCCATATGTATAAGAGAGGGAGGAATGAAGGTTCTGGCACAGAGGGTTAATTCTCTTGTAGCATACAGCAGGGTATTGTTTTTAAATCAGCAATAAACTGGAGCAAACACACCAGCCCCACAGTTGACTGGCACTTGGATGAAAGCACAGCAGCAGTCCCAGAGGCACAGCTCAGGAGATGAAAGTACATCTTTAGAGGAAAGGATCACATATCTGTATGTTTTCAAAAAAAGGTTCCCAGGTTTCATAAGGCACCCAAGCTCCTGGTCAAATAGCAGAAGTGGAAGTTTCTGTTTTTAAGTAAGGAAGGGAAAAAAACTTCAACAGAAGTATTTCAGAAGTTTGCAGTGAGGGCTGGTTTTGAGAGCACAGAAAGTACCGACGGGCCCTGCAGTCTCTGACAAACAGCACAATGATGTTATCTACAAGGTACACTACTTCCAGTATCAAAATACCTATGACAGAGGCTGGGGTTTCAGCCTGGACTTTCACCCACAGCCTTTACCTTGCTCTCTTCAAAGTGCTCTGATTGCTTCAGCTGCCTTTTGCTCTCATGGCTTGGTAGTGCTCAGCCTTCAGATGCAGGGGCTCTGCTGCTCCACAGGGCACATGAGGGCTCACCAGTAACTCTGAATTTACTAAAATTTCTTCTAGAAAGGAGAAGGACAGGAATGACTCATTTTCACATCCCTGTATACATGAATGCTTCCTTCAAGTTGGGTTACACCCAACACCCACTGCTTAAACAGCCATCTTTGCATGAATACAAGAACATTTTCAGAAGGAAACTGGCTACAGGTCTTACCACGTACAGTGTTCACACCAGGATGGAGCCCAATTTTTTTTGCATACAGGCACATGCAATAGGTAGCCAAAGTGGTCCCCTTTGAGAAGGGCATTGCACAATGATAAAGCCCTTCCCCAACTGCAGGGAGAGATCACCAGTTCCTGTTTTGGAGAAACAAGTGATGGACAGCAACCAACAGTCCTCTCTGTCCACTTTTAACTTAGATACGGCAGAGGTATCTCCCGTATTCTAGCAAAAACCAAACCAAACAAAAAAACCCCAAAACAAAAAGCCTCCCACAAAACCAATCAAAAAATTCAACAAAAAACACCCAAACAAAACCCAAGAAGAATCCAACTTTGAAAACAAGAAATGTATTTATGTAGGCTAAATCTCAACATTCTCAAAGAAAAAAGCTTTTATATCAGCAGGAAAAAGAAGAGTGGTAATAACAAAGAGGAAAAATGATGGAAATGAGAAGAGCCTTATTGCAGTATTATATAGACAGCTTTCATGATAGATTGCTGTTTTACATTTTGAATGTAGCTTTTGCCCAAGTCATATATCTTAAGCCACAAATATGTTTTAGGATTAAAGAAGATATTATCTGATGTTGTTCAGTAGACAGATAGATACTGAACACAAGGTAATGTTGGCAGCAACCACCCCATTTATTCTCCATGTTAAATCAAAATATTTTTGTGTCAGTCTTCCTTTCCTCTAGATTATTTCTGTACCTGGACTGCTGTTGAAATCTTTAGATGGGTTAAGAGCTTGATTGCCAATGATGTATTTCATTAGTTAACCTAAATAACACATTAAGTATTTTAGAGATGTATGGGTCAATATTTAGTTCTGAAATCAGTAATTTTCTGGGACTAAGTTACTATGTTCAGTGTCAAATGGAGTCAGACTGGGCGAGAGGGCAGAGGGGAGCAGCCTGCACACAGGAGGCAGGAAGGTCATTGGAAATTGCTGAACCACGATCAAAGGAGTTGCATATTTCTGTGTGTGCTGTGTGCAACACATGAGCCTTCCTGCAACTGCAGGGAGGAGTCAGAGCTGTGTTACAGGGTAGTCCATGGGCTTCTTTTAAATCAACAGCATTTTTGGAGTTAAATGAAGGAAGGACTCTTTTGTGGTTATGATAAGGTCACAGAATGCTCAGCTCAGTTCCCTCTTTCTGAAGAAAAGCAAGTGATTTGATTTCTTGAAAACCAGAAAAAAACACGTTTTCTTTGGTAAAACATGCAACAGACAGTCCTACTAGCTGATGATTAGATTAATACCTCTGTGTTCTCATTCAAGGCTATTGCCACTGAGATCTGCAAACAAAGATCACAGCCTGCTGAGCCAGCTGCTTTACAGCTCACCAGCCTCCCCCACTCTCCATCATGGTTTCTCTTGTTTCTATAGCCCAAGCACCAGGATTGCTGGGTCTCCAGGCTACGCAGGGGTTGATGGCCTTCAAAAAAAGTGGCCTTTGTCTTAGTCAGTCTGTGAAATGAAGGTATCAACAAGCAGCCCCCAGAGATGTCAAAGGATCCACAACCCACCTAAGAGTAAACCTGATGCTTAAATCTTTGCCAGATAGATGAGTTATAGGGCAGAGCATTTTAGCTTTTTAAATGACCCTTCTAACTTCTGAGAAGCTGGAAGCACAGCCTGAATTTGAACCTCCTGTGGACTTTATCAAAGGTCATTCTTTGATGAACCTACTCCAAATTATCTGAAAAGCTTAACACCTATGGTAAAGAACAAGGCTCCAAAGGCAAAAGGAGGGTTTCATTTGTTTCTTATTTCCTGGCAGCTTTCTGCCTTGTGTGCGGGGACACAACAAACAAAAATCTACACTTCACTACAGTGATTTTCCATGTCACCTTCCCCTGGCAAGTGCCTAGCTTGCCTTGCCAAGAGCCAATGGCCATAGCTCACCCAAAAGCCACCTACAAGTACAGCATCACGAACCACTGGTTTTCAATCATTCTTTATCCTAAAGTAAACTCATTATTTCTCCTTATCTGCAGGTGTCCTTCATTATATGTAGGACCGAAGTCCTCTGAGCATTACTGCTGTGCTGCTGTCCAATGGCAGACAAGAGAGGAGGGGAACAGTTCACCCCAGCTCCTGCCAGGCTCACTGCTACGCTCCTGCTAAAGCCAATGAGTGCTTTTGTCAAAGAAGTAACTGTGCATGTCCTCAATGTAACAGTCTGCACCATCAATTAAATAAAAGTAAAATTTATTTTGGTATAGGACAGAAAAATAAGGAGAACAAAAAAATCACTTACAAAAGAAATGCTAAGCAAAAAAATTCACAGAACTAGATTATTATTTTATAAAAACCTCAAACTTTAAGCATCTGATAGAAATGTTACTTTCTGCTCAGTCTGTTTTATGTTTCCCTCTCTCTTGTGTGGCTTGGGAAGCCCAAATTTAGATGCTTTCCTCTGCATGCATTAGTTTACACTAAGCAATATTCACCACAGACAAACTGTATTTCCAAATGGCAACATACATAAACGGTTACTCCTTTAAGACACGCAGTTTCCATTTTTGCTTTTTTAATCTGCATACCTACCTGCTGCATACTCACTGAGACCATCCACACATGTCCTGCTTCTGCCTGTGTTATTCCAATACTCCCCTCTTTGCCAATGCTCCGGTTTAGATTTTAACTGGATGGTCCAAACACACCCATCTTACAGGCTACAAGATCCCTGTTTTCTTCCAACGAACATTAAGAACCATTCCACGACTCTGCACTGAAAGTGTTCCTGGATCTCTTAGGTGGGAGATTCTCCGTATTTTCTGGTGAACACTGTTTGAAAGATTAAAGTTCACACAGTCTGTGTTACCTGGAGTCAGTGTACCGCTGTCAGGTTGTTTGCACCCAGCTGTGAGACGAAGGTGTTCACACCACTGCCATGTGCAACTACAAAATGCACATTTTATACTGCAATTTTTACTCTGGTACTGGTAACAACATTCAGCCAACTGGTTTTTATTTCCTTGAGCAATCTTCTCTTTTCCAGTGTCCTGTGGCCAAGGGGCCCTCTCTAGGTCTCTCAACATTCAACATTCTGCTTGAAATAATCTCAGTTTGATCACTCAACTCCATTCTTCACCTCCAAGGCAAAAAGTGCCCTTTCTATTTCCATGCTTCTGTACAGAAGATTGTTGTGTTACATAACATGTGATGTATGGCAGCAGTTTAGCTCCTTTATCCTCTGCTCCAAGACAGATCTCCTTCTCCAAGTGTCAAGCCAAGCGTTGATGCTGCAAGGAGAAACTACCACCCAGTTTTTTAAGTGACAATATAAGGAACTTCTTTCACAGTGCTGTCTTCCAGAAAAAAAACCCCAAACAACTTAAGATGCTTTTAGTGTTGGAAAATGCTGTCTTTTAAACAAGAACTTTGCAATGTTATTTATTTCATTTACAGAAATATACACTTCCTGAATCACAAGCTGAGCTTCCTTTAACAACTCTGAACATTCAACACTGTGACCTCTTCTCCCAATGGCTGGTGCAGAAAGTCATAACAAACATAACATGCTTTTCTTCCAAAAATATAGAACATTAGTTATTTTTACATAGTACAAAAGTTTTATTTATGGAGCTGAATTAACAAAAAAACAAACATCCATGGCTGTTGTGACGCAGTGTGAGCTTCAGTCATAATATAAGAAGACAGGGTGAGGTGTGAGGGTTTATAACACAAAGCCATTGAAATAAGCTCAGCAAATCTTACATGCAAGCACTGAATCAAATTTAGTTCTGTAACCTATGCAACCACACTGAAGTCAGCTGGGCTGTGTGGACAGCAGTGTCAGACACTGGTTTTAGGACAGGTCCAAATTTTGAGAACAATACCAGCAACTGACTGAAGCCAACCAGTGCCCATGTACACCTTGCCTACACACTGATCCAGTGGCTGCTCCACACACTGAGCTCCACCTGGAGTGAGGAGATTGAGCACACCAACAACAGCAGGGCTTGGCTCAAACACTGTAAAATGCTACTATACACTTAAGGACCCATAAGGGCAATGTCTATTAATTCTACTGAAACACAGAAAAGTTGACTAAAAAAGTCATAAGGCACCGTTGATTCAACATGTTTTGTATTATTCTTTTTTAACACTTCATAGTAAAATAAATATTTTAATAGTGATCATATTGTAAATAGCTGCTGCTACATGAAGCAATATATTGGATGATGAAATGCTGCATTGTTCTGGAATACCTTTAGGGACCTTTACAACAAAACATATAAATGGAAATGCTGTTATTATGTGAAAAAAAAATGCCCCTTTCTGCAGTATTAAGCTATTTTACATGTATGCCAAACACCTATTCTGAAGAGTAAAAAAGAATTACTAGAGTAAAAAAGAATTACTAAAACATAAGCAGTTCAGGATTCTTGGCTTGTTAACTGGGGGCCTTTTACATGGCACATTTTAAAGTGAAACTGAAGCTGGTTTTCCAAGTCTTTGGTAGTGGTCCAGATTTTTGGTCAGAAAACCTTGCTGAAATGATCAAATACAAGATATTTTGAATGATATAGAGAATTGGCAGAACACTGGGCAGCATTTTCATTGACTTACCAAAGAAAAACAATCATGTTGGAACCAGGTAAGTTATAAAATAGATATCATTTCTGGAGGGTTGGGTTTTTTTTTTTGGCTGCATAGCTATTTGGATATTAACGACGATTTGGCAGGTCAAGGTACTGAAAATATTGTATTCTTAAATTCAAAATATTGTTCCTTAGAAAGGTATTAAGTGCTTCAGTTTTAAAATATGAGTACAATAATTTATCCTTAAAATCATTATCCTAAAAATCTTATTTGGACTTCTATTCACAAAATAATATCCCAAAGAGACAGGCACTTTAAGTGACATCCATAAAATACATATACAAATTCAGCATTTGTGCCAGGTTTGATCCCAAGGTGCACCTGTCACGTGGAGGTCCCACCAGTATCTGTTTAAGAAACTCTTACAGCCACGATCCTGCAACTGGATGTGGATTCATCCCTGCGCCCGCGCATTTAATTGCAGGTTCAAGACCATAAACAGTTACTAGAAATAGGTCATCAGATACAAAAATGTAAAAAACAAGTACACAGTCAAATGCTATCACAGCTCACAAGATTTTGTAAACAAACACTGAAAAGACCAAATTAAATTTGATCTGGCCAAAATCCACCTCTAGTCTCATCCCCTTCAATGTGATGTCCAGGCTCCCAGGCAGAAAGTGGATCTGCCCCTCCACACTCACAGAGAGAGCAAAAGGCCCTATGCACAGACATTTCAGCAGGGTCCAGACTCTCTTTGGCTAAGTGCCCTAGATTTTCAAGGACTGACCTCACTCTAGCCACAGAGTGTACTTAGGATCATATCTCCCATGCTAGAGAAACGTTTTCTTAACCTACATGACTAGTTTCTATGCTTTATTCTGGGGTTTTTTGAGCAGCACCCTGTGAAGCATGGCTGCTGACACAGGCTTGGTAGGGATCCCAAGGAACACACTGAAGAAACGTACTGCTGATGAGACTGAGGAGACATTTGCCAGAGCTGAACTTCAGAGGTCTAATTAACAAAGAAATACTCACCAATATTTCAAATCCAGAATTAAAATCTTCCTCTAATTTCCAAAGGCATTTTATATGCACTTAGATCCACTTAACATTCACTCATAAGAGCTCTTTTCTCTTAGACAAAATACAAAAGCCATTAAACATATTAACTACTTGCCACAATGTTAGAATACTTCACTCTTCTGTCAATGAAGAGCTTCTACCTTGAAGCACTCTGTAGAGGCTCCTTTCAGCAAAGTTTGAAATGACAGACTTCTTGGCCAACTCAGAAGACCAAACCTTTTCATTTCTCTTGAACCAGTGGAGACAGCAAATTTTGGATGCTCCAACTTGACTGTACAAACTCCGCACTCCCCTCACAACATCAAAGGGCTTTCACTGAGGAACATTTTTGACCTCGGCTCTACCATAATGGAAGTCAAACACGAGCTCTCTGAGACTTGTTATCTAAGTTCCAAGAAGCTTTTTAAGTCAAACCCCATCATTTAGTTGTACCAAGGAAACAACTGGAAAGCAGTCTGTGCAGCACTGGCATTAGTGATGCTTTACAGGAGGAGCCTGCAACTGCAACACAATAATTGCTGTGTTTGCACTCAGACTCCTTTCTTCACATGCAGTATCAGGCAGAGGGCATTACAGTAATCCAGGCATAGATGACATGATGTGGGGTGGTCCACAAAAGAGTAGGAGAGTATTAGGTCACAGAACACATAATACTATTAAAAAAATAGGAAAGAGGGTTAAAAAATACATATATTTCTATGTGATGAATTCTTCACTTGTGCTTTTCTTTGGAAGATTTTCTGCAGATAAAAACAAGGCCAGAAACACTCCATCCTTGAGACAGGATGTGCTGTGCATTGTCTAAGGTTTGCTTGACTAAGCTGAAGTGAAAAAGTTAAAAGATGAGCTCTTTGTCACTGTGTAGTAGATCTATGGCTTGCAGAAGCAGATAGGCTGAGTTAGGTAGGCATGCAAAGAAAGATCCAGGGAACTCTTGGCTACACTTTTTGCCCAGAAACTGGCTTTTTAAACCTCAAATACTTTTTCATTAATATAATACAGCTACGGTACCCAAAGTGAATGAAACAGCTTTGTTCAAGCTCTATCAAATTCAAAGCCAGACCTCCCACGGAGCTCTCCAGGGACGGGGTTGGACACATGATGCACTCATGTCCACAAAATGCCTGCAGTTTAAGCGAATAAAATTCCTAGCTTTGAGCAACTACAGTCTGTAATAGACACTGAAGTTTGTTCCAGCTGATAAGCCAAAAGTGGAAATCAATCAAGACAGGTAACTTTCCAGTCCTGTGGACAGGAGAGCTGACTCAAGGGAACCTTGAGAACAGATGTCACCCAAAGATGGGCCAGGACCCATTTCACCTTGGTATAGGCGGCAGCGGGGGGGCACCTCTTTCTTTTCGGACAGACCCACCTAAAAGAGAAAGAAGGTTTTTTTGTGTTACTCCTCCTGGAATACTCCTTCTTTTGGAGGGGGAGTTTACATCCAAGCAATTAATTCAGTAACTGGTGAAGATCTACTAATTTTCATGCCTGGCCATTAAAATATCCCCACAACTTTGTAGAGTTTCTGGTTAGTTTATTAAATAACATCAGCACTTCAAACACTTTAAAACAACGTTTTTAACTAATGCTATCCCTAATGCCTGGAAAGCATATGTATTTTGGTCCATTTTTCCCTTCCCAAAACAGACTGATAGTTCTTGTTAGCCTTACTCATTTATGTGAATACACAGTTCTCAGTGCTACTTGCAACACAAAAAAGTTGCAAATCTCAAAAAAAAGTGGCAAGCTCTAAGGACAGTAAAATTTCAAAGCTCTTAATGTTTTTTCCCTAGGTGAAGATTTTCATAGCAAATTCATAAAAGGAAACACAAAAAAATGTGTATGTTACTTTGCCTTCCTTTATGGACTAATAAAAATGGGATGAAAGCTAACAGGGCAAAGTGAACAGTCAGAGACTAACAGGAATCTCTGCTTCAAACCAAAACTTCATTATCTGGAAACAGGAGGGAAATATCTAAGTATACACATGATTAGAGGATAACTATGAGCCACCAGTGTCACTGGTTGTGAAAGAAGTAATTGATCCTTGGGTGTATCAGGCAAAATACCACTAAAGAAGACAGGAAAATTTCATGCTGCCATAGAAGACATGTTAGAAACGTGAGCTGGAACAGCATGTAACACTGATTGGAAAAGACAAAAACACCAAAATGCATACCTAAGCAGCTCTGATGATCAGAGAACATGGCTTGGAAGCAGAGTGTAGTACATCCGGATTTAATCAGCCCAGCAAAACAAAAACTGAGAGGAGGATACGACTGTTGTCTTAAAAAGCATGAGGAATTTAACACACAAGAAGAGAGGAAAACTAAACTCAAGGATGATGCTGGCAAAAAAATCAATGAGTTGTGCATGAATTCAGATGGGAAATGAGGAGAAAATCCTGAGGGATTTTGTGGTTTTGCCTGCCTAGAGCAGAAGGGCTGACTATAATGGCAGAGCTAGTCACTTACAGTAAACGTTTCAACTTAAAAAACAAACTCAAAATTCCCCCCTCAAAAAGTTTTAGAGGACTTGTACCTGTGACCCTGCATTTAGCTTTTCTTCTGTGGTGGGGAAGGATGAGCAGACTGTGAGCCAGAGAACTCTGGAAACCTCAGCATCCAGACTCTACCCCATAAACACTGGTTTTAGGACATACACTGAAATCCCAACTTACCTCTACTGTCATTTCTTGCTAGTTTACTGGGATAACTTCTGTTCATGGGTACATATGGCTCTGGAGGTGGCAAATCAGATATCGGATGAAAAGAAAATCTGCTTTCCCATTCATCTGAAAAAAAACCCATGCAATTTACTCATTAGTTTTCTGACATAGTTTAGGAAAGTAAATTGACATTGACATCATGTTTAATGCATGTTTTATATTGCAAAATGCTTACACAGCTGAGTACTGAACCAGCCTTCTCCTAGGAAGTCAGAGAAGATGATGCTTTAGGTTAATTTGGGAATGAAAATTTTTATCAACTGATCATGTTGCCAGTTCATTGTAAAATCACAGATCAGGAAAACAGCCATAACGCCACTAAAATAAGTATTTTTCTCCCTTCCACGCATAACAGATCTGCTTTTTTAACACACACACACAACCAGAACTGTCTAGTTTCTCCTACTTCAGAACAGTATTTTGTTCCTGGTATAGAATTTACCAATATTCCTGTATCATTGATATAGTGAGCTCAAAAGCATCATTAAAAGCACACTCCTATAAGCACTATTTTTTCTCTCTTAATATTCATACTGGAAGAAGAAAAGTAATCATTATGTTAAAATTTATGATGGAGAATCCTGTATATAAGTACTGCCAAAAATGGAAAAATACATCACTTGAAGCTATATCTCTTTAGACTACAGAGGCCCTTTTGCTGTACTTACTGAGCCTATAGAATTCTAAATAAAGCAAGCTGACCAGTTTCTTCATTGAAATAACAGGACATGTTCCAAGATCTCTGTTCTGCACCTGATTTTGAAAGCCTAAGGAAAAAAGTGTGGGCTAATTTAAACTTTATCATTTCTTTACTTGCTTGCTTCAGGACTTTGCAACTGTAACTTTCTTGCGATATTGATGTATAATGTAACGAACAGCTGAGTAAGTTGTGCCTGGCATTTGTACATGTGGTTATTTGCTGGATCCAGTTTTTCTATGTTTACTCCCAATGGTTGTAATCAGAAACCAGTGTGTAAAGGAGCTGCATGTTTGAACCCTGCAAATAACTTGTGTAGGAAGAAATATGCCTGTGATCCTCTGCCTTACCTGATGCGTGAAGATGTTTCAAAAGCATGAGTTATAGTTTCATTTTCTATTTGCTTTTTTCTAACTTTATAAATGTCAGGAATACTAATTTTGGCCTCCCGTAATTAACTGAAGGATTTATCTGTTCTATGCAAATAGAAAACAAAAAGAAAAGCATGACGAATCTTTAAAACACAGCAATCTTGGACCTCATCTTTCTAATAAACACTAGCAGAAATAGATACTTGACATTTTCAGCAATGTTCTGACAATCTCTTCCCTCATCTGTTTTTCAGCTTTCAGCTTTTGAGTCATCTAACTTCCTCCAACTTCCAAAGTGTCAGTGTAGCTGTGGTTTGAATTCATATTAGAGTTCAAACAATCCTCTTCCTTTTTTCAGGGTATTTTTCAAAGGGTTCTTAAGGAGACTGTATCGATGACTTTGCAATTCTGCTCTATGTATGGCATATTTATTCTGTTCTGACTTGCCAGGGTTAATTGAGACCCAAGTGACACCTCTGCTGGTCAGAAATCAAAGGCTGGCACTAGAAACAAAGTATCCCAAGCCTTTTTTGAGGTATCAGGGCCACTACACGTTCTGTAGGGGGGGCAAGCAGCTGGGAGGATGGCTCACCATCGCCGGGATCCTGGAAGCCGTTCCGGACAGCCGCTGGAGGCGGCGGCGGCGGCGGCGCTGCCGAGCCCGGCCGCTCGGGGGGAAGCGGAGGCCGTGCTGCGCCCCTCTGGCTGTCCAGCCCCGCCCGGGAAGGCAGCTGGGGAGTGCTGGGCAAAGCCCGGGACGTGCTTCCATTCCTGCTGATGGGAGGAGGCGGTGGGAGCGGGCCTAGAGCAAGGCAAGCAAACACACAAATGCTGTTAACACCAGGGGTTATCTGCCAGTGGAAAGCCAAGGCCTCCCGCTAACAAAAAGGGCTGTTTTAGGACCCTTGGCCCCGAGGGGGAATGGCCCTCAGCACCCACTTCCCTGCTCTCCAGGATTTAGTGCTAATTTGGAGAGTACAGCTCAGAGGAACAGGATGTATCTAAACATAAATAATAAACTGCAGTGTCCATGTTCTCATTCCCCTCAGCTACTGAAGCCTCTGTAGAGGTCCCGGTCCTTGAAGCTACTTTCAAGCCACTCTAAATGAACAGCAGCCACAACAAGCAGAAGTCACAGCAGGAATTCAGGGTGCTGTGGAGGTCCGAACCGTAACACATTTCCTTTCTATGTACCACTGCAGGGCAAGAGGATGTGTAGCAGAAGACACCTGCTACCCTCAGAGGCTCTTTGCCCATAGGGGTGTCCCCTCTGAGTGTCACACAAGGGAGCTCCGCCCAGGAGTGGCTGCGTTAAGCAGCACTCATCAGCTCACTCATTTATAAACAAATGAGCTGCGTGACAGGTTTTCCAGTAGCTGGAGCATATCCATCTCCCTGTAAACTGGAAACAGACCTCACACATAGACTGGCATTTCCAGTGTTTGTGTATCTGTAACTAGCACGGACATGACAGGTCAAATATGAAGGCACAGCCTACATACTACAGACCCAGGGCTGTCCTCAGGGCAGGGCAACCGTGCTTCTACAAGAAAAGTAAATAAACACAGTGAAGCTGCTTCTGCCAGGGAGAAAAGTGCCCATGGTTAGGACACAAGAAGGTGAAGCAGAGGGTGTGGAGAGTTATGCATGTTCAAAAGTCTCACTACCTCTGCTTGGCGCAGTTGGGCAACTGACAATTATGTTAATTTTTAATAAATGCTTCCCTGTCTTGATGAAATCTATCTACAGACATGCACTTTCGAAAATGAGAGCAGTAGATACTGTGTCTCCAGCAACAAGCACAGAAATGTTTCAAGAAACATGCTGTATTTCGTGTATTTTTGCTCCCTTTCTTATTTTACAAATTACTAAAGTTTGCCTTCAGGGAATGGTTTCAAAGAATGGCAAGTATTCAGCAACTTTCAGAATAGTTTTGCTTGCTCACTCTCTCTAAACCTAGCTAAACTCCACTGTCTATATTGAACTGCTGCAGAATAGGTGTATTTATGTTTAAAATGTATTGCTACAACTTTCTTCTACTTACTGAGCCAGAACTGAGCCAGAAGAAAGTCAGTGCAGGCTTGCTAAAACCATCTGCCTCAGAAAAAGGTCAACTAGGAAAGCACTGGCAGAAGCCAAGGCCATCACAGAACAAACTCCTGGAAGTGACTGAATAATTGCAGACACTCTCTGCAACTTTGATCCATTCCCCCGGTCAATTGTAATGGGATTTCTCTGATTTATTTACTGCAGGTTGCACTAGCATTGTGCCATCCTCTGGGATTGCAACCAGCCCCACAAAGCACAGTTTCAGAGCCACTATTTTCTGTAGCTGCACAGCTGCTGTAGGTATTGGAGATCCAGGCTAGTTCAAGGAGCTGGAAAGCAACATAGCTGTCTGTGGGAGCTCCCATGACATTTATTTCTATTGTCTAGGACTGGACAGGCTAAAGATGATTTCTGAGTTTATTCCAAAGGACAAAATGAAAGGCAACTCTATGGAGTTTCCCAGCAGTATCTTCTGTGCAATGCTTTTCTCCACCTGATGTTACAGAGCTCATTTGTGCCTAAATTCATCTCCAAAGGGACAACTATCAGGTATCAGAGAGCTATGACATGCAATTCTTAAAAGTTATGAACAATAGTTCACAAAGTACATTACAAAATTGCTCAAAGGCAACAATTCTACTTTTAGCCTAATTTGATATCTACATATGGTAAGTAACAACACTTAGTCACGCTGTAACAAGTGCTATTACATTTAACAACTGTTGGCTAGGTCTTTTATTAAAGCTATTTGTATTTGACTGTGTGTCTCTGAACACGTAGAAGGTCAGGTTCCATAAACCCCCACTCATGAGAACACAACCATTAACTCATGTTGGTTGACTCAGGAAGTTAGATGCTCTCATGTCACCAGAAGCTTCTTTGCATCAAAGAACGTAATGGGGAAATCCATTTGCAACCCTTTTCAATTACAGTGACTATAATGAAAGTTACCAAGATTTGCAAAAGTACACGTGAGCACACTGGGGATGCGCTTTGACTTTCTTTAAGCCACTGGGATGCCCATAAACCCTCGCTTCCAACTTCAGAATCCCTAGCGCCTAACAGGGGTGTACGCCATCCTAGGATGTGTTTGTGCACATGAGAAGCTGGCAGGGGCATGGCCAAAGCACCCTCTCCCCATGGCACCTGTCCCGGCCAAGGCACCCTCTCCCCGTGCCACCTGTCCCCGCTCCCACCTGAGCGGCCGGGCGGGTCTCTGACGGGCGGCGGGGGCCTCTCGCCGGGTGGCGGGGGCAGCGGTCCGGAGCGGCCCCCGCCGGGCGCCGGGGACGACCCCAGCGAGATGTTCCTCTGCGGCAGCCGCGGCATCTCG